>VZTH01011474.1:57365-114538 GCA_013397815.1 Aleadryas rufinucha | reverse complement strand
GAGCTGGAGTGCAAGCTGAAGAGCATCACGGTGTCGGCGCTGCCCTTCCTGCGGGAGAACGACCTCAGCATCATGCACGGCCCCTCGGCCGCCGAGCCCAAGCTGCTTTTCTCGGTCCGCAACGATTTTCCCGGCGAGATGGTGGTGGTGGACGACCTGGAGAACACGGAGCTGCCCTACTTCGTGCTGGGTGAGCCTGCGGGAGCGCGGCGGGGCCCCGAGCATCCCCGGCGGCGGGGCTCCTCCCTGCCGCACCGGCGGGCGGGCGCCCTGCGGCTGCTCGGCCCCGGGGCCGGTTCACCCCGCTGCAGCATCTCAGCCCCGGGGCCGGTTCTCCCCGATGCCGGTTCACCCGCTGCAGCATCACGGCTGGAGATGCTGCAGGCCTGGGGTGCTCGGTGCGTGCCCAGGTTGCCATCCACGGGGCTCGCCCCTGTCTCGATCGATGGCTACCGGCGGCTTGTGCTGGCAGGAGGCCCACAGTCTGCTCCCAGCGTGCCCGGCTGGAGGTGAGGGTTTCTGCTTTGTCTGCCCCTGAGCAGAGAGTCACCTTTCCTGCAGCCCGATGGAAAAATACTCTGCTGCCCAGTATATCCCATCCTGCCTGTGTGTGCTGCCTCCAGTGCTTCTGCCTCCAGGTTTTAGGCTCTCGCCTATTCACATGGTCTGGGTGGTTCCCACCTGCTCTTCATCCACTGGGTGAGGCTCATCTGCCCTTATCTCATGGGCTCCTTAAGTTTTCTTCCACCAAAAAAAGCCAAAAATTTGCTCCTTTGTTTATGCAGAGTGAGGCCTTCACCCCTTGTGCGTGCAGGGACCCGCTTCCCTCCTCACCACCTGGAACAAGCCACTGAGATGTTTCATTTTTGGTGACACTGGTGCAGAACGTCAGTTCCTCACCCACACGTAACGTCCTGCCCTGGGCAAATGCCACCATCTCTTTTCCAGCAGCCCCACAGTGGCTGTGCCACCTCTTGCAAGCCTTGTCCATGTGTTGCTTCTCCAGCTGCACCTTGGGTGTCCCGTGAAGTTTTTAAAATGCCACCCTTGTTTGGATGTTGGCCCAAAAATGAGGCACTGGTGTGTTGCTTGATGTGACATTGCCCCGCTGTACCACCCTTGTGTACAGCAGTGACCCCAGACTGGGTTTTTTCCCAGCAATTCACCACTTCCATGGCCTGTGAACCCCGCCACGTGCTAAAACCCCCCAGTTCTGTTTGCTGGGTGGGCATGGGGCAGCACTGGTTGCTGTGTGGGCATCCCCCTTCTCCTGGGAGAAAGGCAGAGACAGGCGTGGGGCTGCCGATGCCACGGGGAGGGTGTGTGGGGACAGCCAGGGGTGTTTTGCGGGAGCCCAGGGCGGTGTGGGGAGGGGCAGGGGGCTGTGGTGCGCCCCTGGCTCTCGGTCCCAGCCCCGTGCCGCGGGATGCTGCAGCGGAGGCCGGAGAGCGTTGCTGTGGCAACAAGGCAGCAGCGCTGCGGATGCAGGGGGACGCGGGCACGGCCGCCAGCCCCGCCACCTTGGTGCCCCAAAGGCCACCCAAGCACGTGTCCCCTGGCCCCCTCGGGCCCGATCCCACCGAGCCAGACCCCGATGGGCCCCGGGGCCTCGGGTGCTGCCAGCGGGAAGCATCCGGGTGGGGATCGGGAGGAGGTTCCGGGGCATGAGCCCAGCTCATACTGTAGGGTTTTCCTCGGGGATTTTTCAGATCTGTGAGGTGCCACGTGCTGGGCAGCGCAGGAAAGAACATGCCTGCCCTGGCAGCCCCCACTGCACCCAGGGCTTGTGCTGATGATGCCTGGCAGGGGTTTGCTTTTGCCTCCTTCTGCTCTCCGCTGCCAGACAAATACAAGGATGATGAGCCCTGTGCCAGTGCACTCCAATGTCCTGGTGCTGGCCAGGCTCTCTGGGGCATTGCTGCTTGGGACATGGATCCCCTAAAAATATGAGGGTGCATGGTGCTGTGCCAGCCCCCAGCATGCAGGGGTTTGGGCTGTGGACACACAGAGATCATGATCCCAGTGCAAGTCTTCCTGCCTGGAATGCTGGGGCTGGGGCTGGGCTGGAAGGAGGGGGCACCTTGTGGGCCCCCTGTTTGCCAGGAGTTTGGCTTGGTGATGTCTGGGGAATGCCATGTCACATCTCCCTCCTGTGAGGGAAGGGCTTGCTTTGAAGCTGGCATGGCCACTTTGCTATCTGTAGGTGTTACTGTTTTGTGCTGCTTTACCGTGTGGGGGTGTTGTTTTTATTATTATTATTATTACTATTACTATTATTATTATTATTATTGTTATTATTATTACTACTACTACTACCACCACTATTAGCCTAGACACTGCTTTTGCATGGCAGAAGCTCTGAAACACACAGAAGTCTTGCAAGACCCAGACTTGGCAACTTAGAGGCTGCAACCTCTGCATCTGGAGGTCCCCCAGCCCAAAAAACCCAAGATCACCAGTGCTGTCACTGCACGCTTGCTGGGGACATGGCTGGGCCAGGTTGGTGCCTGGGGCTGGTTGTGGGTGGCCATTTGTGTTTTCACAAGCCCTGGAGGGTGTGTTTGAGCATCCTTCCAGGAATGTGGCTTCACACAGGGCTGCTTGCATCATCCCTGGCAAACACCAGACCCATTAATTGCACCCACCTCCCTGAGTTTGAATGTATAATGAATAATATCTTGGAGTGGTGGATGGTCCCCATGCATTCTCTGAGCCTAGCCTGGTTCAGTGTCTGAAGCAGGAGGAGCTGGGCAGCTGCTGCTTCTGCTCTGGTGGCTTTTAGATCCAAGGTTTGTGCCCAGGGAAGGGGTTCCCAAGGGAAGGTGAGCTCCACCCTGGTTGGCAGAGCCTTGGACCAAACCCAGGGGCTGCCCCTGATCAGAAAGGGCCTAGGTTTGGGCTGGGAGCACCATGAAATACTTCACAGAGGCTCATGGCAGTGGCACCTTGGCTCTGCCATGTGGGCTCTCAATCAGCTCCCTTGGGGGGGTGGTCTCTGCATGCCTCAGTTTCCCCTCAGAGAGGGTGCGGGCATGCAGGTAGGTGGCTACAGTAGGCTGGGGCCATAGCAGGGGAATGAGTGAGGGGAGCAGCTGGGAAAGGGTCTGGATCAGGGAGCCCAAGGATGGTGGGATATCATCCGCCTCCAGTCCTGGTGTCCCCCTCAAATTCCTCCTAAATAATCCAAGGGCTTTCGAGCTTGGCTCGTTTTCATGGACGCTGGCATGTGTGGTTCCCCTGCCTTGGTGACACCTCCCTACCACAAGTGGCCAAACCAGGCATCCCCCTGATAGATACGTGGATTTTTCTCCCAGCTAAAGATGTGCTGGGGTGTTGGGAGAACGGGGTCTTTGGAGAGCCACGTGTGGTGCTTGTTAAAACTCAGGTGCTGGGGGGGTTGTTGAACTGGGCGTGCCAAAACCAGCTCTGACTCCTGACCCCTGCTCACCTCTGGTGAGAAGCTCTGGTAGCATAAATTAGCGATGAGCTTTACCTTTACACGAGAGGGTGAGGCAGTGCCTGCTGCCCATGCACATCTCCTGGGTGCCACTCTCCGTGCTGTGCCCACCTTGGTGCAACAGACGGCTGTGCTGAGCGCGCTGGGGCTCAGATCCCCCAAACCTGTGTCTGCTGCCCTGTTCCTCCAAAAGCAGGTGGGCTGTCTGTGGGGTTATTGCCTCTGGTTTAGGAGGAGGCGAGATGCTTGGACAAGGCTTTGTAGCTCTTTTTGCTAATGAGTGGAGTGGGTTTTAATTGCACTGGGCCCTCCTTGTGCACGTGCTGCCTCGCTGCCTGCGACTGCTCGGGAGCAACTCGGGGCTCTCGCCAACAAACCCCGCATTGGTTTATGTGCTTATCCCCAGGGGGACTCCAACACCATCTCCCCATTTTGCTGTGGGGTTTTCTCCCACCTCCTGGATTTTTGGGAAGTGCCGAGGGTGTGGGAGCCGGGATGGGGCCGCTTGCTGCACACCGGGCTGCCTGCATTCCAAATCACCTGCCTTCATCCTGCTTTAAATCAGGGAAACCTTCATTTGGAATGGTGGCCTTTCATCTCGTTTCGTGTTTGTTGCGTTGGTTGTATTTTTTCCTGAAGGGAGGAAGCGTTTTGCTGGTTGGTGGCCATTAAGAAATGCTAATTTGCAGCTCAATATTCCCTGTCCGCTCGCCTTCACACCCCCTTCTCCCTCACTGCTTGGCTCGGCAGCATCCAGCCACATTTGATATGTCATTAACTGGATTCACACTCCTGCAGGCTGCTAATTTTTTTGGGCCCCATCCTTTGCAGGTTGTAAAGCATCAAGAGGGGTATTTATGAGCGTCCTGGCCTCCCTCAGCCCCTTGGGCTCAATGGAGATTTGTGATGCAATTAAAAACCGTGCCAAAGACGGTGTCTTTGACTCCTTCGCCTTCTCTGTAATGCAATAAATGTTTGAAAAGTAAAGTCTTGAAATACCTTTTTGAGTGTAAAATCGACTTGAGGAATGAGAAAGCGGAGCCGATGGGCTGAACTCGTGCTTTCTGGGTGCCGGATATTTCAAGATCTTGAAATACCGCATGGTTTTTTGTATCCTGTTGTTTTTTTTTTCCCCTGAGTGTGGAGGAGCTGAAGGAGCTTTTTCTGCCTCTCCAGGTTTCCAGCCCAGTTGGTGTGCTCTGAAATAGGGCAGAGCAGCCCCTCATCTCCCGACTTCCGCTCCCCACTGCCCTCCTGGGAGCCTCAGCAGCAGAGGATGGGAGATGGTTCTTAACTTCAATGGCTTTAATAGATTATCATAAACTCCAGCCTTAATACAAGCTGTCATGATTTCAAATTATCTTACTTTTAAATTAAATAGATTCCTTTTTAAATACAAAATCAATTCTAATTTTTTAGAGGGGTGAGATTTTTCAAAGGCACCGATGAGCTGGGCATATTTAACTGCTCTTGAATATCTCCCCGAAATATCTAATCAATTTTTTTTTTTTGTTAAATCCTGGCTAAGCTCTTGGCTCTGCTGGTGGAGGCTCTGGCCCTGACTTCCCTGGGTTAATAACTGGATAGCAGAGGGGGTTGCAGGGATGTGGCTGCTGCTAATCGGGGCGACAGCCAGCGGGGCGCCCGGCCGGCCCGGCTCTCCCGCCAGGCTGTGCGGGGCAGCGGCCAGAGGTGACACCCGTCGGCTCTCGTCCTCATCCCACACACCTCCCTGCTGCTGTGCGCTGCCAGAGATTGTGTCCTCCCGCTCTGCCCTCTACCCCCAGCTCCTAAAAGGCCCTGGAGGGGGGAAGCAGGAGCCAAGGGGCTGCAGGGTTGCATTATCCCAGACTTTTTTCCAGTTCCATGTCAAGCGAGAGGGGCATCCTGCTGAGTTCTGTTCCTCTCACCTGGATCTGGGTGCTGGCTGTGAGTCCCAAAGCTGTTGGCACACAGGGCTGCCCTTTGGTCCCAGCTCTCAGTGGTGGGAAGCAATTTTTGGGGCGTTGTGGTGCCATTCCCTGGCTTGACTTAATTCCCGGGGGTGTCACCACCAGGTCAGCCCCCTTCCCATCAGATGTCACCGTCTCGTGAGGCCAGGGCATGGCAGAGGGCTGCAGCAGGGCTGGCTCCACCCTGGGGCCCACTGCGTGAACCTTGCACCTGGAAATTGGCGTAATGGTGAAATAATGAAGCAAATACTAAGAAATTCTGAAGTACCCAGAGAATAACCAAGTTAAATTATACCAGGGGAGCTCAATTGCCTTGCTTAGATTGATTGAATTACTAAATAAGCCTGACTAATGGAATGGAGTGGATATATCGGACTTTTACTCAAGATCCTGAAATAATTTCTCTAATAAGATTGTGAGCCATTAATTGAACTTGGCTTTGATCCTGGACGCTGTCACATGCTCTGAAACCCGCTGGTGTGATCTGTGCTCTGGCGGGCCCGACGAGGGGACAGCTGCTGTCATCTTGCTTGCAGGGCAGCTGGGGAATCTGCCTGGGGAGGTCCCAGGAGCTGTGGTGGAGAAGGGAACCCAAAATACCCCTGTCTCAGCCACCCTTCTGCCCCTCAGCAACACCCATCCTGGCAGTGGAATTCACTGAATTCCTTCCTGCTGCCAGCAGCTGATCACCCAGCTAGGGTCCGAACTGCTGTTCCCATGAATTTGAGATGGATGTTTGGGGTGTATGTCTGCTGAAAATCCAGGAGTGCCACCTTCCTCCTACATCCTCCTGGAGTGATGGCTGCTGGTGGTGGAACACTGCTGTAGCACCCCAAGTGCTGCTGGGTGTCTGGTCTGCTGTGTGAGGTGTTTGTCACCAAGGCCTGGGGGCTTCCAGAGTTTCCAGCAAAGCAGGGAGGGATCTGTCAAGGAGATGCATCCCACCCTGGAGCAGCTGGTGGGACAGGACACGCTTGTCTAATAGCAGTATCTAATAGCTCATCTAATTAATGGGGTGAAAACTGCTGGTGGGACCCCATTCCAGCCCCTCCTCTTGGCCATGCAGCATAACCACATCCCTTTTCCAGCTGGGTCCAGAGTGGGTGAGGTAACCTGCTCAGAGCCACCGGGGACACCCCATGCCTGGTACCATGCCCTCTTCCAGGCAATGGAGCCCATCACTAGCTATCAGCTCAGCTATCAGCAGCCCTTAGAACCTCGTGGCAGGGTGGAAAATGCTGCAGGAAAGCTGACAGCACCCCAGGGAGGAGCAGGGAGTCCCCTGTGGCCCAACTGGGGGCGATGGGGGCTCATGAGGGAGGCACAGTGTACACTGTGTCCCCATCCTTATGAACACCCTGTCCCCATGCTGTGCCCACTGCCGACCCCCTCTCTTGCTGGGCACGGGGGTTTTGGTGGCATGGTGGATATACAGGGCCTCTTGTATATTTTTTTTTCCTTAACGGAGGGAAAAAAAGTAAGAAATAAGGATTTTGTCTCTGGGAACCCGTTGCCACAGCAACCGTGCATCCAGCTGGCTCCAGCGGCAGCGGGGCTGGGAGGGGATCTCGCTGACCCAGAAAGCAGTGGGGGGAGTGGGATTTGGGGCTGCTTGGCCTTTCCATGGGGGTGTTGGGGTCTGGCAGGGCGGGCAGGGAACCAGCACTCAGCCAAGGGGGCTGCGGGTGCCTGGCCCCCTGTTTCGTCTCCCTTCCTGAATGTCTCAGCCCATGTCCAGACAGGGATGCTCAGGCTTGGTCCTGTTCCTGCCCTGAGACCTGTTCCAGTTTTGGGGGCCAGGCTGCCTATGTGGGAACTCCTCAAAGGCCCCCAAAGATTTGTGGTGGGTTTTGCACCCCTGGAATTGGCTGTGGTTCCGCTGCTGGAGGGGACCCTTAGGCAGCTGTATGTGTCCCTGATGCCACTGTCTCACCTCTGCCCTCCTCTCCATGTGCCTGTGGCATTTGCCTTGATGCTGGGCTGCATCCCATATTTTATTTCATTTTATTTTATTTTGTTTTATTTTATTTTATTTTATTTTATTTTATTTTATTTTATTTTTATTTTTTATTATTTTATTTTTTATTGTTTTTTATTATTTTTTATTATTTTATTTTATTTTTAAAATTTAATTTAATTTTATTTTATTTTATGCTATTCTATGCTATTCTGTGCTATTCTATTTTGTTTCATCCTGTTTAATTTTATGTTCTACTATGTTCTCTTTTTTTCATGGTTGCTTAGCCAGCTAGACGGAGACTGAAATCATCTCTCCTGGAGCCTTGCTGCAGAGCAGTCCTTCAGATGAAGGAATTTTTGCCTGGTGGGATTAAGGCAGTGCCTGGATGATGACGGCTCTGTCATTTAAGACTGGTTGTCCTTTTCCTTCTGAGTTGCTGGGCTCTGGCATCTCTGCAGCCGTGGCCGGTGGCTCACCCCGAGCAGCAGCTGGGGGATTTGTCTAGATAAGGGAATAAGATTTTTGATTGCCAGGCTCTGGCTGTCCCACTACAGCTTTGTGCTGAGAAATCACCCAGAGGAGAGCGTGCCCTGCTCCCATGGGCTGCGCTGGGATTTCTGATCCTTTTTTCCTGCCCTGCAGCAGGGGGTCCTTGGGATGGATGCTCAGCTGGTGCTGGGCTCTTTGGAGCCTGGTCTGGGATGTGGTTAGGCTGATCCCACACTTGGCTTTGCTGTGGGGTCTCGTTTGCTGGCAATGGGCTGAGGAAGGGCTCTGAGCCCGTTCCCTCCGTGGCTCCTGCCTGCAGAGCCTGAGATCCGCTGGGGAGTGGGCAGGGGCTTTTTCAGACGTTTGTAATCAAAGGGAAGTGAGGGATCCTTGAGGGATCCTCTAGCTGGCGGTGGCACATGGGTCACGGAAGTTTGGGGTCCGCAGCCCTGATGCAGGAGGGGACGCAGCCCCTTTTCTGGCCAGCCCTGAGGCATCTCAGTAATTAGGATGACTAACGAGCGTAGCAGAGCAAGCAGCTTGGGGGATGCAGAGAGCTGGCTTTGCTCCTGCAGGGAGCTGGTCCAGCTGAAAACGAACCTGGTGGAGGAAAGGAATTGGAGAATCCTCAAACCGTAGGATGGTTTGAGTTGGGAGGGACCTTAAAACTCATCCCCTTCCACCCCCTGCCATGGGCAGGGACACCCTCCACTATCCCAGGCTGCTTCAAGCCCTGTCCAGCCTGGCCTTGCAGGGATGGGGCAGCCACAGCTTCTCTGGGCACCCTGTGCCAGGGCCTCCCCACCCTCAGCTCACCTTAGGAATTTCTTCCTAAGGGTTGGACAAAGGGCAGGAGAAGGTGGCAGAGGGTGCCAGGGAGGTTGTGCCCCTGCTCTTACTTGGACAGTTCACATCTGCTTGGCCCAGTGAGGGCTGCATTGCCTTGGGAGCGCTTCCCAAATCAGGCCAGTGGTCCAAGCAAAACCTGTTTTGCCAGAGCCCTTTGGGATGGAGGCCTGCCTGATGGGCAGGGTAAACCGGGTACAGGCAGGATCTTGACATTGTTTTTCAGGAGCGGCACCTCCTTCTCCTCTCTCCTGCACCCCTGCTCTCCTGCCCTGCCAAAAAATCCCAGCTGCGATGTCACCGTCACAACACAGTGGCTGCCTGGGAAGGCAGATATTAGCAACCCCGAAATATCCCCGGGACAGGCTCTTGTGTGATGGGAGACAGTTACCATGGAAACCTCCTTCAAATAAAAAAAAAAAGAAAAAAAAACCCCGAAATTTAAAGCAGCCCTTGTAGCTCAGAGGAACTGTAGGCCTTATTATGGGTTTTGGCAACCCCCCCTTTTTCTTTTATTTGTTCCAGCTAAAAGCTCCAGGAGACAAGGCAATTAATTTGGCATCCCAAGGGGAGTGAGAGAGCGAGGGTACAGTGCTGGGAACCCGTTTCCCAGGCTGGCAGGCGCCCAGTGCTTCCCGGTGCCACCAAATGTCCTCCCCTAATGGGGCTGCTCCAGCACGGAGGAAGAAGCAGGGTGGTTTTTAAGAAGAGGTGGTTCAAGGATTAAAACACCCTTTGTAGATGCACACGTGGAGTGTTTGGGAGGGGATGGTGTGAATGAAGGGTTCAGGGCACTGCAGGAGGGGTGAGGATACAGAAAAGCACTGCGGATTGCAGCTCCAGTATGGGGATGGGTGGCTCAGCATGGATTGGGGGGGCCTTGTCCTTCTGAGGGTGGCAGAAAGGCAGTGCCCTTTCTCCTGCCAGAAGGGCAGATCATGGCAGGGAGGCTCCTGTGTGGATCAGGCAAGCTGGCTGGCTTTGGTAGGGAAGGGGGATGCTTGTGGGGGGAGACATCCCACTCCCAAATTTTCTTGCCAACCTCTACTGTTCAGCAGTGGCCACAGGGTCTGTGAAGTGCTGCGGTGCTCTCAGCCCATTTGCTCCCCTAATGATGTCCCCAGTGCCTGCAGCCTCTGGGAAATCTCCTGTTTGGACTTCTAGAGAGGCTGTCGTGCCTCCCACCGCTCTGGGCTGCCCCCGAGCTCCCCTGGGCACTGCTTTCCCTGTGGTTGTTGTGCCAGTGCAGGGATGTTTTTCCATCCCACTGCTGTACCTCTCAGCCTTTCCTGTGTTGCTGAGCCAGAAATAGCTGGGCTCTGTCTTTTGCCTCCTTGGGAGAGCTCTGGAGAGAGGCAGTGAGGGGGCTCGAGAGCTGTCACGCTGCCACGGAGTTGCTGGCTTCCCTTCTGGCCAAGGGGGCAAGCCAGGAGTTTGTCATTGCAGACATGGAATGTGTGGCCTGAGAATCTGGGGGGAATTATAAATGTCTCTGCTGGTCCATGAGCAGGGAGCTGCAAGGATCTCATCCCAGCTCACGCCCAGGTGCAGCTTTAGTGGCCTGACGTGTGTCCAAGCACCTGCAAGCAAGGCAGTGCCTGAAACATCCTTCCAGGGAAAAATGAAACCAATTTGACTAGTTTTTCACCAAGAGCTGCTCTCTGCCTGGGTGTGCCGTGGTCCTGGAGTGCTCAGAGCTGGTGGGCAGGAGAAACAGCTGAGCCCCCTCCATGGATGGTGGGAATGCCTGTGAGCTGGGGAGGGGAGTCAGCCTCGGACTTGGGCTGGCTTCCACAGCTTGTGCTGGCATGTTTCCACCTTTTTGTGCTTGCAGAGCAAGGCACACCTCTGGTTAACAGCTGGAGGGCTCAGCCTCAGCCCCAGCATGCCCCCCCAGTCCGTTCATGGGGACGAGGAGGAAGTGGTGTCCTGCAGGACCTGGGGCTGGTGGCTGGGTGCGGGATGCGGAGGTTCCTGGGAAGTGGAGCTCGTCTCCCCATGGGATAGCGGTGGCATGAGCAGCCTGGGAGGGATCTGACCTCCTTGTAATTACAGCTCAGGGCTGGGTCTTCCCAGCTGTCACGTGTTGGGGGGTGAAAGGCAGTGTGGATGTGAAACCACTGTGCCAGCAGTAGGGAAGCACCAGGGAGATGGAGGGAGGGCAGGAAAGGAAGGACTGTGGGGAGGAGGAGAGGCACAGGGCCAGGAGGGAGGAAGTAACTGCAGGAACTACACAGAAGCCAAGGGGCATTAGGAGCAGTGATGGCAGAGCCAACAGCCGTGGGTGTGAGCCACAGCACCTCTGGTGGCTTCACAGAGCCCACTGAAATGCCCTTTGGGGTGATCACAGCAGGAATTAATGGCTGGCTTCACACGAGGTGGCAGCGTCCAGGTCCTGGGAATAGCACTGCAAGGGACGTGGCTATGTAGTCAGTGGGTTTCTGGCCAAGAAAGGGAGGAGGTGGCAGGAGGAGGTGGCAGGCTGACTCATTGAGCCCTGGACTCAGCAGCAGCCAGAACCGACAGGGTTAAGGCAAAGATGTGGCTGTAAATGCAGGAGTTTGCAGTTACTGGTGCTCAGAGTTCAGCAGGGCTCTTTGCTCTTGAGATACTGAAAATGCAGCTGACTCCTCACCTTGCTTTGATTTTGTTTGCTGCTTGTTTGCTAAAGTGGGCTGCTGCTTCTCTGGTGCAGGAGTAAGAGACAGCAGCCCCTCGCTTAGAAACACCCTGGTCGTGACCATGGGAGTGCTGTCCTGGCCAGGGTGACTCTTTTGCACTTGGCTGGGCTGAAGCACCCTGACTCCATCCCTTTTTTTCTGGCCCTCTCCAATTTCAGCACTGGACCAAGAGAATACATAGATTTTTCCTTCTTTTTTTCCCCCTGCAAATGCAAGGCAACTTTCTGCCTATGGTTGTGACTTTGGGATTTCCACTTCCCTGCCAAGGGTGTGAGCCCCACCTGGAAATACAGGCAGGTAAATGCAGGCAGGGCCGGGCTGCCGTGTGAGGGCACTGAAGCTGGTGGGTGCTGGAACCCAGGAGCGCTGTTACATAATTCGGACTGCAATGCAGAAGCTCTTCCTTAATTTTTAATTATCCCATTGCCGCACGTACGTAGCGCTCGGCTCGGGATGCGGCGTCGGCCCGTGGGCACGTGTGAAGGGCCTTGGCTGGTGGGGATGGCAGGAAAGCCTTCCCTCATGCTCCTGTCCCTGGTGGCACGGCAGGAGGAAACGTATCCCTGTGGCACCGAGCAGGGCTGGGCTGCGGTGGCTGGAGAGGGCGCTCTGCACCCACCCTGGGGCCTCAGGGATGTCCCACTGGGACATTGGGACAGGGAGAAGGTGTGTGTGCAGGTCTCCAAAGGCCTTTGAGGTTTCTCTGGTTCACGGTGTTAGAGAGGTGGAGGGCACCACGGTCATTTTGCACACAGATTTCCCGTAGAGCCCCAGGCGCCTCTCAGGGTGGGTTTGTTGGGATGCGGGAGAAGCTGTGAAGGAGCTGTTGCAGACCTCAGCTGGGAAGCACCATTTCCTCCCCTCCCTGTTTCTCTCCCTCTTTCAAATCCCCACTCTGCACTTTCTGTCCTTCCTACAAAGGCAGCTGCCTCGGAGCAGCTTAGGCTTCAAAGTTCCCAAAATAACAAAGGTTAAAATAAATTAAAAAAAAAAAAAACGAAAACGTGTTGCTGAAAGATCAAGTCAGTGCCCCACTTGCACCTGGGCTCAGAGCTTCAAAGCAGCTGCAAAGAACCCCCCACGATGTCCCTGGTTGGGCTTCTCCTTGCTTGTGGTCCTGTCTTCACCCTCCTGCAGTCACAGGAGATTTTGTAGTAGCCAGGATGAGGCTGCAGGTGAGTGAAAGGGGTGGAGGGTCCTGCTGCTTTTGTTGCCTGGGGGGGCAATTGGAGAAAATCTCTTGTGGAGGAGGAGGTTGTGGTGGTGGCTGCGGTGATGGGCAGAGGCTGTGGGTGAGGTGGGTGCTCCAGGGCTGTGTCCTGCACCCACCAGCCCTGTCCCCTGGCCAGGCAGGTGGGCAAACAGCTCCTCTGTGCCCAGTGTGTGTGCTTTGTGCCTCCTCTGGCGCCGCTGATTTATATAGATCATCAATATGACAATTATATACACCTGCAGGTTTAATTACCTCCATTTTCATCAGGCGGCGACAGATTTATGCCCCAATTCAGGTCCTGTAAATCTCAAACAGGCTTGACTAGACCCAAAAGTCTTCCCATTGATCACCGTGCACTGGCTGGTCTCTGGCCGTCTTGACAAGCTCTTCTTTCAAGAGTGATAAATTCGAGATGCACGGTTAACTTTTTCCCCTTCTACATCTTTCTTCCTTCTTTTTTTTTTTTCTTTTTATTCTCCCTTTTCCATCTTTCAAAGCCTCCCCACAAACTTGAAAATGGCGCTTGAAATCATGTAAGAGCTCCTAAACACCAAAGAGTTTATGATGCTGGGCTGCAGTTGGCAGCAGCCCATGCCTGCCTTCTCCATCCCTTCCCCCGAGACCAGCATTGCTCCCTCCAGGGCAGGTGGGAGGAAGAGGAGGGTCACCTCTCGGGAAAGCTCTTGGCCTCGCTGTGGATAGGAGAGCAGACAAGGTTATTTTGGTCCTGTTTCACTCCCTGGGAGGGCCACCTCATCCATCCCATGTCTCAGAAAACCAACAGGTCGTGGCTCTCCCTCCAGGGGATGAGGAACAAGTAGCTGTGCTTGTTTCCTGGGCCGAGCACAGAAATGCCAAAATAACACCTAATTTTCCTGACCTCCTGGCCTCGGCACAGGGAGCACTTACACAGATGAGTGTGCAGGAGTGAGCTGGAGTTCACCCTTGAGGTGCAGTCCATGTCATCACTGTCCCCTGCTGGTCCCACCACCCCTGCCTGAGCTCGCCTGTACGATATGCTCCAATGTCCTGCTAAGTGCCTGGCAGATGGGCTGGAGTGGCCAGCCATTACCTCCCCTGCCAGCCTGTGATGGATATAAATAGTCCTTTGCTTCCCTGTGAAAATTGCTGGCTGGCTTGGAAAGCTGAAGGGAATCTTGGCAAGTGTCTTGGGTCTGTAGGGTCTGACAGTACGGGGAGCTGGGATTTGGAAAGGAGGAGTTTCTGGCTGGGTGTTAAGAGGCTCTGTCACTAGGAGGGAGCTGCCCCAGGGTACTCCCTCCTCCCATGAGGCAGTGCCTGGGGGAGCAGAGAGTCTCAACCACTCCCAGAGGGACATGTGGATGTGGGATGCATCCATGAATGGTGGCCCAGGCAGCACAAAGCTGGCTGTGCAGTCACTCTTCAACCCCAAGAGACTGGGCCGTGTGGGGGCAGTGGGTTGTTGTCCCTTGGCATCTCCAGCCACCAGTGATAACTGAGAAAAGAAATGTTAAAACCACAGCATTTCTATATATGGTCCTTCCCCTGCTGCCGAGGTCTGTGCTGCAGGGATTTCTCAGCCTCGGATGTGCCTCTGGGCTCCCTGGCTCAATAGCTGCTGGTGGCTCTGTCTTCCCTGAATTCAGTACCTTTCATACTGTGCATACCTTTCATAAAGTGCTTTCATACTTTATGGTGGATGAAAAAGAACCTTTTTTTAGTTTTCACACATGTAAATCCTTGCAAAATGAGAAATAGTGAATAACCATTGCCTTTCCCACTGCTCCACGGGCCCAATGGTTTTATAGACTTTTGTCATGTCCTCACTCTGTCATTTGTTTCCTTTACTAAGTCCTAACATGGTTTCTCCTCTTCACAAAGCCGTTTGCAACATCTCATCTTCCTTGTACCCCTCCTCCAAACCTTCCAAGCTTTGCCTCCTCCGTTTCGAGATGGTTGACCTGAATATCGCTTGCAGGATTCCAGATCAGCTTGCTTTCACCAAGGTTGAGTTTCACCTGCCCACTTCCTTGCCCGCTTTCCTCCTGCACTTCTCAGCTTTAGCTTTGAGAAGACTAAATTTAGCCTTGGTGACCAACTTTGCCATTCGCTTCCTCTTCCAGAATGTTTCTGAGCAGCCAGGGTCCTGACAGAGATCTCCGTGGGGCTTCTCGGTAACCTCCTTTCATCGTGAAAACTAAACCCTTGCTCCTCCCCCACCTGCTGGGCTTCAGGACGACTTTCCTTCTTATCCCAATACCACGTTGGTGCTTCGGGAAACTTTGAGGGTGGGTTTTGGCAAGAGCTCTTTGAAACAAGTCTATCAAATTGGATCACCTTTATCTACTGGTTTACAGTGTTGGGTGACCCATATTTACTGATGCACCTACTGGTTCCTCTGACAAAGTGGTTCCAGGGCACAAGCAGAACTTACTGGTCCTTAATTTCCTTGATGCACAAGAGCTTTTATAAGGAATTGGGGTTTCCTCTGGCAGGCTTTTCTTCTCGAGTTGCTCACCCTTTGGGAGCGATAGTGGTTGTGTTGGTGGAGTTCTGCAGTTCGTAGGTGAGCACCATCTGAGCTGAGGGGTTTGTGCCCTCCTTCTCACTGATTTGCCGGGAGACAATTTAGCCAGGGCAGGAATTTTCCATGGCTGATTGGGAGCCTTTCTATCATTTGGACTCTTTCCACAGAGACCTGATTTTCCCTCTGGGAGAGGTGATGTGATAGCACTGCAGGGTGAGATGTCAGCTACAGATGTGGTCCTTTCTGGGGTTTTTATATCAGCGTTGGATCTCGGAAGTGTAGTTACATATTTATTTAGTTTTTTCTCCCTGCTGTGGGTGGGCATTTGGGTCCTTTCAAACATGACCATGTCACCTGAGTGTTGTTCCAGGAGGTGGATTCGCCTCTCTTCCCACATTTCCTCAGTAGTTCGCAGTTACAGCAGATGGGACCAGAGTAACAAGACAGGAATGAAAATCAAACACCAGTGAATGTCCCAATCTGCTTGGTGTTTTTCCCAGCTTTAGGTCAAACGTGATGGAAAAACAACCTTGGAGGGGACGTGGCACAGGTGCAGTTGGGCATGTCCTCGGGCTTGCGGGGCAGAGCAGGGCAGTGGGGGCTGTCACGCTGTAAGGTCAGCAGCTGCAGAGCAAACGTGGTAGACTCAGGCCCACTAATGATGAATCAGTGTCCTTTGCTCTGAAAACAGTTGTGCAGCTCCCAGAGTGATGGAGGGTTTGCTGTTAAAGAAAGGGAGGGGTTGGGGCTCTGGCGTATTCGGGACAAAAACCCCAGTTCAAGGCTGAAGCGCGGCCGCAGCTTTGAAATGTAGCTCCTTGGTGACCTTCCCAGAAGCAAAGGCACCCTGCATTCCAAGGGGAAACCTGGTTAGCTGTCAGCCTTGCCGTGGCACCCCATGGCTTCACGTGTACCAGCCTCACGCGCAGGCAGCGTGGTGGGGTGATCTCTCCGACCTAGCCTGAGAGTGGCTCCAGGGAGATCACCACTGCCTTTTCCTTGAACTTTTATGTTCTCCCATGTCTATGAGTCTTTTGGAGATTTTCCCCCAGGGGCTCTCTCCCATGAAGCAGGTCCCTAATATATACAGTGAGGTTTATGTTTGCTGGTATGGAAAAGATGGATTGTCTTGAAAAGGCAGAGTGACCTACAGAATGGGCCGGTTTTCCTACCTGAGACTGGAGACAGGAAAAAAAATGCAAATGAAATATGGACAGTCAGTGATGAATGTGAATGTTTTAAACAGGCCCATAAAAACATGAATATTATCCTATGAATGATCTGTCACTAAAACCCTGGAAGTATAGATGAGTTAAGTATCAAGATAAGCATTTTGACATCTGAATTGGTGGAAATCGAGGCCTGAGGTCCCAACAGAGAGAGCAAGTGACTCGTGGGGAGGTCTCCTGAGTCACTTCAGACACTGGAGACCCTCGGAGGAGTGCAAGGCGTGATTTAGCTGAGTTTGAGCCCTTTAAAGGATGTGTGTGGTTTAGGCATGGAGCAAAAGCCTTCGCTAATGGGGAACTTAAATAAAAACACAGTCAGGTTCCGGATGGAAAATAAGGCAGGTTTAAATGTTAACGAGGAAATACAAGTCCAAGTCAAAATCTGTGCTCGGCTGTATTAAATGAGTCTGTGGAGACCAGCATTATGGCAGAGTTCATTTGACTTATTGGAGGCATCTATTAGTGCAAAACGCTTCCAAATGGAGAGGAAAATTGTTTTGCTGGGTGTTCTTTTCATCAAAATGCTGATGTGAGTTTGTAAGGAGAGCTGTTCTCCTTGTGTGCCACCACGCCGGGTCTCGGTGGGGGGATGAGGACATGGGAATGGGTCCACGTCAGCACCAGGCTCATGGGCCATGGTTTTGGTGTTTCACCAGCTCAGGTGCAGAGCTGGGCTGTGACAGAGGTGTTGCCTCCCAAATCCAGGACACGCGGAGGCGCTGCCTCCAAAAGGACTGGGTTTACTTTGCGTGGGACAGCTGTCCCAAGGGAAGTGAGGCTGTTTGGGATCATCGATAATGCAGCAGGCATAAATCCCCACACCTCCAGCACCTTCAGCCTCGTCTTTCGTCCTCTCCTCAAAGTGCTCCTGCAGAACCTTTCTCTCCCCACTCGCTCCCCTCGCAGATGGTCTGGGAGGGGAGCAGCCACGGCCGCTATGTTGAGAGCATCAGCCGGGGCCTTTGGAGGCTGCTGCTCCTGCAGATATGAAGGACCTGGACCATGTTTGATACCAGGTGAATGTGGCACAGCCTAATTAGTGGCCTCCTACTGTTATTAACCTCTGACTCAGACAGGCTATTTTTTAACAGAGGTGCAAGAAGTTAATACCAGTGCTAATGGCTTCCTATCCAAGGCCTTAATGAAAGCCATGCAGGGACCAGGCTTTTCATCAATATCTTTCAAACTTTGAACTTGAAATTATCCTCTCCCCCCGCCTTTTTTTTTTGGCTTTCTGCCCACTTTTCTGCCTCCTCTGGGACATCCTGGCCCTGCTGTGTAAACTGGTCAGCAGGGTTGGCACCTGCCAGCTCCATAGCAGAGCTGACACCCTACAACGTCCTGATAAATCATCCCAGTTGGCCACATGGGTCACTGTAGCATCTCCCACCAGGTGGTGAGATGTCTGCTTGGAGAGCAAGACAAAGGGAAAAGTAAAATCTGTTAGACTGGGAGAAGAGAGAGTAAAGAGATACCGTGTTAGGGAGGAAGCTTGGTCTTGGTCTTGTTTTGGTCTTGCTTAAACGGAACTCCAAGAGAGCTTCATGGATGCAGGAAAGCATTTCTATGTGTGATTTTTTCAGGCAGAAATGGAGTAGGATAGAGGCAGCTGACGTGTTGCTAAGACATTCAAGGAGAGGAGGAGAAGGTCCAAGGATGAAGCTCTCTTACCCAGGCACTGCCTCAAGAGCCTTTGCCAGGGCAGGGGCAGAGATGGTGGAGCAGCCTTGTCCTGCAGTGTGGTGGAGGGCTCGTAACCTGCCAGTTCGGGGTGATGGCAATTGATTTCTGGGGTGTTTTCCTTTGTCTCTTGCACTTCTGACTTGTGTGCAGTGCTGCAGGGTCGTGTCGTGATGTCTGGTGAGAGAGCATAACATGCTCAGGCTCTCTGGCTGGATTGTTCTCTTCTAAAACAAGAATCCGTTTTTTATTGAAATATATTTTTCTTTTAAAAAAATAAGCCTGTTTAAATAAATTTGAAATTATGACAACCTATTTTAAGGCTGAAATTTACTATAATCTATTAATCATTTAAATAACTTCCATCAAGGATTTCTCCTCAAATATTAATGAGCTGGAGGGTGCTGCTTTTACAATGATATGTCAGATCAGGGGGAAAACATCTCTAACTCGAGCTTTCTAAATGTCACAATGTCACATACTTAGTATCTATTATTTTCACTCTTTACAATGGAGCAAATGCTGGTATTTACATTTTTTCCAAATGTCAGTACGTTGAGTTCCTGTTGTGCATAAAAGCTCTTGCCTTAATTACTCCTAATTTCACGTTAGCAGGCAGGTGCAGGGAGACTGTTTTCTTCCATTTGAGCTGGTTCATTCCAAGTTGAGAAGCCGTGGGGAGCTGGGAAAGCGGGCAAGCTCGTTTCCCCCTCTCAGTCCATGAATAAAGACCATGTGGGAGAGGAGGAGATCTGCTTCTTCAAATCCTCCCAGCTCCCAGGACTGGCTTTTCAAAGGGGGATCTGTGTCCCTAAACACACAGCTTGGCAGCTGGAGGGAATTTTCAGAATCAGAAGTGCTTCTGGCTTCCTGGTGACTTAACTCTGGGTTTTGCTTCCCGTTGGCACCGTGGGGGGCTCAGCATCCCCGTGCTCGGGACACTCCGAGTGCGCTGATCGCCGCCAGGAGCGCGGCCCGTGCTGAGCACAAACAGCCTGCCAACTCACTCGCCGTGGCTAATGCTTCTTTTGATTAATCAAATCAGTTTGGGAGGATGAACCTGGCTCCTGATGCAGATTTTGCCCCCCTCCCCACCTCCCCCGGCAGCCAGCTCACTTAAGGCAGCCTAATGAAATTAATTAACGGCAAATTTAAAATGTTGTTTTTCAGCACTGTAATTGAATTCCAGTTTTCATTTGAAGGCAGCATGAAACAAGCAAAATAAAGATGATAATTTGCAAAGCCAGACGGGCTCTTTCCCATTGCCACCAATGGGGCAGAGACAGGAGGGAAAGCTGTGCCTCACTGGGAAGTTCATCGTGGTTTTTATGGTCATCCCAACAAAATCTGCTATTGTCACGAGAAACAGCTAACAGGCAAATGGCAGGCTCGAGCTGATGGCTGAGATTGAGGTGGTGTGAGATGGTGATCAAGTTGATCTTGTCTGAGGGGGAGGTAGTGATGAAAACAGTGCCCATCTCTCCTTGGGATGTGCTGGTGTCACCCTGTCTTTGGCAGAGACCCAGCTGTAGGGTGTCCCTGAAATTTTGGAGCCAGGCAAGTGAATTTGGTTTGATTTGGCATTTGGTGTCCTGGAGCAGGCGTCGTGTCCCTGTCCTCAGCTGCTCTTCCTGCCTAGGTGTCCTCTACTGCCATGACACCTCAGCCCAGCTGTGTCCAGCTGTGTCACTGCCCCAGGCTCTGAAATTAAGGGTACTTCGGGAAAACAGGGTTGCTTGGGCAGAAGCTGCAGGTGCCTCTGCAGGTCTCTGCGCTGAGTCCTGGGTGGAGAGCCGTAAAAAACGGTTGAAAACTGAAAACCTCTGAAATCGCCTTAAAGTCAGAGATGTAGGTGGGATCGCAGCCACGTTCATGTTTCACTGTTCACAAAGGATGGGAAGTATTTTGTCTGCAACAATTTGTGATGTGGTCCCAATGACCCCATCTTGCTGCTGAGCTCTCCTGTATCATGTGCTCCCAGTGTCTGAAGCTGTGCTTAACACGAAGCTTGTGGGTGAAACCTGTCCAAATTAGAGCTGGAAGGATGCTGCTGGATTGCTGCTGTCAGTAAGTGCTCTCTCCCTGCACCACAGCTGGATTTTTGGAGAGGCCCACATCTGGATTATACCCAGAAATATGGTTTTACTCTGCTGTAGCCCTTCAGGTTGTGGTTTATGTAGGGGCAGCCACGGTGCTGGCAGGAGGTGACTGGAGGGTGTGCATCCTTTGGTCCCTCCACCAACTTTTTTGGGAAGAGGTGAGTGTCTCCCACAAACCCTCTGCTCCACATTTCCCCCTTGACCAGCTTTGCTCTTGCAGAGATCTCAGGCAACACGGATGACATCCCACTGGTGCGCTGGCGGCAGCAGTGGCTGGAGAATGGCACGTTGCTCTTCCACATCCACCACCAAGACGGGGCCCCCAACCTGCCTGGCTTCGACCCCACAGAGGAACCCCAGACTGAGTCGGCAGAGGAGGAGCTGAGGATCCTCCACATCTCTGTCATGGTATGTGATGGGAAGGCAGCCCCTGTTTAGCTGTCCAGAAGCCTGTAGAAAATATAGTGGCTTTTGAAAAGCCATTTATTTCCCCGTCTGGCTCCAGCTGCCCTAGGATGGGGAGCTGTGCCCACCTTTGGGGTGGTTATGATGCCCTGGGCACCCCTCTGAGTGGGGAATGCTAAGTGCCTTAACAGGCTGCTTTAACCTCTCCTTTAGTTTGCATCACTTTGAAAATACGTTTGTGGGGCGCCTTTACCCCTGGGGCTTCTGTGCTTTGAGGGTCTCAGCCACGTTAACCCAGGGTTAATTCACACTGACTCATCAGGAGCCCTTTGCCCGCTGCATGGTGCCTGCTGCCCTCTGCCCTGGCGCACGGCGGGTGTCACGGTGCCACCAGGCACTGTCACCACCGCTCCTGTCAGCGTGGCAGCCCCCTGGCCACGTTTTCACAGCAAGAGCATCCCACGTGTCGAGGTTGCACAGCAATACTCCCCCACCCAGATACACAGAGGCAAGGTTTTGATGGCAGAGAAAGGACAGATCTGTTTGTTGGGGGGAGAGCTGTGGTGTGTTGGTCGGGATTTTTTTGCTATGCTGGAAAAAATTTGAAGAATCCTACAATTTTTGTGCCATTTGGAAGATAATTAGCCGGAGCCAATGCGTTGCTGAGGCTGCAGACAGGCTGTTCAATGGTGTCTACCCTAATAAGAGCTTCAATTGCTCTTCCAGAGTGCAGCCCCTGGCCAGGTTTCTCCTCCATCATTTGTGCTTGATTAGTCTGAGGGAAAAAAAATCGTTTGCAAAGCCACTCCCAAAAACATCTTGCACCATTGTCTCTATTTTGCTGCCCATTCCCAGCTGCTCCTAAGAGGGTGCATCACCCCTGGAGAGGCTGGCCCTGCTGTGGTCTTGGTCTTCTTGGGCACTGCTGTATCCCAAGATCAAGGCAGAAGTGCCTGGATTGAGGCTTGTTATGGAGCTGATGAAAAGGCTGTCTGCAGCTCCCTGCTGTCATACCAAAATGTGCAAATGCAGGTTGAGTCCTCCTCTGCCCCTTTTTCCCCGTCACTCTCAGCTCAACTCAGCTCCGCTCCGACAGCACCCTCACTCCCTGACAAATAGAGCTTGGCTTTTGTGGCAGGAGTCAGGATCACGTGGAGTTCTCAAGGCTGGTTTTTTCTTTGCTGTGTGGTTGCCAAGAGGAGGAGTGTGAACAAGGGCTTGTATCCATCGTGACCAAGGTCTGCTCGGGGACTGGGCGAGGAGCGCTCCCACACCCATCCGCTGCAGGGCTCCTCTCACAGCCATCACAGGCATGCTGGACTGGGGGGAATGAGGCAGAAAACGGGATTTCTGTGCTTCTGTGGAGGGAAAACGGGGGTCTGAGGTGGTGCCCTGACCCTCTCCAGCAGGCAGTGGGTGGGGGAGACTTCAGCTCTGGCTTTCATCCTCCTCTCAGAGCCTCTTGAAATCTCAAGAGTCCACAGGCTGCTTTTCTCAGGGGTAGTCTGAGCTCTCAGACTCTCGAGGCAGAAGAAATTCAGTTTCAATGAAATAATAAGTCTCTTTTGTAAACCCATAGCCACTGTCTGAAAAAAAATGAGCATCCACCAGATTTGAGTTCTGGCTTGGTGTCTCCTGTTCACCAGCACAGGTGTATTGCAGAGCTTGCTGGTGTTTGGGGAATTTAGTGTGCATACAGAGGGTGAAGGAAAACCAGGAATGCCCTGGTATTCCTCCTACCTGCCTGTCATGCCATCTGCAGGTGGACTTTCCCTAGGGTGATGGAGAGCTGTGACAGAGGAGGCCACCTCTGGTGGGGATGGGAACAGTCCCCACTTACTTATGGATCATAGGAATTCGCAGGGATTGGAGCATGATGTAGAAATAGGCTCTCACTTCACCACTAAAAAATTCTGCATGACTACACTGGGCACTTTATACAAAGGCATGCAGTGATGGAATTAGACTGATACAGAGGAGATTTAGATTAGATACTGGGAGGAAATTCTTCCCTATGAGGGTGGGGAGGCCCCGGCACAGGGTGCCCAGAGAAGCTGTGGCTGCCCCATCCCTGGAAGTGTCCAAGGCCAGGTTGGACGGGGCTTGGAGCACCCTGGGATAGTGGAAGGTGTCCCTGCCTTTGGCATGGGGGTTGGAATGAGGTGAATTTTAAGGTCCCTTGCAATCAAAACCATTCTGGGATTCTATGATTTCTATGATCCAGGGGCTGTTTTCAGCTGGCCAGAAAGATGCCAGCCAGCCCCCGCTCTTCTGCAGGACTGCTGGTCCCCTTAATCACTGGAGTTTGTTTCCTCTTTCTTTTTTTTTTTTTTTGTGTTTTTAAAGAAAGTTGGGAAGGAGTCTGGGAGGGCGCATCACAGCTCCATTATTCTGGAAATGAGAGTGGGTTAAACTGTAATGGCCACTAAACTTCCTTTTCCAGCTGCCTCTCCTGCTTCTCATTCAATAATTCCCTTAATGTTTTATCCTAATGGAGCAGATTATTACTATTATTTTATTTTCTTGAGTTCACCTGTTGCATAGGAAAGAGGAGGGAGACCGGAGCTGTGGATGGGCTCTGAGCTCTTAGCTGGCTCTGTGTGCTTTTTATTGTTATTATTGTTATTATTCGTGGCAGATTGTGCATAAAGGGCCAGTTTGGGGCTTTCATCTCACCGCCCTCCCTCTGTGCACAGCGACGTCTTGCAGGAGGCTGATCCTGGGGACAGTGGCAGGATGGCAGGGCCAGGGGCTGGTTTGGGGTCCATCCCTGTGGGACAGGAGCTTTTTCAGCCTCCTTCCCCTGAGATGTTCCCCAAACAACACTTCAGTCATCTGCCTGTCTCAAGCCTTGATCTCTTTTAATCTATGCTGCGATTTCTGCCGGCTACCCTGGGAAAACCTCCCAAGACTGAGAGTGACAGCACTGAAACCGGTTGGAAATGGGTCAGACAAAGTTGCCCGTAGGAGCATTTGCTTGGAATAAAGCTGATCTCTGTTTTCAAAGGCGGGAGAGTGAAACAAAACACGCTTTGCTTTAAATGCTGCTTTTTCATGCCTCAGTGGCAACTTCAAACGTGGAGGCCCGAGGGAGCCCTTGGCCGGCACTGGGTGCTCCCGGTGCCGGCACGCTCTCGGTGTGACCAGGCTCCCCTCGCCAATGCCTTTGCCGGGGTGTTTGCGTCCCGGGGGATGGCCGGTGGCGGTCCCCGGCTGATCCCCGCTCACGTCGGTGCCCACAGGGAGGGATGATCGCGCTGCTGCTCTCCATCCTGTGCCTGGTGATGATCCTCTACACGCGCCGGCGGTGGTGCAAGCGGCGCCGCGTGCCGCAGCCCCAGAAGAGCGCCAGCGCCGAGGCGGCCAACGAGATCCACTACATCCCGTCGGTGCTGATCGGGGGCCACGGGCGGGAGAGCCTGCGCAACGCCCGCGTGCAGGGCCACAACTCCAGCGGCACGCTCAGCATCCGCGAGACCCCCATCCTGGACGGCTACGAGTACGACATCACCGACCTGCGGCACCACCTCCAGCGCGAGTGCATGAACGGCGGCGAGGACTTCGCCAGCCAGGTCACCCGCACCCTGGACTCGCTGCAGGGCTGCAATGAGAAGGCCAGCATGGACCTCACACCAGGTGGGCACGGGCTGAGCAGGGTCCTTTCCAACTTGTTTTCTCTCCACAGTTCCGTACACGTGTTTTCCCTCGAGCGTTTTCCCCATTTCTCTGGGTTTTCATCTGGTGTGAGATGTTGGCGGTGCCCTGAAGGCACTTCCATTGCTGGGAGACCTTGCAGCCACTTGAGAGCAGTCCCTGCTGAGTGGGACACGGCTGGGACAGTGCAGGTTTGGGGGGAAAGGCTGTGGTTCCCGTGGCCTGACAGAGAACCAGAATGGGGTTCCCTCCCAAACTTCCCTCCTGTATCCCTGGATTTCTGGTGCCTTCTTCAGGTGAGATTTTTAGTAGCAAAATTATACTTGCCATCAGGATGATTCAGAGTTAACGCTGCCTTCTGATCACCAGCAGGGATTCTTTGAGGCTTGTAACAAACCTGTTCTTTGGCCATATCACTAACTGAGCCATCCAGCTAGAGCCTTCTCAACTGAGACACAGTTTGGGAAGATCACGGTGCGGTGCCTAAAGCTCTCCTGCATATGAAGAAGTGCCCTGAGAGGCTGGGTGTTAATAGCTCAGCTTTTGGCTAGTTTGGTGGAGGTGCCAGTCCTCTTCAGGCAGGAGTTGTTCATGAGTGTGCATTGTGGGAAGCTCAGCTCATTGGCTTCAGCGCCTTGATCACCTCAGTATGATCTAGAGATGGATCCAAGGAAACCTTTCTCTTGCCTCCTTCCCTTTTAAAAACCTGTATCCCTGAAATATTTTGCCTTCAATTCTTCCTGCTCAGGGAGCGATAACGCCAAGCTGTCCCTGATGAACAAGTACAAGGACAACATCATTGCCACCAGCCCTGTGGACTCGAACCACCAGCAGGCCACGCTGCTGTCCCACACCTCCAGCAGCCAGCGCAAGCGCATCAACAACAAAGCGCGAGGTAGGGCGGTCCCCAGGGTGGATGGGGTGCCTGGGGCTTCCACCCACCCACGTTCCAGCAGCCCACCCTCTCCTGGGATGGAGAAACAGGACCAAAGTTGGGCAAGAGCATGGAAAAGAGGGCTTGGCTGGGGAGAAGCAGAAAACGTGGTGCCTGCAAGGAAGCAACTGATGTTGGGCTGGTTGGTTACTAAGATGCAGAGGGTGTTTGCCCCAGTAAATATTTCAGGCTACTGGCACAGCCATGGGGAAAAGTTGCGAGGTAACCCATGGCAGGGGGGGTCTGGCTGTGTGTGGTGGGAAGGGGAACAGATGCTGTCCCTGCTGCACCTGGCAGATGGGGCTTCTGGTCTGTAGGGCAAGGCTTTCCCTGACAGGTGATGTAGGATGCCAAGGTTTGGGGTGGCACGGTGCCAACCCCTCCATGACTACACTCAGTGTCCCCTGCAGCTGGCTCAGCATTTCTCAACCCCGAGGGGGACTCAGGGACAGAGGCAGACACCGATCCCCAGCTGACCTTCTACACGGACCCCTCGCGGAGCCGGAGGCGCAGTCGAGGTGGGTGACGAGCCATGACCCCTCTTGCCTTAATCTGCCATTGCTTCTCTGGGTTTGGAGACTTTGCTTCGGCAAAAAGATGGAAGCCCGAGTGCAATTCCAGCTGCCGCAGGCAGGCACCAGTCCCTGCAGGCTGCTGCTGCTCTCCGGTGGAGCTTCTCAGCAGAGGGTGAAATATATTCTGATGTTTTGCTGGAGGCTGCTGCTGGGCACGGGTGTATATTGATGAGCACCACGCTTCAAAGGCTGGCCTGTGCGCTCCCGTGCCGGGCTCAGCACGGCGCCGCCGGCGTCCGCTCCAGCACCATGCGCACGCCAGCTGTACGTGCACCAGGGGATGGGGACAGCCTCAGGCCCCAGGCAGGAGCCTTGCCCCACTGCCCTGCACCATCCCTTTGGGAAGTTTCCTCTTCCCAAGAGGGAAGTTAGTGTCTGTTTTCCCTCATTGAGCCTCATTTTCTGGATGACGCCTTGTTTTTCTGAGAGTGGCGAGACTGGGAGCCATCTCCTTTAGCTGGTGCTGGGAGGCTGATTCAGGCTTTGTCTCCAGCCAGAGTTTTTCCACTCAGCTTCTTCAGCTGAAAGATTAAAAGTCAAAGACCTGCATGCCCTGAGCGGTTAGGGCTCTCTAGTGCTTTTTCAAGAGCATCCATGAGCCTGTTGTCATGACAAAATTAACCTGAGTGAAGTGCCAAGGAGGAGTGGGGAAAACCAAGATACTGCATTTACCTTTTTTCCCCTCAATATCTCTGCTCTGCTTTAAAGCTCTGCTGCTGCAAAGTTCTCAGCATGCTGCAGTGCCGGGTGTGGGAGAGCCAGGGCTCTGGGAGATCAGGAAGATCCTGGTCACAGCGGGAGAGAGGGGTGGAGAGTCCCATGGCAAAGGCTGCTGCATACTCTTCAAAGTCCAAAGTGACTCCATTTGATTCGAATGATGCTGGATTTCCAGGGGGCTGGGCAGGGTCTCTGCATCCTGAGGTGCCCTGGCTGCACCCAAAAATCTTCCTGGGTTCCATAGGTGTCAGGCCTGACTGTGCTCCTGTGTTTTGCAGTGGGGTCCCCCCGGAGCCCTGTGAACAAGACCACACTGACCCTCATCAGTGTGACGAGCTGTGTCATCAGCCTGGTGTGCTCCTCCCACATGAACTGCCCCCTGGTCGTCAAGATCACCCTCCATGTCCCTGAGCACCTGATCGCTGATGGTGAGCACCCCATGCTCTCACCCATTTTTTCCTGCCCCACTCTGTGAGGTTTAGTGGAGGAGAGGGGGGAATTATGGACAGAGTGGGTGCAGGACAGAGGGACAGGCATGGGTGGAGGGCACCAGTGTGAGACAGAGGGAGTGGGCATGGGTTGGAGGGTGTGGGCACAGCACAGAGGGGATAGGAGGAAGACAGAGGTGGCTGTTATGGGATGGAGGGGGTGGGTCCATGTCAGAGGGGACTGGTGTGAGATGGAGGGTACCATGTGGGGAGCAAGGGATGGTGGAGTACAGGATGGAGGAGATAGGCACAGGACAGAAGAGACAGACACAGGGTGGAGATGGCTGTTGTGGGACACAGGGCATGGTGCAGGATGGAGGGGATGGGCACAGGGCTGAGGAGACTATTGTGGGTTGGTGTGGAACGGATATGGGATTAAATGGACCATCATGGGATGAAGGACATTGTGGGACCAAGGGGAGGGGTGTGGGATGGAGATGGCTGCTGTGGGACAGAGGGGAAAGGCACAGGATGGAGGGAGCTGTCATAGGATAGAGAAGACAGGTATGGGATGGAGGGGGCTGTCATAGGGCAGACAGGATGGGCACAGGGCAGAGAATTCCTTGTGGAACAGAGGGGGCTGTCTCAGGATGGAGTGAATGGGCAGGGAATGGAGGAATCCATCAGGGGATGGGGGGGAAACATCACGGGATGGAGGGGTCCGTTATGGGATGCAGGGGACCATCGTGGGGTGGAGGGTTCAGCATCAGGCTGCTGGCACTGACTCCCCCTGTCTCGGTGGCAGGAAGCCGGTTCATCCTGCTGGAGGGGAGCCAGCTGGATGCCAGTGACTGGCTGAACCCAGCACAGGTCGTCCTCTTCTCCCAGCAAAACTCCAGTGGGCCCTGGGCCCTGGACCTCTGCGCCCGGCGCCTCCTCGACCCCTGTGAGCACCAGTGTGACCCCGAGACGGGTGAGTGTTCTCAGGGTTGGGGCGAGTTTGTGAGCTCACCTCTGCATCCTCAACCCTGCTGTGGTGGGAAGGTGCTTCCTCACCTTCTCCGAGTGCAGTCTGGGGCTGCCCTGGGGGGGCTGCAGGCTGCACTGGGCAGGGAAGCACATGGAAAGCCTTCCCAAGTGTGTTCTCCCATGTCCCTCACGTCCCTGTCTCCGCAGGGGAATGTCTCTGCTATGAAGGTTACATGAAGGACCCTGTGCACAAGCACCTCTGCATCCGGAACGAGTGGGGGACGAACCAGGGGTGAGTGCCCAGGCTTGGAGGGTCCCCACGAGCTGCTGGGCTTCCACAGCAGCAGAGTGGGGCTGTGGTAACTTCTTGGATGGCAGAGTTAGAGGCACCTGGGTGAATTGTAAGGTCAGCCTACAGCTGGGGTCTCTAGCAGGTCTCCGGGAGGCGAGGATTTCTGTTCTTTGAAATAATCAGGAATGATGTAGAAGAGGCCATTGTCACATTTTAGAGTGAACACCCCCTGGGGAAGATTGAGGTTGTTCCTCCCCCATCCCCTTTGTGTGCACTGTCCCGGGCATTCTGCCCTTTGTGGGGCTTTCGTTTTGGGTGTGTGAGGTGTCAGAGGAGGGCTGGGGTCGGGCTGAGGTCCCCATTGAAAACTGGGAAAATGAGATGCTTTGATACTGTGGCTGAGGGAACAGAGGAGTCGCCATCTGCTCCAAGCTTCACACCCCTGCAGGTGCTAAGGGAAATGTTTCTGATGTTTCAGCAGCAATTCGGTGGTGGATTCCAAAAGTTCCCATCTCTCTGTGACCCTCAAGGGGGTGCTCCATCTGTCCCTCCACGCTCATGGGTCTGTGACATGCAGCTGGAATGGCTGTAGGTGGTGTGCAGAAAGCCAAGGCACCCCCAAATTCAGAGGTCCCACGTGCACCGGCACCTCCAAACCCTTCTTTTATCCCCTTACCTCATTACTATGCCGCAGCTGGATCGGTGGTGGCCCTGCACGTGTCAGGCTGCCCTCTCTGAAGCTATTAGTCTTCACAGTGGGAGGAGAAAAATCATCAAAGGCTGGGCTTGGTGTCCCTGCTCTGTGTGGCTGTGCTGGGGGGTGGCAGCACTGGGGGGCTGCCAGCGCCGGCCGGCCCTGCTGTGTCCCTTTGAACTGTGGCCCTGGGGAGCACTGCTGCTCTGTCTGCAGCCCCCTCTCTGTTTTTTATCATTTTAAAGGCAATTTAGCAACTAAACCCAGCGTGGAGCACCAGCTGTGTTGGACAGGTTGTTGCTCTGCGTGCCCTGAGCCGGGGTGATGCTCGTGGCACGGGTGGCCCCATGATGGGCACGTGCTATGTGGTGTGGTGACGGTCCCCAAACCTCTGCAAGGTTCCACTGCTGGGGTAGGAAAACACAGGCAGAAATATAGCTCCTTGTCCTGTTTATCCCTAGGGGACAGTGTCCAGGAGGGATGTCCCCAGCTCCTCTGTGCCATCTCATAAGAGGCACTGAGTGGTGAGCTGGTTTGTGGGGGGGGGGTATTCCCCTGGCAGGGATTTGGCTGACTGGGGATGTGTTATGGATATGTGTATATGTTTAGGAGTGTCTCACAGTGGGCTGGAAAGAGCAGTGTGTTGGGCCCACCACCTTGCAAAAAGCAAATTGACTTTGCCCATTGAGGCTAGTAATGAAAATGGATAAGCACAGTGGAGAAACATTTGTTTCCTGACTCTCTGCTTTCCCTTTGCTCCTGGGTGTGGGTCTGCAGGTTCACACTCTTCCTCCATGCACACTGCTTTTCTCTAGCTTTTCCCTGATTTAGCTGCTTCACTTTCTTAAGGCAAAGTGGAGAAAAAGATGCTGCTTTCAGGTAAATTGGGAAAAAAATATAGATGGTAACAAGCAGGAGAGAAGCCAAGGGCAAGAAGGACCAATACATTCCTGGAGCCCCCTGGACCTGTTTGCATCTCCTGACCCAGCTTTGGTCTCAGCAGTGCCCACATGAAATGTGCTCAGGACCTCCTCTGTTCCTCTGGGGGATTTGGGGCTGCTTTTTTGGACTGGCTCCAACCTGATGCTCCCACAGGAGCCTTCTCTCTGCCTTTTCTCCTGCAACAAGATTCATACCTGGCCAGGGTACATCTTGTCTTGGGTTTCTTCTTATATACCAGAGTCAGCTATGACAAATTATGTGCAGCATTTCCAAAATATTTTTCTGTTTGGGGTGGAGAAACCTGGCAGTTCTCTTTTTCCCCGAGGTGCAACACAGCCCTAGACCATGGTGGGGCTGTCAAAGTCCTTCTGCCCTTCTCTGGGCTCTCGAGAAGGCTTCACTGCTGCAGTGTCACCATCCTTAGAAAACTCTCTCAAGCCACTTGAAACCGGGGTAATTTTGTGTTTCTTCCTTGAACTTGTCAGATTTTCGTTTCACAAAATGGTAGCAGCTGAAACCACACTTCACCATCCCTACCTGCAGCTTCCTCTATTTTTAGGGGCTCTTGAAAGCATGTTCACACTAAGCATCATAATGCTGAGGGCAGCTTGGTGTTTAATGAGAGTTTTTTTCCTGCTCTGCTATCTGTTCCTGATGTCCAGGTGCTGCTTAGGGCAGCTCTGCCTGGAAGGGTTTGTGATGCTGGAGGTCTCTTCTACATGAACCTTTGGCCTCCATAAGGTCATGGCTGTGATGAAGTCTCTTCAGCCTAGCAGAACCATCTTGTCAGAGCCTGTTTAGCTGAATAACTTGCAGCTATAAGCTGGTATTTATGTTTTTTGGGGTGGAGGTTGAGCTGCCATGCTGCCTTTTGTTGGGCTCACTCCCATCTCCAGCCCAACCAGGTAGCCTGCAGGCTCACCCAAAAGAGATGTCTGCAAATCTTCTGCTCTATCCCCTGATCCCAAGGTGAGATCAGCTGTGCCTGAATCATTTCTGACCACTGTTTGTCTAATATGCTCTGAACCCTCCAGTACTGGAGTGATGTGCTGCCATGGGTCAGTCCCCAGAGAAACCACCTTGGTGCTTGGTCAACAAAGCAGGATTTGCCAAATCCCTTGGCAAACTTGGGAGTGGCGTGTTCTGGATGTGACCTCTTCTGTTTTCCCAGGGTGGCCTTTTCATCTGAAAACTCATTTCAGCCCTTTGGTTTAGCTCGTTTTGCCGTTGGTTTGTTTTTATTTACAGTGATGACAAGTTCGCTCGGTGTCTGTTCACTCAGTAGCATCTAATTTTGCTCATGAAGGCGAGCTCCTCTTTGTACTTTATTGGTGATGGCAGTGAGAAGCTTTTTGTGTTGTGTGTATTTTGGGTACCAGACTGAGATCCACGCCTCCGCACTGCATCTTTTACCCAGCGTGTCCGGACCCTAAATCTTCTTCAGTTTTTCAGAAACTCAGATCTTTTTGATCATGGGTAGCAGATACATTTGNCCAGTTGATTCGTTTTTTTTTTTTTTTTTTTTTTTTTTTTTGGGGTGTGTGTGCTGCTCTTCAGCTGTTTTAAACAAATCTGTCTGGTGCTGTTTGTGTGTTCACAGTCTGCCTCCCTACTTTGATGTGCATTGTTAATTAGCTGCTTTTCGGCTCTTACTCTAATGTTTCCTGAGTAGGATGCAGTTTCTAGCAATCCTACCAGCCCTGCTTCGTCTCTGCTCATCAAACCAAATTTCTGTGGTCCTTTTTGTGGTATAACTTGCCCAAAAAACAAATCAGCTCATTCTGTCTTTTGTTAATAAACTGTTACCTGCCTGCATTCGTACTTTTTCATCCCAGCCCTTAGATCCATCACCCACACATGTCTTTCCCCTCTCCACGTGCAGTTCCCTGGGTGCTCTTTTCAGCCTCCCCCATTGAGATTTAAGGTGCTCTGCATTTAAGGAGTCTTTATCGATGTGCTCTTTCAACTTGTAATGGGCTTTGCCCTGGCCTAGGGAGGTTTTAAGCCAGTTTGAGGTGATATGGTGAACATAGGCTGGGTGCTCTCATCCTGCTGTAACAGCTGGCAAACCATCCCACCCCAGTCCTGCTCCCCCGCCCGCAGCCTTGCAGATGTTTTTTCCAGCACAGGACCCCAATCAGTGCATCAGCCTGTGCCCTGCTCACCCAGCTCCCCTCCCATCCCCTCCCCTCCCCATCCCACCTGTTCTGCACACAGATATCCCCATCCTGGCAGTGCACATGCTCCTCCTATCCCATCCCCACTCATCATCCACGCCCCATCCTACAGAAGAGCAAGGGACACACTGAAGTGACAAGGACAGCACTTTTCCTGCTTAAAGTCTTTTTTTTCCCTCTTCTTTTTTTTTTCCCCCCCACCCCTTTTTCTATCTTTTTTATTTTTTCCCTTGCCTCTATCCATCCCCTGCTGTGTGCCTTGGCTCTGCAAGCTGAAGGACAGCCTGATAAAAAGCTCCTCGTTCTTTCAGATCCTTTTCACCAAACCACCCATCCGCCTCCTCCTCCCGCCTCATTCTCCTCGCACATTTACGGGCAGCCCAGGGAGAAAGTGCATTAGCATTTTTAATAAAGAGCTGCTTGCAAGGGATGGCAGGGCAGGAGGGGTGGGGGGTGGGAAGGGGAGAGGCATCGGCAGCTGGAACCTGAGCAAAGCTGTTGCAAAGCAAAGGGAGGTTGGGGAGGAGCCGCAAAGTGTGACACCTGCTCTCTGCTCTTCTGCCACCCGGGTCTGGGTGCTGGGTCCACTTAAAAAAAAATCATAATAGAAAGAAAAATAACTAATATTGTACAATCTATAACAAGACCCAGGTGCTGGGTCTTCATGGGTCACCACTTTGGGATCCTGGGGTGCAGGAGGGGTGCAGGTGCTGTGGGGATGCTCTGCTCTGTTCACCCTGGGCCTGAACTCCTGAGGTGGCAGGGAAGGGGTGGGGCAGGACATTGTTATGAATGGATGATGTGGGTTTAAATAAGTCCCTGCCTTTTGCCCAAGCCTCTGGCAGCAGGCAGTAGCTTTATTGAGGTGGCCAGCACCCCAAAACCCACTGTCATTCACAAGTTCTTTAATAATGCCTGATTCAGTGTATTACAGAGTGAATTATTTATTTAATAGACACAAAACTAACAGACATAAGACTTAAAACAGACTATTACTACACAGTCACACTCCCATGCAGCAACTTCTCGTGCCTTCTGCAGAGACCCTCTCCTGCAGCCCCTCCAGCCTCTTGCCAGCTCCCCTCAAACAAGCTGCTCCAGGTTAGCTCCTGGTGGTCGCATCCTGCCAGCACTGGGCTTATTCCTCATCCCACCCATCTTGTCTGGAAGAGTTCTGCAGGCAATGAGGACAAGCTGGAGCATAGTTCTTGATGCTAGAAGTCAGTGTGGCCTCATTCCCCGGGGGCTGCAATTGAAGCGTGGCCGGGGCCCTGATGAGCTGGTTCAAAGCACCACCAGCAACACCAGATTTGGAGGGCTTAGCAGGTGTTTTGTGAGCTTCCATTCAAGCCCAGATGTGGAGCAAAGCATGCAGATAATGGTCCATCTGGAAAAGCCAAGAGGCTTTAGATCGTCCTGGGGGTGCACTGGCAGCACTTTGGCCTTGAGAACTTTCTGACTGAGTGTGGGGACTTTGCTGGTTTTCAGGTAATCCCCCATTTTGTTGTTTCAGATGCCTGCCTGAGTGCCGAGGCTTGCAGGGAGCTGAGAGCTGTCATTTCTGGCCCATTTAATCCAACCTGATCAGCTGCAGAGCTGCTGATCAGTCCCACTTTTCTGTGTGAGCTCTGAAGACCATGCAACCAAAATGCCCACCAAGAACAACCCAAACCAGAGCAGCGAGGTGCCTCCAGTGATCACAGAAAGCTGGGAGGGAGGCAGCCGTGTGGGGAATGAAACATCCATGTCAGGAGGGACACATCCATGTGGGGAAGGACACATCCATGTGGGGAAGGAGGCAGCAGTGTGGGGACACACACAGAGGAAGGAGGAGGTGAAACAGTGACTGAAGCACCAGGGGCAAAAGGCAGCACTGGGGGAGGTAAGGTGTGCCTGGGAGAGGAGATGCTGCCCTGTCCTCTGCAGCAGAAGGCACAAGTCAGCAAGAGTGCCTGGGTGGGAATATCAGTGCTGAGCTCCTGGAGAGCTTCCTTGGAGATGAGGATGGGTGAGTGGCTCACGTGGAGCCGCAGTTCTTGTATGGAGGACGTCTCAGGGCCTTTCTGCAGAAGGTCCATGTCCTCGCAGATCCAGTGGTGCCTGGCAACATTGACTCTCTCTCCTTTGCCATGCAGGGATGTAGCTAAAGGCTGAACATTGCATCTAAGGGGCTTTTTCTCCACCTCAAGTAAGGGAAAAGTGTGGCAGGCTGGGGAGATGCCACACAGTCCCTTCCTGGAAAAGAAACCTCTTCCCTGGTTCTTCAAAGCCATCATCACTTTTTACAAGGGCATGTAGGGTTAGAACCAGGGGTGATGGGTTCAAACTGGCAGAGGGCAGGTTTGATTAGATATTAAGATGAAATTCTTCACTGGGAGGGTGGTGAGGCCCTGGCACAGGTTGTCCAGAGAAGCTGTGGCTTCCCCATCCCTGGAAGTGTTCAAGGCCAGGCTGGATGGAGCTTGGAGCAACCTGGTCTAGTAGAAGTGCAGTGGAATGAGATGATCTTTAAAGTCCCTTTCAGCTCTGTCTGTTCTGTGACTCTAATTACAAGAGTTTTAGCCACATTTGGAAATTGCATCCTGGGTGGACACAACATGGCCATGGGTGCTGATTTCAATCTCCCAGGTGGGTCCAAACACACTGGCTCCATGTCCTGGGTGTGTTGACATCCATGGGCTCCCAGACGTGCCACCAGGCGGAGGTGTGGCAGTCACTGTGCTTCTGCAGCACGTGCCCCAGTGCTGAGCTCTGCTGCAAGCCAAGAGCAGCTCTCCACAACCCCTTTTCCACCCGAGTTGATGGGGAACAATACCTCGCTTCTATGCAGCCTCTGCTTTTGTTCCCGGCCTGATGTGCTCCTCAGAAGCAAGAATAAAACCCATCTGTGGGAGCACTGGGAGGTGGAGGCGTGCAGCGTGTGAGGTGTTGGCGAGACACAAGGAGCACATCTCTTTCTGGCCGAAGCTGACCTCATTCAAGGCAATCCGATCTGTGGGCTGAATGTAATCCCCGGCTCCCAGCTGACTGGACAGGAGAACGGCATTGTATCCCAGAGAAGAAGTGAGAAGGCGTGCTGTAATCCTGCAGTTGGGATTTCTTTATTATTATTTTTGTCCTTGCTGAAATAATTTCAGATTAGAAATTAAAGTGCTTGCGCAGGAGAGCTGTAATTGCCTCTAGAGAAAATCCCTGGGCTCGTCACTGGCACCTGACACTCTGACTCTGAATTTTAGCAGCAGTGATGTGATGGGATGGAAAATCTCCTTCTCTCCCCAGCTCTGAGCTCTTGCAAAGGGGATTTGGAGTTTTAGGGTTTGGGAGCAGGGTTCGTGTTGCCTGATTCAAAGCCCACCATGGCTGGGTCTCTTGTCAGTCTCGCTATGCAAGTGATTGTCTGCCAGCAGGGCTGTGCTGCTGCGGGTTCGTGTCCCAAAGGTGTCCTGGCCAGAGGTGTCCCGCTGAAAGCCACTGGCCTCCAAATCTTAGTGGCTCCTCACTCATCACCCTGTGCTGTCTACAACAGCAGGGGTGGAGGGGATGGGGCCATCAGCTCTGCAGCCTCCTGCTTGGCTCCGAGCTTCCACCTTGTCTTCCAGGCCCCTTTCCAAAGCTCCCCCTCCTGGAACAATGAAACATGAGAGTAAGAAGGCAGGTGGTGAAACTGCGGTCCCAGGCTTTATGTGCTTCCTGGCAAAAGCCTCACAGAGAGAGGGTCCAGCTACAGTTTGGTTTTCTTTTTGCAGTTCAATAGCTGTGATGCAAACCCCTAAAACAGGGCCAGGCAGGTGGTACCAAGCATGAAGGGATGTGGGGATGGCTGGAGTGCACTGTACCCCAAAATAACAGATGCAATACACCACTGGCCTATTGGCAGCTTGGGGCTGAGATGAGAATCTGATGTGGTAGGGACCCCAAAATTAAGATCTCGGATCTGAGGCTCTTTTATCCCGTTGTCTGTCTTGGTTTGAGTCATCCTACCCTAGGACCCTTCTGCATGTGAGTTGGAGGCTAAGCAGGGGAAGTGTTTTGGGCTGTGGGCAGCAGTGGGGACACGAGGCCGGTGTGATGCTCCTGGGTTTCCTTTCCAGGCCTTGGCCCTACACTATCTTCCAGCGCGGCTTTGACTTGGTGCTGGGCGAGCAGCCCTCTGACAAGATTTTTCGGTAAGTGGTGAAGTCAACCTGCTCGGCACATTTTGGGGCTTAAATACGACTCATGCAGGTAGCCCAGCTGGCAGGGCTGAGCGCAGCTGTCCTGTGCCACCTCCTGGGGACACGCAGCGTGGCTGGGAAGATCCCCCTGCAGCTGCTGTGTGGCTGCTGGATACCCAGCAGTCAGCTCCTCCTCTCTGTTCATGGTGAGAGTTCAGTTTTCAGCTCTGAAGGAGGGTTTCTATAGAAAATGGAAGTGCCTTTTTTTTTAAATTACTTAAGTTGCATGCGATTTTTGGGAATTACTGGGTGTATTTGGAGGAGCCATCCCACTTTACCCTGCCCACACACTTTAGTTTGGGTTGGCATCCCTGCGGGGCAGCAGGGAGGCTCGAGGGCTTGGTTTTGGGCAGAGACAGCCTTCCAAGCTCAGCATTTCCTCCTGTGCCCTGCTCTCCCTGGCAGGTTCACCTACACCTTGGGAGAGGGCATGTGGCTGCCCCTGAGCAAGAGCTTCGTCATCCCACCAGCCGAGCTGGCCATCAACCCCTCAGCCAAGTGCAAGACTGACATGACAGTGATGGAGGATGCAGTGGAGGTCAGGTAGGTGCGACAGCAGGGTGAGGGAGTTCAGGAGGGGTTTCAGCAAATAGAGCTGGGATCCCCATCCCACGTTCTGCAGGTGATTAGTACATCCATTAACCTGCCCCTGTGTAGTGCCTGCAAAGCTGAGCCTTTGGCAGTATTCCTCCTCATCTCAGTAGCTCCTGCATCCTTCTAAAAGCTTGGCTGCCATCCAGTGCACTGTCAGCCCGAGGAAAACCTGAGCTCTGGAAAAACCCACGCAGCAGCCACGGTCATGCATGCGTCCACAACATCTCATTGAAGCAGTGACACATCTCCTCTTCCTCTTCCTTGCAGGGAAGAGCTGATGACCTCGTCCTCCTTCGACAGCCTGGAGGTCCTGCTCGACTCCTTTGGCCCCGTTCGTGACTGCTCCCGAGACAACGGGGGCTGCAGCAAGAACTTCCGCTGCATCTCGGACCGCAAGCTGGACTCGACGGGCTGTGTGGTGCGTGGCCCCCGGGGACCTGCGAATCTCCCTTGCTCTGAGCAAGGAAGGGGGGGCCATGAAGGGAATCCTTCCTCCCTCACTGTCACTTCGGGGTGGATGTTTTGAGGTGGACTTTGTAGCAGGCAGATGTTTTGGGGCTGGCATCTCCTCTGTTGCTGCACACACACACATACACAAGGCAATAAGAGTCCATCTGTTTGTGGGCTCTGTGGGAGGCTCCATATCACTCATGTGTGTGCCCTGTCACCACCACAGCTGCTCTGCCCCAAATCTGTGGGGCTGGGGTGCGCTGCTGCAATGTCACCAGACCTGGGCATTGGGGTGATGAGGCTGTGAGTGTGGGACAGACAGTAGGTTTGGAAAGGGCAGCGCTGCTTTGTCGGTCACTGGAGCTGGGTTGCTGGAGAGTGGGGTTGATACCAGCACATTACCTTGGTGGGGGATGGCTTGGAGGGCTCCCACCTCAGGGGATATGCTCCTGAGGGCTGCAAAGAGGCTTTGGTGCAGGAGGAATTTCTGCAGCCATGGGTGGTGCTGCTGCTGTCCTTCCTGCAGCCGCTGAGCACTGCTCAGGCTGCGGTTTCCAGTGGAGAGCAATGCTGGAGCCCTGCCCTCCACCTCAGCCCCAGAGGCAGATTTCTTCCCAGGGGTTTTCACCTGTTCCTTCCCCCTCCCTGCTAGTGCCCGACGGGACTGAGCCCCATGAAGGACGGCACGGGCTGCTACGACCGTCACGTCGGCGTGGACTGCTCCGACGGCTTCAACGGGGGCTGCGAGCAGCTGTGCCTGCAGCAGATGGTCCCCCTGCCCGAAGACCCCCTGCTCTACAACATCCTCATGTTCTGTGGGTGAGTGACCCATCACCTCCCTGGCCACGGGGACACCCCCGAGGCGCTACTGTCTGTTGCTGCTGCTGCCCCCAGCTTGTAGGCTTGGGATGGAGGGGGTCTCCCCCGTGGGGGGCTGCAGCTGACAGTGGGCCTCGTGCTGGCTTCCCAGGTGCATCGAAGACTACAAGCTGGGCACGGACGGGCGGTCGTGCCAGCTGATCTCGGAGTCGTGCCCTGAGGTGGGGGACTGTGGCGAGCCCCGCGAGCTGCCCATGAACCAGACGCTCTTCGGGGAGATCTTCTACGGCTACAACAACCACTCCAAGGAGGTGGCACCAGGGCAGGTGCTCAAAGGGACATTCAGGTGAGTTACAGACACGGGCAGGGGACCCCAGCAGGGTCAGGCTTCACCATCCTCTCCATGAAGAAGGCACGGGAAGAAGCCTGGGGCTGGACCTTGGCAGACCGCCTGGTCCATCCGCGTCTGGCTTCGCCTTGCAGAAGGTGGAGGGGCTGGTGGGGAGGGTGCATCTGACACTTTCCATCAAGAGTAGGCATCTTTTTAATCTGTGCCTGAAGGAAAGGAAACGTGCCAGGTGTTTTTTTGGGATGGGTCACTTGCTGGCGGGGATGATCCCAGTCGTTTCTGCTGTCCTCCAACCTTGCTCTTCTCTGCAATCAACTTCCAGGCAGAACAACTTTGCCCGGGGCCTGGAGCAGCAGCTGCCGGATGGGCTGGTGGTGGCCACAGTGCCCTTGGAGAACCAGTGCCAAGAGGAGCTCTCTGACCCCACGCCCGACCCTGAGTTCCTCACTGGTGAGTGTGTCCAGCTGGATCCACGTCTCTCCCAGTGAGGCAGCTGCCAGCATGTCCAGCTTCATCACCTTAACCTCCCACAGGATGTATCTACTATGGGATGTATCTAGTCTGGCTTTAGCATCCCATGCTCAGCTGCACGTAGAGGAACCAGCAGCCTGAGAAGAAGGCATTAAAAATGAAGGAGAGGAAAAGGCTGTAAATTAATTGTGGGGTGTAAAAGCTCAAGAATTCATCAAATATTTGGGGCATTTGCAAAAGGATTTTTCTCTTTTTTTTGAAGGCAAAAAAAGTTTTCCAACTACCCTTGGTTTCTTTGCTGATGTAATGAAGCGTTCAAAACCCAGTGCCACCAAACCAAAATGTTTTGGTTTGCCGTGACAGAGCATCATGGGCCATGAGGCATAGGTTATCATGGGTTCTCAGACAGTCTTCAAGGATCTGCCTTTTTTCCAGGTTGCCAGTACCCATAAATAGCCTTTGTTTCCTTGGTGTTGGCTGAAATGGCCCAGACATCAAGGAGCTACTAAGCACAGGATGTGGCTAGTAAGGTGTTTTTGTCTCATACGAGACCTTGTGCATTCCCTTTGTCTGGCAGAGCTTCCAGGAGGATTTTGGAGAGCACCCATGGACTGTACCCAGGGTCTGGTGGATGCTGGTTGCCCTGACAGGGTGCATGGCAATGAAGGTGTGGATGCAGGCAGACTCAGCAGGGAGGAGGGTGCCAGTGGGTCTTGCGGGGCTGAGCTTCCCCAATAGAGCTGGATGGGTGGGTGGGTCACTCTTGCTTCCCTGGGGATGCTCAACCCTGCCTAGAGGTGCTGGAGGACACCTGCCTCCCAGTGGGGCTCTCCTGCCTATGACATGGTTACATGGGTGTAAGGAAGGCACTGCCACCACAGCCCGAGCATCACAGCAGCATCAGTGGGGCTGGGGCTTCACTGGCAATTATGCTGGGGAGGTAAAAGCCAGTAAATTATCCTATTCATTTCCCACTGCTCTGCTGGCTTTGTGGCTGATTAAGGGGGAAAAAAGAAGAAGGGGGAAAAAAAGGAAAAGAAGTAAAATATTCTCTGCTCATCAGAAGCAGATCTGGATATCGCTGTGAATACACGAGAGGCAGAGCTGCTGAGTAAGGAAGGGCTGTTTTTGCATAAACACTTTGCAGGGAAGAGCAAGGCTTTGAAGCTGTCGGCAGCAGCCAGCACTGAAGAGAGAGGTGCTGGAAGGCAAAGGATCTTATCCTGCTTATACTCTGCCTTCAGTTCTTGTTCAGAGGGGGGGATGCCCGCTGTTACCCTCCTGAACTCCTGCTGGGTGCCTGTTTGGCAGCAGAGTTTGCCGAGTGGAGGCGAGACGTGCCGGCTGTGCGGCACCGGGGCAGCGAGGGAGGAGGTGGCCTGTCCCAGCATCCTGCTGTGGCACTCTGGGGATGCTCTGGTCACCAGATTCCGAGCCATCAGCACCCTTCAGTTCCTTGCTGGGGCTCTGTCTGAGGCTCGGTGGCCTCTCTGTCCCTCTGCTCACGGAAGCTGAACTGCCACGGGCCTTGGGCAGGAGTAAGTGGCCACCCAGCCCGGGTCTCCGTGAATTTCTGGCTTCCGCAACGCACAGCTGAATGGCTGAAGAACGGGATGTCTTTGAAGGAGAAGGACAAGCCCTGGGTCCTGTTCAGCCCCAGCATTGCCATCGTGTCCTGAGGGAACATTAGCATCAACAGGCGAGCGATTTCCCTGTCCATCTGTTGCCCACTCGGCTCAGTCCCAGCCGAAGGGGACCCAGGGCCTCTTGGCCGGTCGCACTTGGGCACGCGTGGCGTGACGGTGACCGTTCCGGCCTGCAAACAGCTCATTAAAAAGCGCAGCTCTCATTAGTGAAATAATTAGCACACCTGGGCATGCCTTGGGAGTGGGCACTGGGAAGGAAGCAGGAGGGGATGCAGGAGGAGGCTCATTATCTCGCAGCGCAGAGCCCCGGACGGCAGGATGAAACAAGCCTACGTGTTTTCCTTCAAAGCCATCATTTTAATTGCTGGGGACCACCTGACCCTCAGCTCTGAATGCCTCCCTGGGGGCATGTGGTGTGTACACAACCCTTTTCCCTGGCTTCTTCCTACCTTGCTGGCTGTGTTGCCCCAGGCATGAAGGGCTGTAGCCATCCCCATGGTGAGGTATGGCTAGGCAGTGGCACCGAGTCCCTGTGTCCTTTCTCTGGCAGGGATGGTGAACTTCAGCGAGGTGTCCGGGTACCCCCTCCTGCAGCACTGGAAGGTGCAGTCCGTCATGTACCATGTCCGGCTCAACCAGATGACCATCTCCCAGTGTAAGTGTGCAGGGACAGGGGGAGTAAGGGGAGAAAGGATGGCAAGTGGTGACATAGCCCTCTGCTGGCAGGTGATGGGCTCAAAGCTTGGTTGCCCATCACAAGTGTGTAGGGAGGTGGCAAGGGCTTGGTGGGCTCTGGGAACTGGGCATCTCCTCCATCTCCTCCCCAGCCTTCAGCAATGCACTCCACTCTCTGGATGGAGCCACCTCCCGTGGAGATTTCGTGGCTCTGCTGGATCAGTTTGGCAACCACTACATCCAGGAGGCGGTGTACGGCTTTGAGGAGTCCTGCTCCATCTGGTATCCCAACAGGCAGGTCCAGCGGCAGCTCTGGCTGGAGTATGAGGACATCAGCAAAGGTAGGAGTCCTGCTTACCCTTGGGAAGGGCACTCACAGCCACCCCAAGGGAGTGGGAAGCTGGGTTTGCTTTTGGCATGGCAAGGAAAGTGCCCAGCCTGTGCCAGGACTGCGTCCCATGTCCTTGTCTCACTTACACCCTGCTCTCACACCCTTTGGAGCTGGCCAAAGGATTCCCATGGATTGCAGCAGGCACTGGTCCAGGCCAAAAAGAAAGATCAACACCCACAGCCCTAGGGAGATGGAAAACAAGCGCACCAACCCCACCAAGTCGTCCTGCCTCATTCTGGACTTAACTGTTGTCTTTAACCTTGTTCTTTCCTTCCTTTTGTCTCTGCCATATCTACTCTCTTCCACTTGCATCCTGCAGCCAGACTTTTCTCCCCGCAATGTGTTTCCCTCTCCGTGGCTGTCAGCACTGTGTTTTTAGTGCCTGGGAACCAGTTAGGAGCTGGGAGGTTCATTGTGGTGCAGAGGGGATCTGGCACTGCTGCATCCCCTCTGGTGCCCTGGCTGCAGTGAGCTGTGAGGGATCCCAGTGGAAGAGGTGGTGCCTGCTTGGAATGGCAGCTTTGCAACAGCTGAGGCAGCCTAACTCCTGCCTGCTGCCATCTGTCCTCAGGACCCTGGCAACTTGGTCTAGTGGAAGGTGTCCCTGCCCGTGGCAGGAGACTGGAACGAGGTGGTCTTTAATGTCCCTCCCATTCCAAACTATTCCCAGATTCTGTGATTCTGCAATCTCTTGTGCTGGCCTCAGCAAAGCTGCCTGCAGGCATTTTCCTGCCTGTGCTGGGCATGGTGGGTTGCAGCATCCAGGCTTGGGCAGCAAACAAGAGCCAGCTCCCGAGCCTGGACACGGGGAATGCTGAGCAGAGCTGCTGCTTTTTAGATGATCTTGGTTTGCTGCTCCTGCCCAGGAATTCCCAGGTGCAGGCAGTGTGAGCTTGGAGCTCACAGGCACCATGGCAGACACATCATTTCCATCATGACGCTTCCTAATTCTCAGTATTGGCACCAGCCTATGGTGCTGCTCTTGCTGTGTCCCAGCCACAGAGACATTTGTTATGTCCCCAGGGCTCTTGTGTGGGAAGGGCTTCTTTCAAAGCCTGAGTCTGGATCCTGTGGGCTCAGGCCTCCTGGAGTCTGGACTTCTTCACAAGCCCACCAGGAAGAGTACAGACCCATTGCTGTTTTGGCTGTAGGCTGTCTCCAGATGTAGCACCTCTTGATTGCAAGTACTTCTTTTTTTCTCCTGCAATTTCCTCCTCTTTGATTTTCCTGCTTGGAGGCTTTTCAGGTCTGGCAGGCTTTCTCCACCCACAATATCACATTTCGGTTTCACTCCGGCACCTGCCACTTTCCCTCCTTTGCTTTTTGTTTGCAAACGTCAGGGACTGGATATTGATTGAGAAATTGCAAGAGACAAATCATTCCCTGGCTCCTCTGCTTTTCCTCAGTGCCTGCTAAGCTGCAATTCACAGCCAGCCTAAAGTGATCTATCTCCAGCTTCCTGGGGGAGCAGAGCAACACTTTTGTGTCCCAGGTTTTAACAGCCTTGTCTTCTTTGCAGGAGCCTCGAGGATGGGCTAGTGCTGGCTCATTTCTCCACAAATCCTTGCTATAGGAAGATTTTCCTGTTGATCCATGGGCATACTCCATGGTGGCTCCCCACAGCAGCCAGCCCATACCAAGTCACCACTAGCAATGGCCTGAGCCTGCCCTGGGGGTGAGGCTTTGCCTGGTCATCCTTCAGCTTCCTCCAACCCCACCAACCACCTTCAGTGGTCCCTCTAGGCCCCTCTTTCTTCCATATAAATCCAGGGACATCCTTTGACAGGGGTTTTGTGTGCAAAGCACTGTTTCCCATCATGGCAAGGCTTGCTGTGGCAGGATGATGCTACCCAGGGCACAGATTTTACCTTTCTGACTTCTGTGCAAAGTCTGTTCCTCTTGTGCCAAAATATTTCCTGCTGTGGGAATGCTGGAGAAAAGGCCACTGAGTGCAGTCCCCCATGCCTTGGAGACACAGTGGCACCCAGTGTCAGGCATCTTTGTGCAGAGCTGGGAAAAGCACAGACTCTGTCGATGCCTTCCTGCTGCAGTGTTGTTTTCTGAACCTGTGGGGTTGCGGGGTCACCTGAGGGTTGGCAGGGTAGAACCTGCTCCCCATCTCCACTTCCCTGCATGGGGACTGAGTGTGGGAGGGATGGAGGGGCTGGAGCGGGGCTTGGTGGGTTTGCAGCCATCTCAGGAGCTTTCTGGGCGTCCTGAGGCATTGGCAGGTCTTCCCTGCTCACTCTGAGCTCTTCGGTGCTGCTGACTGCAGACCTTTGGTGAGGAGCAGCAGATCAGCATCACTGCTGTTTACCCTGGCCTGACACTCTGTCTCTGGTCTCCAAAGTGCTCAGTCACATCAGTTTTGGTTGGGATCTGAAGGAGAGGAGTGGAGAAATCAGCTGTAGGGCCAGGAGGGCTTCTGCAGGAGAGCAGTTTGGGCAGGGGACTTTGGTGGGGAGTCAGTGTGTCATGCAGGTGCCCAGGCAGGTCCTTCACAGGTCTCCAGCCACATGAAGGAGGCTCCCTCTCGTGGGGACGTGCTGCAAGGGTGGTCTGTCCCAGTCCAGGTGTAGGGATGGGGCTGGGGAAGCTGAGGCACTGGGAGACCAGGGGACCTGCGATCACAGAGGGCAGGGTGGGCTTTCCAGTCCTGATTCCCCCTCTGAAGATCAGTGAACATTTCATCCCTACAGAGCAAACAGCTCTTAAGGACACAGGGGGCCCTTCGGAAGTGCTGCCTCTCTCCTGGGTGGAAGGCAGAGCTCCAGCCCCCTCAAATTCCATTATCCATGGCTTGGAGCCCACCCTGGTGTCACTTTTTTCCCCCTTCTCCAGGCAACTCCCCCTCAGACGAGTCAGAGGAGCGGGAGCGGGACCCCAAGGTGCTGACATTCCCCGAGTACATCGCCAGCCTCTCGGAGTCTGGCACCAAGCGCATGGCGGCCGGCGTGCGGATGGAGTGCCAGAGCCGCGGGCGCTGCCCCTCGTCCTGCCCGCTCTGCCACGCCGCCTCCAGCCCCGACGTGCCAGCCGAGCCCATCCTGCTGGAGGTCACCAAAGCAGCCCCCCTCTACGAGCTGGTCACCAACAACCAGACCCAGCGGGTGAGGAGCCACGTGCTGGGGCTGATGGGGTGGGCAGGAGGGGTGGCAAGACAGCGTCGTGGTTGTCTTTGGAGGCAGCTTGCCCAGATGGCATCATGTCAAGCCGTGGCAGCCCTTGCCCTTCGGTCAGCCCTGCTCTCCAGGGTGGATGGACTGTGCTGAGCCCACCAGGGGATGGATGAACGCTGGCACAAGTGGTGTCAGGATGGGAGCTCACCTGCCCGGTGCTCAACCCCTTCTCCTCTCTCCCAGCTCCTGCAGGAGGCCACCATGAGCTTGCTGTGGTGCTCGGGCAGTGGGGATGTCATCGAGGACTGGTGCCGCTGCGACTCGAGTGCCTTTGGGGCTGACGGGCTGCCCACCTGTGCGCCTCTCCCGCACCCCATGTAGGTCTCCACGTGTGCCCAGCGTGGCTTTTTGGTGTGATGGATCTGTGAAGAGGTGGTGATGGCCAACAGTGTGGTGGCAGGAGGTGGTGGGGCTGTGTGCCTTTATGGGACAGGTGTGCAAACTGATGGGTGGCCTGGAAATCAGGCAGAGAGTACAGAGTTGCGGTGTCCTTTCTAAGTTCAGCTGAGGACTGCAGAGATGGCTGTGGATCCACCCTGGTAAAGCAACCCCAGGGAATGAGTCCTTTGGACCAACATGCCCAGATCCAGGAGGGGAAAGGGAGGGGGAGTCACTTCTCTCCTGAGGTTGCTGTCTCCTGTGGGTTAATGGCTTTGAATCCCTTTTGTTGTGAGAGAGTAATGCAAAAATTGTCCCCTAGCCTGCGTCTCTCCACTGAACACGAGCCCAGCAGCACACTGGTGGTACTGGAGTGGGGCCACTCGGAGCCCCCCATTGGGGTGCAGATTGTGGACTACCTCCTCCGTCAAGAGAAGGTCACTGACAGAATGGACCACTCCAAGGTGGAGACAGGTGAGTGGGGACTCCACTGGTTCTCTAGGGAGAGTGGGATGGAGATGTTAGAAGAGAGCCTCTGTCTTCCTCTTTGCAAGGGGATGCTGCAGCAAGTCAGATATCCTGTGGAAGAGAGAGCAGCCCTTCTCCTGCCCACCATGCTGCAGAAGGGGCAGCTCCATACCACAGGAGTGAACTTTGCTGGAAAAGCAATGGGTCCAACTTTGCTCCAACTTCATGCATTAGCCCTGGTCCCCCTTGGCACCAGGCAGTGTGGTAGCAGGCACAGGCTGTCCACAGCCCTGGGGACACCTGTGTCATCACCAGTGGCACATCCTCCCCTCTCTCCCTAGAGACAGTGCTGAGCTTCGTGGATGACATCATCTCTGGTGCCAAGTCACCCTGTGCCATGCCAGCCCAAGTGCCTGACAGACTCTCCTCCACCATCTCCCTCATCATCCGCTGCTTGGAGCCCGACACCACCTACATGTGAGTGCCCTGTGCCATGCCTGTGGCAGTGCCGGCGCCCTGACCGTGATCATCGTGTTTGATGCTGCCTGTATTTCCCATGTGGTCTTGGGAGCCCAGAGCTTCTAAGTGAATAAACGGTGTTTTCTTCCCTTCTCATCCAGGTTCACGCTCTGGGGAGTTGACAACACAGGAAGACGTTCCAGGTCCAGTGATGTGACGGTCAAGACGCCCTGCCCTGTGGTAGATGATGTGAAAGCTCAAGGTGAGACAGAGGGAGCTGCTGGATTGTGGTGCTTGGGACCGACAGCAGGGAGTTCCCCCTTCCAGCATGTTCCTGTACATGTCTCGTGTCCTGGCTGTGACATCTCCTTCACCCACAGGGGCCCAGGGGCTGCTGTGTGGTGTGGAGGGCTGAGGTGGGGGGCTGCAGGAGGCATAAGCCCTCTCTGAAAACAAATGTGAATAAATGGTGTTTCACTAACGCTAACCAATGGCACCACGCATTTCTTTTCTTAATTAGACCAAACTGTGGGAAGCTAATCTGGACTGAGTCCAGGGAATGCCATCAGTCTGTTGCTCCTCCATTGCAACCTTGTCCTGATACGATGTAAATCATAACTCAGTGGACAAATCTTGGTTCTGGTCTTGGTTTCCCTAGAACTGAGCTTCAGCCCTGGTGGGCTTTAATCATGCCTTTCCTTGCACCCCACTGAACATCCCCTGTCCTTCTGCCCAGAAATAGCAGACAAGATCTACAACCTCTTCAACGGCTACACAAGCGGCAAGGAGCAGCAGACAGCCTACAACACCCTGCTGGACCTGGGCTCCCCCAGCCTCCACCGAGTCCTCTACCACTACAACCAGCACTACGAGAGCTTTGGGGAGTTCACCTGGCGCTGTGAAGATGAGCTGGGGCCCAGGTAGGCTCGGGAGCTGAGTTGGCTAGGCAGGCAGGCCTGCCCGCCAGCAGGCTTGTCCCCCATGGATATTGGTCACCAGGAAGGCATCTCTTTAGCAAATCTCATGATATGATGATGGATGATAGACCTTAGAGTGTCACAGTGTTCTGCTGCATGCTGTGCGTGTGCAAGGACTGTTAACATAGGACAAGGTGGAAAGTGGCTGCCAGTTGTCAACCCAACACCCTTGTCCATCCCATCAGCCCCATAGTGTCCCTAGAGTTAGGCCTAGTATGCTCATGCTATGCAGAGTGGCAAAGGGATGGGATTCTCTTTTTTCCTTGGTATCTGATCCACAGGCAAAAAGGCAGAAGGTCTTGGAAAAATAACACACCTCTGAGGAACGGAGATGGGATTCTGCTTTCTGCCTTTTCCTGGGCTTTGGCTTGAGTTGAGTGCACTTCTGTGTGCTGTACTCTGTCAGCTTGTGGTCCCCAGCAGGCAAAGGACTGACTTTAGGTCTGAATTGTGCATTTCCTCACTTTTGATCCACATCTGTGCTTGTGTGGGGGTGACACAAGTGTTTTTGGTGTCCAGGAAGTGCTGAGCTGCCACAGCAGGTTTTGGAGGAGCTTGTCCTGAGCTCTTCCTGTCTAAAATAGTCCCTTTGTGCCTGAATGAGGATCATGTCTTCTCTTCAGGCTTCTCCAGGTCACTGAAGCCCCTCCAGCTGCCTGAGAATGTCCCAGGCTTGGGGAGATAGCCAGATGTTCCCTTCTCCCCATGTCCTTCAACATCTGCTTTAGTCTGCGTGGTTTCCCAGTAACGTAGATGTTTCCAGTCAGTTTAGCAAGCTGGGCTGAGAGATTGCGTGGGCTGCAGTGGTGTTTCATAGCATCTGGCCTCCAAAGAACCAGACCTGTGACCTCATCTGGAAATCAGGGTTACTTTCAAATGTATGTCAACAAGAGCTCCTATGTGCGAAATTCATGGTCTCCACCTTACTCCGTGCCCCACACCTCCTCTTGCTGGTCTCACCACCATCTGTCTTCCAGCCCTGCTTCTCCAGGTGATCACTTGTGTGTTTCTAGCAGAGGATAAGAGATTCTCCGTGTACATTCTCTGTCCTCCAAACCTCTGCTAGGCAGTCAGAGAGACTCAGCAAGTAGCTTCTGCCTGTCTTGCAGTTAGTGCCTTAGACTTGTCTCCAGGTACAGCTTTGGTGGGAAACTCCTAGGAGGTCCTCCGTGCCCTGGAGCGAAGCTGGGGTCTCTTCTCTTCCCCCTTTTCCCATTTGTGTCCTAAAAAATGCAAGCTCTTTGACGCACAACCTCAAAGCTCAGTAGCAACATCCCAGCACATGGAGTCTTTTCAGGGCAGAGGCTCCCAGGAGCTCCTCTGCCTGGGGTTGCCTCATTCCCCTGGCACCGAGTGGGATCAGCAGGCTTGGACTTATGTCTCACCTTTGTCTTGATCCCAGCTGTGGTGATGCCGCTCTGTCTCCATTTCCAGATGTGAAATCCAGCCCCAGTTTGCACAGACCTTCTGACATCTGTTGTGGTGATTTCCATGAGGAGCGCATAAAATTCCTTACGTGACAGACTGGAGTCGTCACAGAGCCGCTGCCATCGCTGAGGCCGAGTGTTGCCACTGCTGCTCTCTGCCCCAGCGAGGAGACGGGGGACCAGCCGGGACACGGGGTGGGAGCTGCCTCCTCGAGCCCCGTGAGGCAGAGGTGCACTGGCATGGAGCAGCCAGAAATGCCACTGAATTACCCAAACGATACCATTTGCTGTGTGGATCTACGAGCCAGAGGGTTAACTGCACCCTCTGGAAATGCTGGAGCTCTTTGGGTAGGATGACGCAAGTTGCTGATGAAGTGTTTGCAGCTCGCACTACTTGGAAAGAGGCATTTAGGCAGCTGCAGCGGGTTCTGGTGATGACAAATCTTGGAAAGCAGACCTCCTGTTTGATCGTCTGCGAGGGCGAAGCACCCAGACTGGTGATGACAGGACAAATCACTTGCAGATGACATTATTTAGCCAGCAGACAGTGTTTGTTTGACTGTTACTGATGCTCCTTTGAAGTCGTGGATGTGGACCCACGTGACTGACTCTACCCTGTCCCTCCTCCTCCACACATCCAGGCCACCTCCTACTCTGCTCATTTGGGGTGCACTCAGCTCCCTTCTTGGCAATGCTGCCTACTGGACCAAAGAAGCATAACTTGTCATGAGTGCACAGATAACTTGTCTGGGGCTACGAAAGCAAATCGCTCTCTCATGGTCCAAGAACGGATGCAGCGAGTCCTGCTCTTTGCATAAGGAAAGGAAATGGAGAAAAAAGCAAGCAATAAGTGGAAGCTGGATTTGATGCAAAGCCTAGTGAGGTCTGGTGGTGCCTACGGCCTTTGAGCCAAAATCTATGGGATCATATTAGGCATTCCTGTGGGGGTACCTGTAATACTGGAGGAAGAGAGGCACTCCTGGCACCTTGCTTAGGTGTCGGATGCAGAGACCAAGGCAAGTGAGAGCTTGGCTATTTTTGCATGGCTGGCCAGCTTGGGTGGCTGTCTCCAGAGCCAGCACCATGCTAAGCACCTTTGCCTCCCTGGCATGCCCTGGACATGAGCTCTGGGGTGGCAGGTGTCATGTGGCTGCAGAACTGGACAACCTTTCAGTGGCTCCTGAAGATTTGGCCCTTGGAGCTGCAGCCACATCCAAACCTTGAAAGGTTTGCTCTCCAGGGAAGCCAACGTTGGCTCTGGCTGGACTTGGGGTAAATGAATTCCTCTCCAAGCAGCTCTCCCATGGTGTACCTGCTGTGGAGAGGCAGTGGATGTTCCTTTGTGGTTGGAACACACACCTTGCTTATCCTAAGTAAGAATGTCCAGTAAGAATGTGATTTTTTCCTTCAGAATCATGATTTGTGACTGCTGCCTGTTCTGGGCTGAGTTAAAGCTACCAAGGGAATGTATCTTCCCTGACTATTCTAACCCACCAACTGACCTTGTAGCTGGCTAGGAAACTTACCCCAGCTCATCAGACACTTAAACTTTTGTCTAGGTTTCCAGGCACGTGAGATACCTTCAAGATTTGAATCCACTGCCTCCACAGTTGCCAGATTCCCTGGAGATGACTCAAAGTGCGAGATGAGTTTAAAATGCACATAGTGTGTTTTATCTGTACAAACTGCTTTTCTCGATAAAAACATTAGAAGCACAATTTTAAGAGGAGGAATTTGCAAAGAAGAGAACACAACTTGGGTCATGTTTGGCCATGATCCTCTGCGCTCCTCCCATATCTCATCCCATACAAGAGGTTGGTCATTTGGCACTTTCTCACTACCAGGACAAGCCTGCACTGAGGCTATGATGCCCTGGGTGTGCTGTATGTCTGTTGCAGAAGATGGATTCACCCTGGACCTCCTCTCCCTCTGTCACCTGACCAACTCTCAAGGCTTCCTTGGCTGGGTTGTGGCTCTTCACAGACTGTTGCTGCAGTGACTTGCCTTTCCTCATCTTGTTCTCCACAACTGGAAGCTGCAAAATGCACATGCAAAGAACCAGGGAGCTCTGCCACATCCCCTGCTCTCTCAGAGCTCTTTGGATGTGTTAGATATATGCCTCAGTGTATCCCTTCTGCTTTGCATGGGGTCCTGTGGGACACGTTTCCTAAACTGTTGCTAAACATTACGAGTCTTGTAGCAGGAGTGTCATTCACTGTACTTTTGTCTTGTGGTATTGCATCCTATGCGGGTCATAGTTTTTATCTCACCTTCAGACTTCCACACGGACCCTCACAAGCCAGGCATGAGATTCTGATTCGGATTTTTTTCTTTTCTTAAATCTCCCTCATCCTCAGTGGTATCCTGGCATACTGGTCCCAGTACTGTGCATTTCTGGCACTGGAGAAGTTGTGGATGCCCCATTCATGGAAATGTTCAAGGCCAGGCTGGGGCACGGAGCGACCTGATCAAGTGGAAGGTGTCCCTGCCATGGGACAGGGGAGTGGAACAAAATGATCTTTAAGATCCCTTCTGACCAAACCATTCTGTGATTCTGTGTCCTACACCAAGCCATGAGTGACCAGCACAGCTCCTGAGTATACAGCACGTACACTTAATGGAGAGGACACACATGGTGACACTGTTCTGGGCTGGTCATACATGTCATGCCTGACACTTTTTAGCATTTATCCCCACTGCCTACAGTGCTATGGGCTCCCAGTTTCCCATCCTGTTCTATTTGGGGTCCACTATCTGCAACAGTGATAGGTGGTACCACTTGAGTCCTTGGTGATGTCCACCCCGAGGGGTGCTGGAGGTTTCACAGCTACGCCTGTGACTGTCTCCTTAATAAACTCTCAGCAAACCTGGCCTTTTTGTGTGAGTGACACAGGGTGGAAGAAGAAGAGGGGACAGGGCAGGGAGGTGTGAGTCCCAAGACCAGTGCAGCAGGTCCCGCATGCCATGGTGACATGGGCATCTCTGTCCCGGGTAGGGGCTGTTCTCACACGGATTTAGCTTGCAGTGCTGCCTTGGGGATGGTGAGTCCCCCCAGCCCCGCCATGCCTCCTTGTCCTGGCAGCATCAGGCTCCACTCAGCTGCTCTTGCATTATCTCTTCTCCCTCTAGGAGCTCCCAGGGTGTCCTTAACTGTCTTTACTTTTCTCTCCTCATACATTCCTCCTGCCCTTCCCACCATCCTCTCCGTGGTGTCTCCATCGCTCCCGCCACCCCTCGCTGTCCATCGCCCCCCTGGCATCTTCCCTTGCCCGCCCTCGCTGCAGGAAGGCTGGCCTCATCCTCTCGCAGCTGGGGGACCTCAGCAGCTGGTGCAATGGCCTCCTGCAGGAGCCCAAGATCAGCCTCCAGCGCTCGTCCCTCAAGTACCTCGCCTGCCGCTACAGCGAGATCAAGCCCTATGGGCTCGACTGGTCGGAGCTCAGCCGGGACCTCAGGAAGACGTGCGAGGAGCAGACGCTGAGCGTCCTTTACAATGACTATGGTGACAAGGACTACTGAGGGTTCTGGGCACCTGCTCTCAGGCTGGCCTTCCCATGGGCATTTCTAAGGGTTTTACACACGGACCCATGGAGGGGGAGGGTGTCACTGATGTTTCTGGAGGCAAGAATTTGGACTGGGGAGCAAAACTGGCTGCTCTGTGCAGGACTGACTCAGTATTAGTTTCCTCTTCAACTTGGCCAAAAGCCTTTCTAGTTAGAAGTCTTGTGGGACCCAGTTTTCTTGGTTTTGTTTTATTCATTTTGCCAAGAGGTTCCTCAGCACTGGTGGAAAAGGCAGGCTGGGAGGGCACAGCCCTCTTCTCCTGCCCCATCCCTGCCCTGGCTGTGGGGACTGTCCCCAAGGATGGGGGACACCGGTCACGGGAGAAACATGGTGACACAGCCCGGATGGGAGAGCAGGTGATGCAGGCAAAACGGAGGCAGAGCATGCAGGTCAGGTTGAGATGCTTATGGTTATGGCTGAGCTAACCAGCCACTGGATGGCCAACAGGGTTGGGATGGGGTTTTTTTGCAGTTGTAAAGCATGAGGTCTGGGTGAGACCTGAGTGAGCAGTGGTGCCATCGATGGGCAGAGCTGGCATGGTGTCATCAGCTGGGGCAAAGAGACAGGAGCATTGTGACCCCATCTCTTCAGGTTCTTCTGCCATGGTCAAAACCCACATGTGCTCCAAGATGCAGAGTCCTCCAGAACAAAAGCAGCTTGCCCTCAGGGCCGATGGCCAGCTTGCCATCTTGAGCTTTCTTCTTGAGGGATCACATTCCTGGGAAGTCAACTTTAAAATCCTTTCCATTACCTTTTTTTTTTTCCCCACCATAATAAAAACTTTGAAGCAACATCAAGCTGCTGCTGAGGAGAACCCAGCTAGGGGAGGAGCAGCCAGGTGGCACAGACGAGATGTTCTGCACCAGACACTTGTAGCTGTGGTATAGCCCGGGCTCTGTGTGGTGAGGGGAGAGGGATGCAGGGTACCCCACTGCTGTGGTGCAGGATGGTCCTCAAGGTTCTGGTCCCAGGGAGGGCATGGAGGACCGGCTTCTGGGGGTGTTGCTTGCCCGTGTTCAGGCTCACATCTGCCTCTTCCTCTGGTAACTTTTTTGTTACAAAGCCAGAGAGCTGGGGTTGTACTGGGACACTGGGTTTGGTTTGGAGCAAATGATTCTCCAAATCCCTGTCACTGTGGATGGTGTTGGAGGCAGAAAACAGGTTCCTTTTAGCTTCAGCTTCCTGCCTGGTTTGCAGAGGAGGCAGCTCTGGACTTGCCAGCTGCGCACCTTTGATCTGGACAAGAATGGAGCCCTACAGTGGGATTTTTACGATGCCTGTAGAGAGAAATTTCCTTTTCATTTTTTTCAATCTTGGCAGGAACAGTCTTCAGCCTGTCTCATAGGATTTTCTGCCTCATTCCTCCTCCTACCTGCCAAGGACATGGCTTGAATATTTGCGTGGTGCTGAGAGGGAGGCGGCTGTGGTCTGCGCCCACTCACTGCCGACAGCACTGCATCCCTGTATTTTCTCAACAGCAGCTCAGTATCTTCCTGCAGGACCACACTTTGCTCTTTCCTTCTCATGGGCAGACCTCTCTCCAGGGGCAGCTGGCCTGGAGTGGGGAGCTGCTGGGAGCAGCCACCAGCAGTCAGTATGACCTGGGCATCCCCGTGCATTGCACTAATGAGTGTCTAGCAGGGGTCATCAGACAAACGTCTGCTCTGTGCAAGAAGGAAGTCTCCTGGATGCTTTTAGCTTTTTCTCATATGTATGTCCTTATATTTTGATGTGCCTGATGCTGCCAAGTGCTGAGGGCTCAGAGCAGGACCAGTGCCACCTCCATGCACAGGTATATACAGGCAGGTGATCTGTACTGCATCATCACTCCTTTTCCTTCCAGCCAGCGAGACTCTTGGCCAAGACACTTCTGTTTGTCCTTTTGCTTATCCCAGCAGCTGCTGAGACAACTTTTAACTTCCAGCCAGGCAGCCATCCAGGCCTGGGCAAAGGGCATCTCTGCTCAACGCCTCAAAGGGATGCTCGAACGAAGGCTGCTCTGGCCCAGATGCCAGTTGGTTTCTCGCCAAGTAATACCGTGTACATGGCCTTTATATGAAATGCAGACTGTTTTCCTTTGGGTAGCAGACTCCTCTCTTTTATTGCTTGCTAGGTGCAGCAGCAAGGATGGGAGCAGTGCCGACTGCCAGCCACTCGCTGTGACGCTGCCAGGAAAACCCTGGACACCCTATGCATTCACACCTGCCTAGGTTACTTTTTCATCTGGCCCCAAGATTTATGCTGAGGCTCTGCAGATTTTTCTGTTCTGCTTCTGTGCTGACACTTCAAAGCCCTTGCATGGGCAACCAAAGCCCTGCAGCATCATCAGCCAGCTGGGCTGGACTCTGCTCCTTGGGCCTCGGCTTCCCCATGGGCTGGGGTTTGGAGGGTGAGGGGAAAGCCACCCCTCCAAAGTGCTTTGGCAGCACCCTTGCACAGCTGGATGGGGCTCAGAATCCTCATCCCATGACGGGCTGTGCAGGCTGCTGGCAGGGCAGTGCTCTGCGATTTGCCCGCCGCGGTGCCCCTGCAGCCGCCGTGCTGGCAGGGCCTGCCAGCGTGGCACGGCTGTGGGGTCATTTTCACGGTGACCCTGGCTTTGTGAGGGCTTCCTTCTTGGTTTCCTCACTCTGGCTTTGCAAGTCAGAGCCTTGCCCAAGCTTGGGTTTTCTTGCCCAAGTGTCTCAGCTACCACACAAGTCCATCTCAGACGAATGCCAGCAGCCATCATGGGGGGCCAGACTGATCCACCATGGGGGGCTGCACCATGACTGTAGGCCTGGCCTTGGTGAGATGGGTTGTGTGGGGCTTGCTCACCCAAAACAGGTGTGCCCTGCTCTAGTGGAAGGTGTCCCTGCCCACAGCAACAGGGTTGGAACTAGATGATCTCTAAGGTCTCTTCCAATCTACACCATTCCGTGACTCTGTGATTCCCTGCAGAGCTGACACCATCCACATCTGCTGCAGGGTCCTACTGTTGGGCCTGCACAATATTTTCTCTCTTGGACTCCCAATTCTTCCCAAGCTGCCAGCAACATGAAAACTGGACAAGAACTGTTTTCCAACCATTTCTGCAAGCTCCTTCACCCCCCTGCCCTTTCTTTTTTGTTTTATTTCCAAATTAATGAGCAATCATTTACTTGAGATGAACCTCTGGGTCGTTAACTTTTCTTTTCTGCGTCCGTACCCCTGTAATAGCATTACTACCTTTTACTTGTCGTGGAGTTATTTAACATATAAAGACGGTTTGGTCCTTTTCTTTACAAAGATGGCTACAATTCCTGTTCCTTGATGTTCTATTAAAACTCTAATGTGACGTTTTACTACTGTAGATTGGAAGTAGGGTGCTTTAGGGTGAGATAGCCATGTGGCAAGAAATACAAAACCCTTCTGGATTACTTAAAAAAAAAAAGGTTTTAAACAACAGCAACAAAAATCATTGTAACACTATGTAAAACTCCAGATGATAATTTAACTGACTATTAAATGGAGCTGTTAGTAATCCCTGGCTCTGGCAAACTGGAGTGTTTGTTTACAGTTTTGGTCCAGTTGATGTCATCTTTGGTCGCAGATGAAACACTCCCAGCCTTTGAACTTGGGTGAGTCTTCACACAAGTTTAGCATTAGCCCATCTGCCCACTGGGTTAGCCAAGTCCCAAACCACTCAGCACACGCAGATGGAGCCGTGTCCTGCGCCTCGTCTTGCCCACCTGCTCTGCCGGACATGGGAAGGTAAAAACGCCTCCAGTCACCTTTGGGGGAAAAACTGCATTTATTCACACATCCTCGGCAAGGGTCTCTCAGCCCTTGATCTGCAAACCTCTGCAGAGGCTGGGAACTTGGAAGCAGCATCCAGAAAAGCTCCTTTTAGCCATTCTTTTAGTATATAAAGAGTATATAAGTTGGAGAGGATGTTGCTGTCTGGTGGTCAACCACCCCTGGAGAATGTCCTAGTCCCTCTGGCAGACTTCTGAGAGAGGACTAGCAGCAACATGAGTATTAACGTCGCACAAAGAATGTGAAAACCAGTGCCTGAACAGAGGTGAGGTCTGCCAAGGATGCCAAAAGCCACTTAGAGTGCAGTGTTGTGTCTAATGGCCAGGCCATCAGGACGTACAAGGGCAGGTCCCTTGGCCAAGCCCAGCCTGTACTGCCACCTGCCCTGCCAGATGGGTGGAAGACCCAGGAAGAGCCTGGGATTGCTGCAGGCAGACAGACAGGACACTTGGGAGGACACAGGGGGAATTTAGGGGCGGTAGCACACGAATCCGTAGGAAACCAGATTTCATCAAGTCTTATGGAACGACTTGATTTTTTTTTTTCCTTTTCCCAGTGCTAAATTGCAGGAAAATAAGCTAAAAATACACCCAATACTTTCCTTCTGCTATTTTCCATACAGTTAACCACCATCTCACTGCACAATAAGCTGTGGCTATGTAACGAGATGGAGGAGGAGGAGGAGGAGGAGGAGAAGGAGGAGGAGAAGGAGGAAAGGGTCTATGTGGCAGCAGGGTGTGCAGCTGCAAGCCTAAACTGCTGTGTAAGAAGATCTCAGCACGGCTGACTCATCACAAAATCTCCTCAGGGGTCATCTGCCTTGCAATTCATGGGGGTTTGAAGGAAGCCACCCCAAAAAGGGTGAAGTTTGCTGTAAGGTGTGCATGACCAGCACGCTGGTAGGTTTTTAGGAAGGTTTTGGTAACGTGTGTGTGTGTTGGAAGGGTTGGCGTTGGCCAGTGGTCCCTGTTCATCCCCAGAAAGTGGGTGGCAGCAGGGACCACTCTTTTTCAACAAATCTGGCTCCTCTCCAGAGTGCATGATTTGGGGAGCTTTGCCCTAGAGAGGACATTTGATGTCACCAGGAGATGCTGTCCTCTGGGACTGAGTCCCTGTGCAAAGACTAGACACGAAGAAAAGACCGATGAGGAGCATCAGAGATGGCTGGAGGAAGAAGAGGGGGGTTTAAACACAGGGCAAGGGCTTTTTGGTGTTTCTCAGCCCACAGGTAAGAAGTTTACCTGGTTGCTTAAAAAAACAAAGGAAAAAAAATCCCCAAATCTTAAAGCCACTTTATTGTCTTGGGTTTTAACTTTCTTGCCAGGATACCACATTGTCCTCTGGCACTAGTGTGAGCCACCCTCTGCTCCCCATCCCCAGGGAGGTGGGGTGTGAACACACACACACACACACACACACACACACACACACAC
>VZTH01011474.1:0-57064 GCA_013397815.1 Aleadryas rufinucha | reverse complement strand
ATGCTGTCCTCTGGGACTGAGTCCCTGTGCAAAGACTAGACACGAAGAAAAGACCGATGAGGAGCATCAGAGATGGCTGGAGGAAGAAGAGGGGGGTTTAAACACAGGGCAAGGGCTTTTTGGTGTTTCTCAGCCCACAGGTAAGAAGTTTACCTGGTTGCTTAAAAAAACAAAGGAAAAAAAATCCCCAAATCTTAAAGCCACTTTATTGTCTTGGGTTTTAACTTTCTTGCCAGGATACCACATTGTCCTCTGGCACTAGTGTGAGCCACCTTCTGCTCCCCATCCCCAGGGAGGTGGGGTGTGAACACACACACACACACACACACACACACACACACACACACTTCCCTACATTTTAAGTGGATTAATTACAAAAAGTGACCAGCCTTGGGCCAGTTTGTAGCATAACCACCAGAAGACCTTCTGCAAAGGTGTTCTTGCAGCTGGTGGCACAGCAAAAGCTTCCTGGGTGGCAGCCTTAAGTTGGGGGGTGGCATTGGAGGTGAGTGTCCCTCCACCCTCCAAAACCCAAAGGAAATCTCCAGCTGGGCTGTGACTGTTCTGGGAGAGTCCGTGGTTTGGGAAGAGGGGAACACGTCAGACCGAAGCTGTTGGGACAGGCAAACCACCTCCCTGGCCCCCCTTTCGGGTGAATCAAGGAGGCAAAAGAGATGGAGGATGAGAAGATTATTTATTTTTCATAGATTTTTATAAAAAATAATTATCAAATACAAAAAAATAAAAATAGCAGCAGCCTCCATTGTGAATAAAACCCTAAAGGGGACAAAAACCGCTCAGTGTCGCTATAGAAGAACAATATTTCGGTACGTAGAAGCTGTCTGGTCACGAGAAGCACAAATGTCTACCAGCCAAGCCAACACTTCCCATCCCAGCCCCCCAGTTCCCCTGTCCATGGGGCACAGTCCCTTCCCTGCACACACAGGTGAGCAGAGAAAAAAAACCGGGATTTTCATGCCAAAAGGATAAAAATTTGGCATATAAACACAGGCATCCACGTGATGCTGACACCAGGCAGGGAAGGGTTTGTCATGGCAAGATGCTGGGCCCTGGAATTCTGCTTCTGCATGTCACGCTCATCCCTCGTCCCTGCTGTCCCCACCTGTGGGGGGCTGCCAGAATCCCACTCCTGCTGTGTTGGGACCCCTGGACCTCCCCTTTCCTGCACTGGTGGAGCAGGACAGGCTGCCCGAGCTGCACGTGCTGGGGGTGTTGGGCCAGCTATTATTTGAATTTCCTTGGGTTGCTTGAGGGTTGTTTTTTTATTGAAAAGTGGATATCTGACAAAATATTGCTGCTCTCTGCCCAGCTGACGGTGAATTTTGGGGTGTTGCCACCTGTGCATGATGAGAACAGAAATGTCAAGTGCCCCTGCTGCAAGAGGAGATGGGGCTCATTGTCCCCCGCCTCTCTTCAAATCCCTGCCTAGGCCAGATAGATGGGGACACTTGGGGTCAGGACAGGGCTTGGAGAAGCACAAGACATCTCCTGCCTGGATGCTGGTAGCATGTCCAAGCACCTCTGCCCCTCCTCGGGCCCTCCAGTAAGACACAACCATAGGAAATGCCTGACAAAACAGGATGGGGTAGAGCTAGGGGAATCCAAACGATGCCTTGAAAATTCCTGGTCTCTCCACACCGTGTCACCCTCTCTCCACCACTCCTTCACCAGACAAACTCTGGCTTGAAGCCTGTATCCAACAGCACGGGCCATGCAGGCAGGACACAGCCAGGCATCCTGGAGTCCTTTGGTCCCAGCCTGCAGCTCACCCGGGGACACTGCAATGAATTCCACCTCTGAGGTCCCTTCTCTGCTCTCCTCTCCTCTTTCTATCCCTTTTCTCTGCCTCTTTGTAGCACAAAACCATCAGTGATACTCCCAGCTGGAGCCAGGCACCTTCCCTATTGCTGCCTTTATGCGGCTGGGTCCAGGCTGAGCTTCTGGGAATCAGTTATGGGGGACAGAGTTTCTTGCTGGGCTTCTTTGAGGCCAGAATTGAATCTTCAGATTTTCACTTAGTGCCTACAGGAGCAAGAGCCTCTTGGAAGTCAGCAACTGTGTGTCCAGCGTGAGGGGCTCGGACAGAGATAATACTACTACTTCTACTAAGGAAAATCTCAATGAGAAATGATGATGCTCGAAGTCTCCTGACAGGTTTTTTTTTTTGGTCCCTTTGGCATTACAGGGTCTAGTCTCCTCTGAGAGCTGCTGACAACACAACTCAGCTGGAGCTCAGACATGGGAGAAAGAGAAGAAGGACCACCTCAGCATCCTTCATTCAAGCATCACAGAGCTACGCTGGTTTGGCCTCTACATCTAACTGGGTGTGCAGTGGCTGGGGGAGTGAGACAGGGAGGGAGCATGGTGAGTCTTTGCTCCTATTGACCATGCAGTGATCCCCATGGACACACAGCCCTGCCCAGAGGGCTCCAAAATAATGTGTGATGGATGCCTGCAGTGCCCTTGGAATCTGCTGTGCTCACTGGGATGATTCAAGGGCACGGCAACATTTTTTCTCAACCCCGGAATCCTGATCCTGACCCGCACCCTAAGCAGAACAAGGCAAAGCACTGGCAAATACCAAGGACAAAACTTGGTCCCTGCAAGATGCCCAAATCACCTTGAGGTGGGAGCCTCCATGCCTGGGGAGCTCTCTCCTGGCATGGCCTAGGTGTTTGGCTTCTCTCTCTGTCCTCCTTCCAGCTCCCTCTCAGCAAGGAAGGGGAAAATCCCTGCTCCTCCCGCCCTGACCTGCACTTTCCCCGACGGTTTGTACCTCACAGCAGCATGGGTGTGTGATAAAGGATATCCTTTCTCAGCTTCATCAAGAGCAAAGAAAATATAATATATATTTATATATATATTATATATATGTATATAGATATAATTAAGTTTAAATATTTGCAGAGAGATCACAACTACCTCGACCTTGCTAAAAGAAGCCTGTACAGCAGAGAGGGGTGAATAGTGACGAAATCCAGAGCAAAGACAGACACCCAGGAGCCGGACCAGGACAAACATCCATGGCAGCACCTGGGCTCTCAGCGTGGGCCCTAGCCCAGCACGTGGCTGAGGTGGCACCAGACCCCTGGCTGAGCCCCTCGCGCGGGTTCTGGAGGGAGCAGCGATGGGGAGGGGACCACGTGCCCGCCCTCCTGGGCTCCTCGGTGGCCCGGACCCGAGCCCTCCATGCGCAGTCGCCATCCCCCTGCCCGGCTCTCCCTCACGCTCCTGCCCCTTGCCCCCGCCATCCCCACGGCCCCGCTGCCGCCCCTTCGCTCCTGCGGCGCTGCCCGACCGAGAGAGGCCCCTCAGCCGCCGCTACTGGTTCTCCTCGGCCGCCGGGTCGCGGCACGTGCACTCGTCCTGGTCGCAGTCAGCAGCAAACGGGATCACCTGGGGGAACAAAGGGAAACCTCAGANAAATACCTACCTCTATTCCCTTATTCCTGTCTAGTCTCTGGTTTTTAGGTGGCCACTTTCAGGCATCACAGCCTCTGCCCCAAGATACCCCCATGCCCCCACATGGCCTCCCCACCCTGCTGTGGACAAACAGACATTTTGGGCTGTGCCTGGTTGTTGGCACTGCCAGGCTCTGTGCTCGCTGAGGAATGGGCTCTGATACAACCTGTCCCCAGCTGAGTTTTGTTCTTAGCCTTTTCCTTTCTGTTAATGTGTTTCAAATTTTGCAGCCAAAGGTCAGGTTGAATCTTGAGCCCCCAAATGTCAAAGCCTGGGAAGAAGTGTCCCCTGATGGGTGTAAGACATTCAGATGAGAGCTGGCAGCGGTGAGGCACCTCTAGATTTAAGTTTGGTCCCCATTAGAAAACCCCCTTCATCCAGGTCTGAACCTGTGGACCTGTCAGCTCCTCCTGACTCTTCCAGCAAAGCATGAAGATAACATAGCCTCGTCTTCTGCAGCTCTTGGAGGAACTCAACCGAGCTCCCAGCTGCAGAGCTGACCTCCACACTGCCCGACGTAAGAGCCAGGACAGGTGCATTGTCCTCGTGCACGGTGGGTTAAGGAAAGCCAGGCAGGAGGGAGGCTCTGTGAGCAGGAACAGCCTTCCACGGGGCAGGCAATGGGTTCATCTAGGGCCACTCACAAGCTGTGCAGCTTTGAGACACCCCTTGCAGCTAGGGAGGCTCATTGCACATTGCTTTCTCTATAACAACTGCATGTGACCGAGCAAGCCTGTGTCCCCCTAGCTGGTGGTAGCAGAGAAACGAGAGAGGGCGTACACTGAGCATCTGACTCCTGGTTGACAGTGGCCTGGTAATGAGCCATGGGAGCTGAGAAAACAGTTTCCTTCAGAGGTTTTATACACACCAGGCTCAGAGCCAGGAGTTTTCCTTGCTGTGAAAACACGTTTGATTTTTCACAGACTGGATGAGTGAAGGAAGGGCTGGAGTGCTTTGGGGATTTTTTTGATGTTTAAACCCTGTATTTCTCCATCTGCCTTAACAGAGATGTGCTGGAGGCTTGTTGAGGGGAAAATCTGGGACCTGTGGGGGATGCAAGCTGGGTCTGGGTCTCCTGAGAGCCGTGGGACTGAACCCCCCCCTTTCCACTGTGAACCCATCCTTTATTTTGGCCATGCCTTGCTCTGAGATGTCATGATATTGTTGTGGGGATTTCACTCATCACTTGGGTGTAAAGCCTTTTCTTTCCTATCTCAAGTGGATCTTCCCAGGATTTTATTTTTCCTTTTCTCTGTGTATGTATGCGTGATGAAAGGAGAAATGATTCAAGCTCCACAACAAAGACGAGAAGATCCAAATTCACATATTTTCGCAGTGAGAAGTTATTTCATGCCCTGTGATTTGTTTTGCTGTTGGATATGATTAGGAAGAATGGGCTGTGAGTGCTGGATAGCAAGTTTGGTGGGAGGGAAGGTTGTAGTGGGAGACAAAGAAGGGTCTGGGCAACCTGAACGCCAAGTTGCTCCCTCTACACTATTCTTCCCTCCTCAGAGAGGGAAGAAAACATCACTTTTAGCAGATGCCAGTGGACCATACCAAAAATCCACTGAGACAGCTCAATTACACAACAAGGTGACTTCTGACTCACCATGTCTAGCACTGTGTCCTATGGAAGTAATTTCTTTGGGACTCGTTTCCCAAAACGAGAGGAAATCCCATGAACCTCAGTGGGAGCTGGGCTGAGGCTTCAATCACACTGGCCTGAGTCCAAACCCCACTCTTAAGCAGTGCAACGATGTCCATCAGCTTCAGCTGGCTTTGGTTTAAAATCATGGGTTTGTTCTCTGTTCATGGGAGAATTACATTGCAGGCTCAGTTCCATAGCCAGCAAAGCCAAGGAACATAGACAGCGGTCACCCCTGAATCCATAGATCCTGGCCAAGGCCACGGGAGGTGCTCTCTTACCTTCCTGGAGGACAGTGTGGAGGAGCAGCAGTCCCCGCCGTCGTACTGGCAGTACGCCCGGTTGTTGATCGTGTCACACCAGCCGTCTGCTTGGAAGGGCTAAGGCAGAGGAACAAGGCTTTGAGAAAGGTCATTCAAAAGCATAAGGTTGCCCCCAAAAAGTAGAGGTCTCAGGTCCTCAGCAAGGCCCCTGTGCCCACTTCCACCATACACAACCCCCTCTTCAAAGCCAAAGGGCACTAGATATCCCAGCTGGTGTGCATGGGAGTAGTGGCTGTTCCAAGGGCAGCAGCTAGAGGATCATGGAATTGTGTCAGAAATGTTAAATGGCGTGAGCAGCCATTCAGAAAAGCAGTTTGTTGTTGTTTAGTTACAGGAGTCATCTGATCAGAGAAGAGAAACGAGCAACTGGGGTGGGAAGCAGCCAGCGATGGCTGGAGAACTGTCCTGTGCACCGGCTGCGGCCAGCGACGCGCATGGGATGCACTTGCAAGGAGGCGTCAGGAGCGGTCGGCAGCCAAGGTTTATTTATCACAGATACACACCAGCACTGCCAGGCAGCAGCTGAACCAGCTACAGGATAGAGAAGCCATTTGTTGATAGGGTGATCAGTAATGAAATGTTTCTTCCATTTCGGGCTCTTTGATGGTATTTACCGGCCCAGCAGCCATGGCTGACCTCCAGGAGGATGGTTTCCATCAGCATTATGGAATCATGGAATGGTTTTCATTGGAAGGGGCCTTAAAGACCATCTCATTCCAACACCCCTGCCATGGGCAGGGAGATCTTCCACTAGACCAGGCGTCCTGTCCAACCTGGTCTTGAACATTTCCAGGGATGGGGCAGCCACAGCTTCTCTGGACAACCTGTGCCTGTGTCCCACCACCCTCAGAGTCAAAAATGTCTTCCTAATATCCAGTCTAAACCCACCCTCTTTCAGTTTAAAGCCACTACTCCTTATCCTGTTGCTCAATGCCCTTTCCAAAAGTCCCTCTGCAGCTCTTGGGTAGCCCCTTTTAGTCCTGGAAGGTGCTTTAAGGTCTGCACAGAGTCTTCTCCAGACTGAACAGGACTCTTGGTGGAAACCTGGCTATCCCATTGCTCATGGAAACAGCTGACCTGCTTCATTGGATCTGGTTGGCCCCAAACAACAACCGAACTCCCAAAAATGCCCAGACTCAGCTTTTGATGATGGATATTCACATGTAGCACCCTTAAAGTGAATGACGGCCTGCTGAAAAATGTCACTGCACCGCAACAGCCCTGCACCCACTGTGCCAAAGCCAGCACGTGGGCCTGGTGATAATACCAGTAATTCACCTGAAAAAAACATGCCAAAAACAGAGAACTCACGTGACTTTTTGTCCTTGTGACTCACAAGGAGCAGCAAGGGGCTCAACACGGGCTAATAACACTTGAGGCAGTAGCAGCAGGGATTATGACAAACCACCAAGTCTGGTCTCTGCTATCAGTAGCACAGGCCACAGGCCAAATTCAGGCAGCCACAGAGAGATCTCAGAAGAGCAGTAGAAAGAGCACGCCTTCCTACAGCTGGGAAATTGAGGCACGGCCCAGTTAGGTAGCTCGCTCAAAAACAAGAAGGGATTTGACTCCAGCCATTGTTGTCACAAACCGTGTCTGGAGGAGACCAGGGGGCAATTTCTTCAAGGCAACAGTGTTAACACTCCTCTTCCATTAAAAAGCATCAGGTGGGTCTTAAATGATTGTGACTTATGGATGCTAAAAAGCTTTAGCAGAGAAACTTTCCAGCTTTCTGCAGCATTTTGTGAGGCTGCAGCATTTTGTGAGAGTTCTGTCTTTCCCATGCAAACTATTAAAAACAACGATATGGGTTTTGTAAACCAGCTTTGCTATCTCACACCTGCAGTTGTTTGTAGGATTGTTATGATACCGACTAGAGAATTATTTTGAAATGGGTGTTGTGAGAATTGACCAATCACCCTGGGAGGTGGATGACCAGAGGTCCAATGACCTTACACCTTGTAAGAATACAAAAAATTAAAACAAGCTGTATATAATTAAATAAAGAGCCTGCTTCACCTTTCTTCCTGGACCAAATCTGTGTTGGTTTTCTCTCCGTCCCCGCTACAACAGCGACAGTGACCAAAGAAGGTTTCTTAGTCTCAAAGCAGCTTTGAGCACCGGGAGGGCCAGAGCTGGGATGTTGGGGCTGGCAGGTGCCAGGATGCAGCCAGGGGACTGGCCAGGGCCGCTGGCAGGGGAAGGCTCTTCTGGGTGTGATTTGCTTTTGCAGCCTTCCACACGGTGGAGTTTTTCCTTGAGCTTTGCTCCATATGTCATGACTCACTGGCAAAACAACGCCCGTCGCTTTGGTAGTTTCCATACAATTATGGGGAGGTTTGCCCATCCTGGCTGCACAGGTCTGAAATGATTTCCAGATCTTGCGTGCAAGGTGGGGGGAGGACAGAGGCAGGGACAGGATGGGGAAGGAGAGGCTCCCAGTCTCTCACTACACCTATCAGGGCTAACTGCCCCCTCCTCTCACACAGCCAGAGCCCGTACCCCACCCTAAACAAATACAGGCTCCTATGGCAACACTTGTTGGGGAAACTTAACAACTCATGCTCCAAATTACATTGGAAAAACATATGAAGGGAAAATAAAAAATGACTAATTGGACTCGAGGCTCAGGAGAGCCAGGCACAGGGTTTGGGGATTTCTGTCCCTGCTCCTTGCCTAGTGTTTGGAGAATGCGGTGACTCCCGTGCCTTTACCTTACTGGGAACCTCCAGATGGTTTTATCTTTGCAAGCAGAAAGAGCAAAGTAAGGTGCTGGTTACTCTCAAGGGCACAGGAGCCCTTGTCCTTGCACCAGTCTCATTTTGGCCTCGCAGGAATCGTGGCAAGGGAGGACACAGGCGATGCAATGTACCGAGGGTGGGCGACATGAGAGAGCAGAACCCATACAGACTCTGTTCAGCCTGTGCTCGAAATGCGTGGCTCTACAGAAAGCAATGCCAGAGGTGGCAGAAGGCAGTTTGCTCATGTCTGCGACTCCCAAAACCACCTGAGGATGTTTGAAGATGCTGGCAAGAAAAAGGAAAACACCAATGCCCAGCTGTGCCACGCGAAGGTGACGGATGTGATCCAGGGAAATGGTCAGCTGGGTCCTGACTGCCAGAACACGCATCCTGCAGAGTGAAGGGGGAGTGGGCTGGTCGAAACGTCTCTTATAAACAGGGAAAAAATGAATAAGGTAATTGCAGCAGCCGCTCTGCGCTGTGTTGAGTGGTGGGGAGCTGCTGGGCCAGGCGGCGTGCCACCGAGGCAGCCAGGGAGACAGGCTGTGTCAGCGGATCTCCCGCTCGGCCATCCATCTTCCTTGTTTGTTCAGACAGGAGCTTCAGCGGGGCGTGTGTCAGCACGTGGAGGTGCAGCATCTGGCGCGGCCGGGCCGGAGCCCCGCGCTGCCGGCACGAAAATAGTAACGGCAAATCAAGGGCTTGGCAATTTAAATAGGCTAAAAAAACACAGGCTCTCGAAGCTGGGAGCAGGCACGGATGAAAAGAGAAGAAGACTGAAGGGGGGAAAAAAATGAAAGAGGGAAAAATATTGCAGGCAAAGGAAGGATGCGAGGAAGGACCGGTTAGATCCCAGTGCATCCCAGCCAGAGGCATCTCCGAGTGCTCAGTGGTGTAGTTTCTCTCAAGGATGCTGGGAGATGTCACGCAGGGAGCAGTGCCTGTGCACAGTATTTTTCCACAGCCCTTGAAGAATCCCCAGGCTGGCTCCATCCTCTGGGCTGCTGTCCTGCCCAGCAGGGAGTCCCCAGTGCCATCAGCGAGGCAGGAAGGGTCCAGGCATTTTTCTTCAAATCCACCTTACACGTAGGTTGATTCAGTGTAAAAGAGCACAAAAAAGCACAACAGGTGAGGGGAAGGTGGATCATGAAGACTCAATCACAGATCCCATCAGTGTTGTACATATTTCAGTGCTGCATCGTTGGTGTTTGAGAAACGTTATTTTCCAGGAATGCAGGTTTTGCTCTGGTTGAGCACACCTGAAGGCTCAGCACCTTGCTTTTGGCCATGACCCCTTCCAGATGCTTTGGAGGAAGGTGGAAAAAAGAAAAAAAAATCAGCATTCACCTGGCCAGCTGTGTAACTGAGGAGCTGAAAGACTCCCCTGATCTGCCACTGAGGTGGAAAGCGCTTGTCATTTCTCTCTGCACACAGCCATTGAAAGGCCAGATCCCAGTTTCAGGGAGTCAAGCCCAGCCTTAAGAAGCAAAATGCTTTCTCCCAGACTGGTCCTGGGCTTTGTGACTGTGCTGATCCACCCAAGGAGGGTGCATAGTTTGCTTTCATGGAGCTTCCAAGTCAGCCTGGATTTTGCTGTCCTTTCATTTTTCCCTTTGGGAATTGGTATTCTGGGCATCAAGCTTGGACCTTTTGCATGCTTAACACAGCCCTGTGGCTGAGAAGGTGCAGGTGTCTGTGCTTTCCTCAGCTGTCACTTTAAAAGCAGCCTCAGAGAAACAGGGGAACCACCATTTGGGCAGGGACCAGCCCTGGAAAAGCTGCTGCTGCTGCCGTCAGACTCAGGCCTTATGCATCAGCTTCACCACCAGTAATTCTGCTCCTGGGACAGATGAGTCGCTAGGGGTGGGAAAGCTCAGCTGGAAACCCCATCCCTTTGGTGGCAGGGGGATGTCAGCCCAAACCAGGGTTCACAGAACCACGGCACATGAGCCTAAGCTGCCCAAAGGCTGGAGGGTGCTACAGCTCCAGGGGTCTGAGGCATGCAAGAGAAGCCGTGTCCCAGGTGAAGGTGCTGCCCGCGGCAGGGAGGGACAGGCAGGGTGTGTGGGGAAAGGAAATATGGAGAGGCTGCAGGAGCCCTTGGAGAGGCAGAGGGCAGCTTCTCCCTGCCGGATGTCTTCCCTTCCTCCCCACCTCAGCCACTAGCAAGATCTTTCCAAAAGCTCTGGGAGGTCCCTGGGAGGACTTGAAGAGTGCCCAAAGCCTTGTTAAAACATCTGGTTCACTTAAAGCCCCAATACATCCACCACCCCAGCTTGGGTCCCTGAAAATTCCCCCTCCCACCCCTGCCTCAATCCCTCCAACATCCTTCCAAACCACTGTTACCCTGCAGAAACTGTCAGTCCTTAAGGCCAGAGATGTGACAGGAGCTGGCTAAAGAGATGCTCAAGCACAGTGTCCCCAGGACACATCCTTTTCCTTACACACATTCACGCTGGTGAGGCAGAGAGCCCGGTCATTCTTGGCTCTCCCTGCTTGCCCAGGGAAGTTGACTGGGAATGCAGACTGTGGGAGGAAATGACAATGTTCATTGTTTGGATTAAATATTTTTCTTGGCCCTCTCTCTGTTGCAGTGTCTTTTATTTTATTTTTTCTCCCCCCCTTGACACCCCAAGCACATTCACTTTCCTTCTCTCTTTTTGGAAGTTCTCTGGCACAAGGAGGAAATCGGCTCTGAAAAACAGAGAGGGACAGAGAGGGAACAGGTCTGGCTTATGCTCAGAAACTTTTTTGGGATGTCTTCATGCCCTGAGCAGTGAGCAAGGTCTACCTGGCCCATTGTAAAGAGGGAAGCAGGGTGAGCACCAACCAGAGGAAGAGACCTCTAGAAATTTGGAAAAAGGAACCTGGGACCAAGTGGCCTGAAGAAGACAAACAAAATCCTACGGACTTAGTGCTCCATTGTCCATTTTTTATGTCTTCCAGTTTCTGTCCCCTGAGCCATCTATCTGCTCCTTTTGAACTGTGGCAGCTGTCCCTTGGAGGTACATGCCTGTAGCATGGCTTGTTGGAGACACCATGGACCTGCCCCATCACCTCAGACACAGAGAGAAAGCAAAACAGAGAAATTCCAGCTGCTTCTGAGCCTGCTGGTGTCCCTGAGCCTCTCATCAGCTGCGCACACAGATCACTTATATCACATCTCAGATCTCCAGAAACATCTGCTCCAGCCCCAATGTCTTCTCCCCCAGTCTCACTACAGAAACAGAGGCTTGTTGCTCGAGAACGTTCTCCATACACCTGAAGGGACGCTTCAGGGCAGAGGTGATGGGCTGGAGGGCTGTGACATCGTGCTGCCTGGTTTCAGCTCACAGACCATCACTGGTACTGCCACACCAGCTGCCAGCAGTCTTGGTGTGGAGCTCTAGGTGTTCTTCGGGACAATGGGGTCCCTTGGACTCGGGTTTCCTGTAAACAGCTGGGCTCGTGTGAACCAGTCTGTGCTGAGGTTGTGCAGGATTGGTGTCTGCAAGGGGGATGGAGTGCACAGAGGCTCCATGGGCTGCTGTCGATGGCCATCCTGGGAGAGCAGGTCCTTGCCTTCACGGTGCCTGAAAGTGCTTCTGTGTCCCAGGCCAGGATTCGGCTCGGACATGCTTCTGCTGCAGAAGTCAACATGTGGCACTTTGGACCCCTGAGTGGGGATGTGTTTCTTCATCCCTGTCCTGCTCTGCGCTGTGCTGCTCAGAGGCCTCATGTCTCAGCAGAGAGCCATCTGGAAAAGTCTTTGCTCAATCCAAAGGACAAGAGGGAAGAAAGGGATGAAAAGCTTGTGTAGATCACCACATCGAAGCAGGCCTTTGCTTCCATCAAAACATCCATGTCTGTGATCTATTCACGGTGAGTTCCTTAGCCTTGTCCTTTTTACACCCTGATCTCAATGCTAGCAGGAGAAGAGAAACAGAAGCAGGAAAAACAGGGAGAGAGGAGCAGAGGAAGCTGCTGTGTGTCAGTACTGCTCCTGGCAAGCATGGTGGCTCCCAGAGATAGTCCCCAGTGCTCACCATTCACAGGGACACCACTGTGACACACAAGGGAAGGCAGGACTTCCCATGCCACGAGCACCAGCCTGCCATCCTGCCCTCAGCAGCTCGCCTGCTGCGTGGATTAGATCTGCTGCCAAGCCATTTGTGCAAAATATGTTACAGGATAGAACGGGTTATGGAAAACAAGCCTTGAAAACCACAAGGGCCTCCTGACCCACTTGTATCTGGTTTCTGCCAAGTTCTTGTTACAGATCTTAAACAGAAAGAAAAACAATGTACAAGGGATGAAGGAGCTGAAGGGGAATGAATATTCGTGTTGGAAGAGCAGTTGGCTGGGCTACGCTTGGGGATGTTTATTATCAGAAACGACTCATTGATTTTTATTTCAGTGGGTGCTTTCAGTGGTTTTCCACTCTGTCTGTATCACCGGCTGCACAACTGTGACTGCTGGGAGGGGGAAAAGCAGGACGTGGACAGGGATGAAGGGAAGGCACCTGAACTGGAGAGGGCAGAGAAGCAGTCGTAGGTCAGCACACCCCAAGTGCTGGCACAATGTGGCTCAGGGAAGCTGAGGCTGCTCCCACCTCTTTGGGGCTCCACCACCACTGCTGGTGTGTCTGGGTGCTGGAGCCCTATCCATGACAAAAGATCCCCCATCTTTTAGGGTCCTGTGAGCCTGTCCCTGCAAGTAGGGGAGGGGCACCTGTCCCTTGCACCATGCTGCTGTGTGATCATTTTATTTCCCTCTGCTTTGTCTCTTGATAAAATGATGCTTCTGCAATCACACACTATGTGTGTGCAGGGGACAGAGATCTTCTGACTGTTTAGGAAAAGCATGCCTCAGCTGAGATTTTTGGAAGAGGAATAGATTTCTTTGGGATCATCCCCTGGAAGGCTATATCCCAGGCTGAGCAGCCCACACTGCCCACACCATGTTAAAAGCAGCATGGAAAGGTACCCAGCAGGTGTGTAAAGAGCTCCTCATCTTGCCTTCCACCTCCCCAGCACGAAGGGCTTTGCCTTCACCAGTCAGAGGTCAGGTCTGATCCAAGAGTGACCACAACCTGCAGTCCTTGCTCCTTACGCTCCCCCACCATCTGCACAGGCTGCATGAAAGCAGGGTGGAAGGTACAGCACTGCCTGGTCCAAGAGAGGAGAGAGTGATGATGTGTGAATCATGAGAGGGTGACTAAATTCTGGCCATGCTGCCCTCGTTGCTCTAGAGACTGTCCTTGGTGCAGCCAGGGTGCCTGTGGTCCTCATTGCCTTAAGCCCCAGGAGTACAGAAGAGAATCTTTCCTGGAGCAGAGCATTCCTTACCAGTTGCCTGTGCTGAGTTTTGCCATGGTACAAAATCAGAGACCCACAAGGCTGAGATGAGGGAGAACCAAGGGTTCCCAGCCCCACTGACACTGAGGAGCAGAGGCAGCTGGACCCAGCTTCCCCCAGGGAACAAGTCTCACCCTGGCTCCCATCACATGAAAGAACAGCAGATTTTAGGTGACACATCCCACCATCCTTATTGCATATGCCTTCAAAAGGGTTAATTCTGACTGAGAAATGCTGGACACAAGCCAAAGATGTGCTGACTGAGGGTTTAGTGCATGCTGGTGGGAAGAGCCAAGGATCCCTTGGGGTCCTTCACTACCTTTTGGATCAAGAGACTCAGGAACAACTCGCAACCATAAACACACTTCAGTCCCTATTTAATCATTTCCATTGTAATACCTCAGGAAAACCACAAAACAGAGAACAGATCAACATTTTATAATTGTGATAGCATGACCAGCAAGGAGCATGAGAGGGCAGCGAGACCTTGTCCTCGTGCAGGGAATACCTGAGAAACTCCCAGCAGCTCATGCTCACAACAACGTTCTGGTATGGCCCGTCCTCATCCAGGGCATGAGGCAGAGACCTCAAGTCAAGGTCCCTCCCTATTAACCCTTTGCTACCTGCACATAATGACACACAGCTGGAGGTGAGAATGAGGCCAGCACATTGCCCAATGTGTTGGCTGCCCAAAAAAAGCTGCCCACGTCCACTCTGGTCACTGCAAGAGCAGCCTAGCTTTCTCTGAGTGCGTTTGAGCAGGACAGTGGTGGTTACCCCATCCTGTAAACAACACTGGGTGAACATGATGATGATAAAATAAGTGAACTTTTGCACCTACACCATGCCTACAATGTGACGCACAGGAGCCCCTGTGGTGGGAGATAGACAGAAGGGTGCAGAGGTACGGCATGGCACAGACTAGGAGGTGCTCTATAGCAGCCATGCCTGTGCACAGAATGTTTTGGACTGTGGCAGGAATAGCCCAAGGAAGCAACCATGTACAGAGATCATGCTGTCTCTTCCTCTGAAGTCAACAGTCTCACTTGCTTTTGAGCACAGGAGGAGGATACATCAGAGGTGATCACCTTGGGATGGGCTTAGGAGAACGTGACCCAGATGCTGCAAACACCTCCCTCACAGCATCAAACACACCACCAGGACCAAAACCACCTCCTCCCAAGCCACGGTGGGGAGGAGGGGTTTCTCTCCTCCTCCACTCCCCTCTCCTGACAGCCCCAAGCCCCCTCCCTTGGTGCCACCATCTGTTTTTCTACTGATGGCAGGGGACGAGATGTTCCGCTGGCCCTCGAAAGGCGAAGTGCGCTCAGCGCTAACTTGTATTCCTGACGGGCTCCTGGAAGGGTTTGCATCCCTCCCTCCCTCCCTCCCTCAAGTACGTGCCTCACTGCTCCAGCACTGGGGAACTTGGCAAGGCACAGCAAGAGAGCGGGAGGCAGATGGATGACCAGATTAACGGGAAGAGAAGGGAGGTGGGGAGAGGAGTGAGAGGGATGAGCAGGCAGGCTGATCCACCGCCAGCGTGGGATAAAGATGAGCGAGAGTCCCTCTAATGCCACTGCATGGTCACCTGGGCTTTCCAACACGAGGCAGAGCTCCAGATGGAGCTGGGAAGGTTGAGCCTTGGCTACTGCTCCTATGCCCTGGCCTGAAGTGACTCCACCAGGGAGAGACAGTACGAGCTGCCAGGTGGCCTGGATTTCTCTTATGTAGGGTTGCTCCCCTCACCAAGGCATCCAGAAGAGAAAGCTTCCTGATCCAACACAGACTTGGCAGTCGATGGAGAGACAACGCAATCTCCAAGGGGTGACTCAGACCTGAGGTGACACGGACAGTCCACTGGAACAGCATTTCACTGCCCAGTGATGGCAGAGTCTGGGCTCTTAAAGGAGGTGTCTCCATTGAGGGACTCCCATGAAACGAGAGGGAACCTGGCACTAAGATGAGCCATAGACACGGCAAGTGAAGCTGAACCATGTGTGTGAGGGGGGCCACCATGCAGTGAGGACAGAGTACAGGTCATATTCTTTCTCTACCCTGCTCCTGCTGCCTGATGCCTCCATATCCACAAGAGATCGGGGGAAATGAAACAGCCTCCGAGAACTGCAGTGGTTTTGGTCACAAGGAGGAGGGCAGGAGAGGAACAGGAATTGTTGCCTTTCCCTGGTCTTAAAATTAAGAGTCAAACATGGTTAAGGGGAAAAGGGGTTTTTACCTTGGTATTTATTTAAGGATCCTTAAAAGTGCACACTCTGTCCAGGTGGAGTGCGCCAAAAAGCACACCGAAATGCACACACACGATAGATCGTGTACACAATTTATAGGCCTTGCAAATTAGCGTATCTATCTGAAATTCCCCAATGGGAGACTTGAATGACCCCCCATCCTGTGGAATTTTCCCCTGGATGAGCCTATCTTAGTTTACAAGATGTGTTCTAGAAGGGACCTTGGTTTTAGGGCTCTCTGACCTCTAACTGCAAAGCTTCTGGGATGTTTGGTCTCCTGGCTTAACAGAATATTAGGTCTATGCTAGTTATCAGACTTAAAAAATTAAGAGAATGCATGCTAAAAGCACTGAGGATGCATAAAAGTTGCATAAAAGGGTATATAAAAGGGGTGTAAAGAAAAGGCAAAAATTCATCATGGCATCAGAACAAGGATGGAAGTCAGCACGGATGAGGTAGAAACAACATTCAGGGTATTCTGCAGTCAAATGGGGAGACTGGTGACATCTCCCTTCTTCCCAGTGCCAAGCAGCAGCAATACTTTGAGTGAGATGCTTTCAGTAAGAGTTACTCTTTACGGCAAGACAATGACTACTGTAAAACTCATGTGGGGAAAAAAAGTTAGCTAGGAAAATTTGGATTATCAGTCCAACCTTAACAGCTTGCAGCACCATAGGAGGAAATGCAAGGAAAAGAATAAACACAGACATGTATGTGAGAAGTGAGGAGAAGGAAAACAGGGATGAGGAAGAGGCTGGGAGTTGTGGCAAAAAGGAGAGCATAAGGGTGAAAGAAACTATCTGTGGATGAATCTTCATTAGTGTTACAGTGAGTGACTGTGACCTTAAAAAATAGGCCTGCCCTAATGAAACTGCTAACAAGGAAGAAGGCACTGTTCCACAGAGGAGGATCAGGGTATCTAACAAATAGTTAGATGACCTGAAGGGCTAGAGACAGAAATAAGATGACATTCTCTTGCACAAAATTGAAGGGTAAGCTCTTGTACTGATGGCAAAACATCTGCTGTTAACTTGGTGGTCATCAGCTGGAAACAAAGGAGGAAGAGAAAGATCTGGGTGTACTTGCTGACCTCGGGATGTCTGAACTGCCAGACTGATGCAACTGCAGGAACAGATATAGTCCTGTGTCCCATCAAAAGAGACATTTCCAGCACAAGGAAGCTTTGTGCAGGGCTTTGGTGAGACCTCGGATGGAAGAACATGTACTGACTGCTTGGTCATTCCTGATGAAACAATAATTGAAAGCAGAAAAAGCATTAAAAAGTCTTACAGGGGTGATGAAGAACGTGGAATCTCTCCATCTTCTGGTGGGACACTGGAAGATTTTGGCTTGGTTAACCTCCTGTATGCCAAGAGTCCTGCCTAGGACTGCTTTCTAAGAGTAAAGAAGTGTGGCAAGCAAATAGGAACAGAAGGAGCTCATGCTGGCTGTGAGCACGTTTGGGTGGTTGATGAGAGCGCAGTTACACTGAGACACTGGGACTGCAGGTACTCAGTGTGTGTGTCTCTCTCTCTCACACACACACACAAATAAGCTGGCATTTTTCATCATTCCCTATGGGATCTCTCACTGAAGACACAGACCCAAGGTGAAGCAAAGGAACCCCCAGAGGAGGAAACACGAGGGTCAGTCTGGTGTACCTGAGCCTAAGGGAGAACCCTCACATTTGTGGCAGCTTTGTGTTATCTGAGCCACATGAGAAGGGAAGAAGCAGCACCTCACAGTCCATTGGCTTCTTTTGTGAAAGGACCAACTCCCAGAGAGCACGAGGAGGAGCTCTCCCTTGCTAGCAGGACCACCACAGAGACAATCACTCAATCATCTGGTCTGCTCTTCCACTTAAGCCGTCCCATTTCAAACCCATTCCCCCAGATTTGTGCTAAAAGACGTGCTTTAGAAGACTCAGAGCTCCCAAAATGTCAGAGGGTCACTCACTTCTGGGAGTCAATCACCAAGACACCTCTCTAGCACACAGCACCTCATTCCTCTACTCTCTCTGCCTGTGTCTCACAGTAGATAAACATCGAATTTGGGAAATAACTGCTGCACCTTCTGTAGACCATAAGGTTTCCTTCCTGGGGATGTGCCCCCCGCAACATCACCCTCTCCCCCACACTTCAGTCGACAAAGAGCTGAGCTCGGCAGAACCAGCAAGGAAAAGCAATCGTTCGCATTGAAATGAGCACAAGAAAAAATACAATCAGCAAATCCCAAAGCTATTTTTGGTGTGCAGACTCCATTTATATTTTCCCTTTTGGTAAAAATCCCAAATTTTCAGTGTACAACATTCCAAAATTCCCCCCTTTTTCCTTTTATCCTCAATCATAATAACAACTAGTGCTTGACAAAGGCTGCCTATTTTTAATTTCCTTTGCAAGCTGACTCCAGGCTGCCTATGATTTTCTCCTGCCTGGTCATTATTCAAAGCTAAATGAGTGGCTAACCAATTTCTGCAAGGAATTCTTTGTCTGCAGATTCTTCAGGAGCAGTTTGTTTTGCATGTACAAGGCTGGAAATCCTGATTGTTTGGTTTGGACAGGTGAATCACACAGGGCTTTTCTGGACCCATGTTACTCTAGAACTGCGGTTCTGGTTAAGGAAATATTCCAGCTTGGAGTCAGCTCAGGCTTTTGGGGGATACCCCTTGCCAGTGAAATCCTTTTGCTAGAATATTCTGCCCAGGCTGGCCAAGAAACAGCAGGCAAGGAAGGAAATGGGTTATTGTGCAGCTCTTGCTCCCCAGCATCGCCCTGGCTGTGGGGACCCTACCCAAGGATGCTTCCTCTGCTATCTCCGCTCATCCAGCAAGCCCTGGCCCAGCTTGGAGCAAACACAAGGTCAAAACAGTCTGGTTTGTGCTGGAGCAGGTCTTCACTGCCAGGAGCTCTCCTGCAAGGAGCAGGCAGCTTGTGCTGGGGACAGGGAGGGCTTACCTCACACGACTGGATGCAGTGGATGACGGAGGGGTCCGGGTACCACCGCAGCCTGCCTGTGCACACGATGTTCTGGGAGAGAAGAAGACAGCAGTTAGGCAAGGTGGATGAGGCTGGGAAACAGCCAGCAGTGCTTTCTGGAGCTAGAGGGTCTCCTACAACATTGCTCACTGTGGGGCAGAACAGCAGTGACACCCCCAGGACCCTCCCTGCAGCCTTTGAGGTTTGCCAAACCCAGGGTAGCTGCTGAACCCATGGAGCAGGGTACATTGTTCAAGGCAGAGGCCACATACACGTGTGTGTGTGTGTGTGTCTGTGTCTGTGTCTGTGTGTCTGTGTATAGATGCAGATGTATATTGATTGGGCTTGGTGATCTGGGAAGCCTTTTCCAGCCTTAGTGATTCTGTGTTTCTATATTGATACAAAACTGGAAGAGGACAAAGGGAGAGGACAGGGACTACCTGAGGAGTGGGTTTGGCTGGCAGTGCCACCACAGCGTCTGACTTGGCCAGGAGCTGCTGCTGGGGGGTAAGCCACACGAGGCTGGAGTCTACCATTGTGTCTGTGTGATGCTAAATTCACCAGCTTCTCAGCTGGTCATCGCTCCGTGCCTACAACACTCGGCTCGTTGACCCCTGCTCAGGCTCCGAAAACTGCGCCCTGGGAGGGCTCATCTCCCCAGACCTGACCCGAAGCAGACACACCGGACACACGGTCACTCTGAGGTTCTCACTGGTATTTACAAGGCACAAACTCAGCTGCTGCAGCCAGATGGACACCAGAGCGAGATGTGAAGGGCTCGGTTTCCCGGCCCTGGAACGCACTGCCCTGCTCATTTAGCTGGGGTTTGTGGGGAACACTCATGATTACACAGGGGGAAGAAAAGCCCCACCGCACATGCAATTTCCTCCTTGTAAAGCTCGGGCAGGCTTTGAAATCTGAGGCCCCATAAAGTGGCGTCTGGCCTGTGAAAGTGTCCTAGGATGCCCTTCGCAGCACGGGAATCGCACAGAGGGGTAGGTGTGCTTTCTCTCAGCCTCTTGTTCGATATGTTCAGTGGCAGGAAGACCAGCTCCAGCATTCCCAGGTGGCACGGCAGCTAGGGATGGGGCAGCTCTGCCCACACAGACTGGCTGCAGGTCCTTCTGCAGCATCTTCAGTCAAGACAGTGATGAGGCTGGAGCAGGATGAGGTCCTGGCCATCCTCAGCCAGTGCAGGGAGGGCAGACCCAGAGGGAGCCACCCTACTGGGGCAAAGGCTGGGGAACTCCAGAGCCCACCAATTCGTGCTCAGCCTAGAGGCTGTGTGCATCCCAACCCCATGGAGTTATTTTGTATGCAGTTGTTGAGCAACTCGGATGCCATTTTAGCATACTCATATTAGTACACTTGTATTCCAGGCTGGGAAATAAGGGCAGAGAGACAAACCTGCTCAGCTGTGGGATGCAATGAATCAGAGCTGAAAGCAAAACAGGACTGTGCCTTCCCTGAGTGGCCTCCACAGTTCCCGGTGTTGTTTGCCCCATCCTCTCCATCTCACGGAGCATGGCAGCTCCTGGGAACAGCAAACTGTTGGAGGCTTGGGGGAGCCAAGTGGGGAGCGGAGACGGAAGCCAGGACAGAGAGGAAAACAAGATGGTCCAGGGAGAGAGCTCCTGGCAAGGGACAGAGCTGCTTCTTAAAATAGCGTCTCCTCTCCCTCCTCCTCCTCTCTGCAAAATGCCTCCCTTGCACGAAAGCCTGCCGTGGTGGTGAAAGGGAAGCCGAACACCACTGCCTCAACGGGCCAAGCCATCCGATCCCTCAAAGGCGAGGACTCCTTCCAAGGCTCGTGCTTAACCATCCCACATGCCCCAGGCATCCTCACCCCCCCGGCAGCGCCCGCCGCGGGTCTGATTCAAGGCGACGCGCAGTAGTATCCACAGGCACGATGCTGGGCCTCCTGCGGCTTCCCGGGAAGAGGGGAAAGCATTTGGATGGCAGCACTGGCTCCTGGGAAGACTGTTTGCTTTTCTTTGTTCCACCTCCTTCCTTATACATCTCGTTTTTATTTTAAGAAATATTACCCCGGCAGAGCTGCTTTTTGGTAAAGTCGTGCCACGAGGATCCAAACTATTTGAGCTATTTGAGCTGCTTTGCCTACAAAATGAGTAAGAGGTGGGGAGGGAAAGGCTCCCCTGTTCCAGCAGCAGAGGCACCCGGCTGGCCAGCAGGTCCTGGCAGCTGGAGACACCTTTCAGCTGACAGTGCCCTGCCTCTTCCTTGGCAGGGAAATGCCTGCCTGGGATTGCATCTCCGCTGCCAGGTAACTGGGGACCCAGGCTTACACTGTGCCAGAGGCGGCTTCTGCTCTCCCAGCACACTGGCTGACAATAAACAGCAGCTTAACAGGTTTAGGCACACAGCACAGCCTGAAAAATCAGTGGGATTCTTGCACTAAACTTCGCATTCTGTGGTATCCTGCAATTCCTTGAAAGCTGGCTTGGGAGCTGATAGCTGTGCTGAACTTTGGTACAGCAGAGCAGGAGGATGCGCAGTGTAGCACCCACTGCTTGTCTTTCCAAGTCTTACCCTTCTTCACCTGAGGCAGAGATTTTAGGCTCAAACACCAGATGGAGAGGAAGGGAGGTCCCCTCTCTATGCTGCCAGCAACTCCCCTGTTAGAAGAATTCATCTCCCCTTTTACCTGGACTCTGGTGGGCTGCAGCCGGTGATCCATGGTCTCGGCAGTGACATTTTTGGGCAGTATGACGGGGTCGCTGGGAGGAATGACACAGGAAGGAATGCACACAGCACCTGTGGGAGGAGGGAGAGCCTTGAGGACCTCACCAGGAGCCAGGCATTGATGTCTTGTAGGAGGCCACCACTGATGGTAGAGACAGACATAGAGGGGACCCTTTTCCTCCCAGCCTGGGATAGCAATTCCTTCCCCAAATCCTGAATTATCCAAGACCCTACAGGAGTTGTGCCCAATTCTCTTCTCCCAGATAAAAGGAAAACTGAACACAGCCCAAGAGAAAGATTCCAACCTGGATGGCAGGACATGGGACCCAGCATGAAAGTAAGTCTGGCCTGGGTGTTATGCGATGTTTGCTGACATGTTAAGAAGCGTCTTTCACAATTTTTCTACCACAGAGAATTCCCACTGCCTTCCCACATCCCAGGAAGAAAAAAAAGCTGCAAAAACCACCTTGGAAAGCCAGGTGTGATCCCAGCCTTAATCCTAGCCTCACATCAGGTCTGTCCTGAGCTTAACCTCAGTAGTCCCTGTCATTAGACTCTCCTCAGTCTGGTTTGCCCAGACTGGGGTGACTGGTGTGTTTCCTTCAGAGTAACTCGGGCTGTGCTCGAGCATCCTGTCCAGAGGGATGCCAGACCAGATGCAACAACTACGGCTGAGTGTTGCAGCTTTTCCTGAAAGCACAAAGCAGCCAAGTTCTGCAAGCAGAAATGGGTGATGCAGTCCCTCATCTGGTGAAAGTGCCCTGTTACACTCAATTGTCACTGCAGCTTTTATGGCTTTTATCTAGGACCTGTCACATGAAGCCTGAAAAAGTCGTAGCAAGTGGAGAGACCTCAGGAAAGATGGAGGGTTACAGATCAGGAAAATGAAGGCAAAGAGCTGGGTTCGCCCTAAAGACAATCCCTGCTGCTTCTGAAAAGAGAGATGCTTAATGCTGGAGACAGCTTTAGCTTTGGGTCTTGCCCAAGAGTGCAACCAGGGTGAGCACAAGGCTGAAGCCACCCCTGGCTCTGTGTTTATAAAGATGACAGAAGAGGAAACAGGATTTTTTTTTGGTTATATTTAGTAGGGATTGGTACAGGAAGAGTCACTGCGACTATCAGCTCCCTGGGATGACTGAGTCAACACAAAGTTTGGTTTTCTGTTTGGTTTTCATCTGCCCTCACCTATGCCATGCCCCTGCTCACACTTGTACTCCACGAGGTTCAGCTCCGGGGGTGGCGGGCAGGTGCCCTGCAAGCTCTCACACAGTTTGAACTCTTCTGTCCACAAGCCCTCCTTAGTGCAGACGATGGGAACCTGCAAAGCAGAGGAGAGTGGCTGGCATTACTCGCCCTGCCCGGCCACTGCCCATCTCTGGGGCAGCGCCGTGCAAGGACACCCCTCCCACCGGCCACGTCCAGAGAGAAGTTGCCCGAGGCAGCTGGGCTGCAGCCATCTGGTCCAGCCTACGTGCACTGCCCAGAAGGCCAATCGTTTTCCAGCTGCTGCTGGATCCCACCAGAGGGAATCAGCCACGCTTCTTTTGACAAGACCCTTTCCAAGCATTGGTAAGACACCTGAGTGGAAGAGCTGGCAGGCAGCAGCCTCCATCCCCAGGGAAGCCCCTTGGTGAGCACAACTGCTGCAGCAGGGCTGCCCATCGTCCCAAGTGAATGCTTCCACAGCAGCTCCCAAAACCCACTGGAAATCCCCTACTTATGCTTTCTGACCCTTTTCACCCAAGATGAGCCGGCTTGCTCAGGACCACTGCTTCCCAGACAGGGCCCCCAGGGAGCAGGTGAGCATCCTCAGGCAGTGGTGCACCTTGTGCCATGTATGGGGCCCAGCAAGAACAGCTCTGGGTGTGTAGAGGGTCTGCTCTTTGGTGATACAACGATGTTTGGCCTTGGGGATGGGTCAGACTGTTGCAGGGCCCCTCTGCACAGCAGGGCACAGGGAGCCCTGCACTTCCCAGCCGCTCTGAAACACAAGGTGTGGTCAATGTCGGCCTCCCCCCAGACACTCACCTGCTGTCCCTGCTGCTCGCAGTTGAGGACACACTGGCTGTCCAGCTCGAAGCCCTGGGTGCAGTTGTACATGCCCTCGAAGACCGGGGGCGGGGGCTTGCACACCACGGGGACGCAGTGTCCCTCTTCCCACTGCCCGCTCTCCAGGCACTGGACCTTCAGGAACTTCCTGGGGAAACACAGATACCAGACTGGCCTGCAGAAGCCCAAACACACCACCTTGGCTGTACCAGGCATCCCACAGATGTCAGGAACAGACTAAAGACATCTCTCCTGCAGCACAATCATGCCCCCCACGTGTAGGACTTTCCCACACCATACAATCCCACACCATGGGCACGTCCTTCCAGAGGGACATCCCGTACTTAACCAGGACCTTTTCGTCTCCTCGCTGGGGGGATTGCACTGATCTAGGAGCACTGGATGTGTTTCCCTCGCACTCACCACCCCACTGCTCCCCACCTCTTGTGGTGCCCCTAAACCATTCCTCCCACAGTCCCTGCAGGCCCTGGGCTGCTTTGTCCCACCGCCAGTAGCTGCATACTTTGCTGGATGGAGTTTGCCTCCACCAGTAAATCCTCTGGCCTGTGCCCAGCTACTCCTGAGGCTCCTCTTTGTACTCCAGCCAGATCTGTCAATCCCGCTCTCGCCAAGGGGCTGCTGTGCCGCAGCAGACCAGTACCACCCTATGCTGCTAAAACAGCCCAGACACAAACTACTTGCCAAGAAAGAAAGAAAGAAAGAAGTAGTCCAGGAACGAAGCCCACCCACTTTTCAGTCTCCCGTCCCTGGCAATGGTAGAGACACCACATCTTTCACACAGAGGCATCAAAACTGGTGAGGCATCAGGCTGGCCAAGGACTCCTCTTGCAGCAGAGGACGTGTCACTGCCTTGATGGGCTTTACCTGAGCCAGAGCTGATTGCTCCATCCTTAATGAGACTTTTCCCCCACTCCTGACCTCCTTTACTAGACAGCACATCCCAGCTGCCTGCCCCTGCCCTCTCCCACCACGAGTGCCAGCAGGCAGGGCTCCAGGCACCACATTAGGGAGTTTATAGCCTGCCACAGGTATGTGGAGGGGGCCGCCAGGGGTTAGAGGAACCCCTGGTGGAAGGCACTAAATTGCCCCTTGTTCTGAGAGGCAGCAGACAGAGTGTGGGGCCACCCATGTGTCCCCTAACACCTGATGCAGGGTCATGGCATTGTGTGGGGACACCCTGCCGCCCCTCCACCCACGGTGCAGGGTCACGCAGTCTGGAGAAGCAAGGGGACCTCATTTGCACCACACTGCCAGACCATGGGTGTTCCCTGTCAGATTTCTGCTGGGAGCTCCTGGATGAGATGTTTTAGAGGTTTTTGAAACATTCTCATATTTTAACATAGTTGGAGCTCTTGGAGAGTCTCCTTCTCCCTTCAGAAATCAGGGATCTGGTTTTTCTCAAGGCCGTAGAGAGAGGCAGTGGGTGCCTGCCAAGGTGAGTGAGGGCTCCAGCAGGTAACATGGAGGCAGGCAGGGTAGGGAATGGGACACAGCAAGTCCACTGGCACAGAGCTCTGCACAAATCTTCCCACTAGCCCACCTGAGAAGTGAGGATGGCCATGCTGTGAGCACCTGAGCAGTGAGGCTTGCCACAATATCACCCCAACAGCAGCAGCCTTGAATTAACTGAGGGAACTGCAACTACGAATTGTTTCAGAAAGCTGGTGAGGTGGAGGGACTCTGGATTCCATTGTAGGCATCTGTGGTTTCAGTCCATTCCTCATTTAATTTTCTTGTTTGCCTGCCCTTTCCACGAGGATGACAGTCACTGCCTTGCAAAGATGTCCCCATCAGACTTTGCCTTCTCCCAAATCTGACTGAGTGCTTTGCTCTGCCCAATGTTAAAGGTAAGCAAAGAAGTACTAATCCATGTTGGATGTCCAGCTCCACAAGTAGCATTTTCCCCTTCTTGAACTCCCTGGCTCACAGGGTGTGATCCAGCTGCAGGACTTGCAAGGGGGAAAGCACTGGGGGTTATAGAGAGAGAAGCAAACTGACAGCGTGAAGTCACTGCAACAGCAACACCTCAGGCACCGAGAAAATTCCTTTAAAGCCCAGGAGCATCCCAGCCACACACAACTTCTCACCGGCCACTGCACCTCCCTGCTGCTCTCCAAATCGTGGCAGAGGCCCTGGGAAGGCCTGGGGAGGTGGGTCAGGCATGGGGGGGACGCGCTGCGGCAGCTGCAGTTTGCACAGGTGCGGGCTGTGGTTTGCAGCCCCATCATCCTCACAGGGGCTCCTCGATTTGATGTGGTGCTGCAGTGACCCCAGTGAGAGCCAGCACCGGGCATGGCCTCTCACACCTCTCCTCCCCCTAACCTGCACCCCTCCAAGACCACCTTGCTCTGGAGGCTCAACCCACGGCCAGCATCCATCCAGGGACTTCAAACAGAGTTAGCCCAGGCTGACCCCGGGGTAGAAGGTGGGGTGTGGATCACTCCCACATATATGAAATAAGCAGTTCATATGGAAGCATGGAGAAGGGAAGGGAGAGGATTTAACAAAAAAAAAGTATATACATAAATACACACAACTTCATAGGAGCTTGAAATTTCCAGATCCCCCTTCCACCCCCCAACTTCTTCTGATCTGGGTTAGCGGCACTTCTTGAGGATTAACAAGGAAGCCACGAAAATTGGAGTCAACCCTCCAAGCAGGCAAGCCTAATGGACAGAGGAGGCAAGGGAGATGTCTGAGGCCAGTGAGGGTGGTCTCTGAGGGGAAGGCATGAGCACTTGCCCAGCTCCAGGAGCTGAGCACACAGGGCCTGGCAGGGATCCAGCCATCTTCTGAGGCAGCCAGCCTGGGGGCAGTGGGTTTGCTGTGCAGGAATGGTGACAAATTAATCTAAAGCCTCATCTCCCATGACAGGAGACTGATGGCTTCAAAGAGAATAGGGGGAAAAGAGAGAGATTTGTCAGTAAATGGAAGGAAAGCTGCAACAGTGTGTAGAACCCTCTGCTGCTGTGCTCCAAACAGCCTGGAGAACCTGGGCTGTGAATGCTCAGACACCTTAGAGGTGGAAGTGACAGAGGAACCTGGCTGACTGCCTGGGTTTTCTTTACCTGGCTCTTTGGCCCGCACAGCTGTGTGTGTTTGCCTTTTACCTGGAAGGGTCCAGATATGGACAGAGGCAGAGAGTGCCCTTGTGCCCACCACACATGTGCCTGGTGCCCTACTAAGCTGCAGTGCTCCTGGGTTAGGCTGTCCTGCTTACCCAGCTGTGAACTTTCTGTTTTGTTTCCAGTTCCCAGCCTTCTAACTCCTTCCAGCCCCCATTTTCTCCTCCACATTCTCCCATCTCCTCTCCTTCTTCCATGGTCTCTGCAGTTTTTGAACAGGGGAGAAGGAAGAGGGGCTGACATCTCCACAGAAGCTCAATGGGGGCTGTGCTGGGCTCCCACAATCTCTGGTCAAAATGCAGGCTGAGACTTTCAAATCTGCCTGGAAATACCCAAGTGGTTCTTTCCTTCATTCCCTCAAGCTAGCAGAAGGAGCTCCACCCCTCACAAAGGCAGCTTGGAGATCCCCATGTCTCTTCTCTCCAAGGAATCATCCCACAATGGGCAAGTGAAACAAGTCCTCTGAGGGGTCTGACCTTTTAGGTCCCCAAACTGAGAGCATCCTCTCAACATTAAGGTGCTCCTCTAAAGGATCTCCTAGATATTGTCACACCATCATGGAATTGTTTTGGGTTGGAAGGGACCTTAAAGATCATCTTGTTCCAACCCCCCTGCCACAGACAGGGACACCTTCTACCAGACCAAGCTGCTCCAAGCCCCATCCAACCTGACCCTGTATATTCCTGTCAGAGATCTGCTTCGGATGGCACTTCTCATGCTGGGAGCAACAGTGAGGAGCACTGTGGGAGTGGTGCCCTTTTCCCCAAAGTATCTGATCCCTGACTTCCAAGGCCAGCACTTTTCAATGGTACAGCTCTGGGTGATGCTGAACATTTCTCCTTGACAGTTCACATCTTTGCGTGATCCGGGGGGTGGGTTGGGACTGCCGTGGAACAGGTCCTGCCTAAATCCAGAGAGCTCCCATCACAAAGTGCAAATATGTTAAGTTCCTCTTGCTACCCTTACTTCGGAATTAGAAGTGAAGTGGCCTGGCAGCTGGAAGCCGGGCTGTTACCAGATCTCCTTTAGGAAGAGTCAAAGAAGCTTTACCCTTCATGTCAGCATTGTCAGTCAGATGAACCTGCCAGCAGGAAGGCAGCAAATTTCTGGCAGGGTCTAGATTACACAATATTTCCTCAAGGATCCCTTGTTGACAAGCAGTGATTTCCCAAGGGCCTTTCCTCACCCAGGTTAATAGACAAAAGCATCTCAGAGACAAATGATTTCTTCATCCCCTTTCTCTTCCACTTAAGCTATGGGAAATGAATTTCAACCATGATCTCAGCCCCTTCTAAGCATCCCTACTGCTCCTGCAGAAAAATTCAACTGAAAAAAATAGAAGTGAGGGAATTGCATGAACATCTGTGTCCAAGATCATCCTGGCTTGCACAGAGACAGCTGGATCCCAACCATGGTTCAGGCCTGCACAAGGTGGGCACCTCCACGTGAGGAGCAAAGCTAGAGCTGGAAGAATAATTCAAAGGAAGCCTGACTATAATTCCAAGGGTGAGCTAGTTAGTGGGCAAGAGGAATCTTCAGAGTCAGTCACAGGTGACACTTGACTGTTGTCCAATATACAGCACACACAGAGAGTCTTGCTTCCTTACGTACATCAACACCTGTATGGCACTAAATCCTTTAGCAAGGCTTGTGCTTGCTGGGTTGGTGGACAACAGGGAGACAGTAGATCAAGAATTCTATTTTCTGAACCCAGAGAGACAGCAGAAGACCCCAAAAACCTGATGTCCAAATCACCAGCTCAGACCCTACTTTCACACCAGCGCATCAGAAACCTGAAGCTCATCAGTGTTGGTTGCTTCCAGAACTCTCCATCACCTCACTTTCTCCAGAACTGGCATGATCAAAGAAACCAGCCTCTCACCTTGGCAGCTCCCACCCTCTCCTTGCCAGGGTTGAGACACCAGAAGGGTTTCCAGCAATCCAGGAACTGACTTACTGGCTAGTAGCTACTACACCCCACCCAGGGGTTTGTGCTCACGCTGAGTGTACACCAAGAGCTCCTGATGAGATGGTACAATGACATTTACAAGTCCAAGGAAGGTTTTTGCTTGTGGTGGGCCACTCACATAGGAGTTCATCTGCATGACAGGAAAGAAATACTTTTCCTGGTTTTGTTAATGTGGTTTTTGTATTCCACCATCAGAGATGTCCCATGAAATAGCAGCAATGACAATTGCAAATGTGAAAATGCGATGTCAACATGCATTGCTGTAAAAATGTAAACCACTTTGCATGATTTTCCTTGACTTGTCTCACAGGCTGCTCACTCAGACCCATGTGGGAGTTACTCACACATCAGAGGAGCCTTGGGATCTCCCAGGGGTCATCATTTTTACCAGCAGTTGCTGCAGCAGGACAGAGGGGGCCTAACTTTGCAAGCTGAGTGGATCTGTTTGAATGCCCAGTGCCTGAAGTGCCACAGGCATGAAAGCTGCTCTAGAGTTTGCAAAGCAGTCCATGTGATCACAGCCATAATCACCATTCACTCAGCTCCCTTTGGCCCAAGAAATGCTCCTAACACTGTGAAAAGCTGTTTACAGAAACCACTTCCTTCATTACAAGGCAAGAAATTTGGCAACTGCTTCCCACTGCACAACAACTCTACCCCAGAGCAAAGAAGAGATGAAGTCTGCATCCAATTAAAACTGGAAGGGGGCATTAAACAATTAACACATAATTACCTGATTTGGGCTAGAATCAAGACTCTGGGGAGGACCAGGCCAGTGCCAGGGAATCTTTAGTGACCAAACCCAATGGGGACTTTGGCTGGAGGCGTCACAGACAAAATGCTGCTTTACTCCCCAGCATCGCGACATTGGCTGAGAGCAGGGCTAGCGAACCACCAGGAATTCTTCCCCAAAGCATCAGGAAAAATCTTCTCCCACTGAAATGCCAGCGCTAGAGATTCAATTTAGCCAAGAGGCACAGCGGGTGTGACGTTGACCCTGACAAAAGGCAGCTACTCATTCTTCTAAGTTTTTAGGAAAGACAGAAGCTCCAGGAATCTTCCAACGTCTTGTAAATGTCTAATTACCTGGGAGTCCGCGAACGCTTAATTTGGTGCTTAACTTCCACCAAGTGACAAACACATTGAGGTGCACAGGAAGCTCTGCTTGTTTCAGGGTAAAGTACTTAACTCACACGTGTGTACAACAGCATCTTGTTCCCACCGAGCTCACCTAGACCAGAGAATGCCTCTTGTAATTCAAGAAATCTCTGTGATCAGAGCAAGCTGCTCTGCCTTCTACCTTTCGAGCCAGGTCTTTGAGACTGCCACCGTCCTATCATCTCTGCTCCTTGAGCACGCTGGGAGGAGGAAAGAAATGGTGGTAACAGACCTGCCACAGACTTACTTCTTAGGCTTGTCCGCTGCGTTCTCGGCCACGTGGTACCCGGGCTTGCACTTGTAGCGACAGACTGAGCCCACATCGTGGCTCCCCTGCAGGCACCGAGGGACCAGGAGCTTGGCGTTGGCCACGGCGGGAGGCGCGTCACACTCCAGCTTGCAGTAGGCTTCGGGCAGCGACCAGAGACCGTCCTCCAGGCAGGTGAGCCACTGGTTGGTTCCTGACCCCAAAAGAGAAGCAGCGTGTGGGGTTACAGCTGAGCCAGGGATGGAGTCCTGCTGAGGGGAGCTCAGAGCAACCAGCAGAAGTCCCCTTGTTAGAGAGTATACTGATACCAAAGGGGGCAACAAACACAAAGACCACGGACTCCACCGCCTGCTTGGTCAGGCTGTAGCAGAAAATACTTGAATGCAGACAGAAGTATGGAGGGGTCAACTTCTAGAGGCTGGAGAAAGGATCTTGGTTCTGCAAATCTCCCCAAATCTTTCCCTTAAACTTGCCCTCTTTGGTGGTGGCCCAGGATAGCCAGCGGCCTTTGTGTAAGACACCTCTCTGTCATGTTCAGCTCAGCCCACCTTCATTCTCCCCGAGTGCTTTTTGCAGCTGATCAAGCTGTCATACCCTACCACAGATGCAGTGCAAGATCATAGGGTCATGGAAGGGTTTGGGCTGGAAAGGACCTTTAAAGGCCATCTAGTCCAACTTCCCTCTGTCATGGGCAGGAACATCTTCCACCAGGTCAGGTAGCTCAGAGCCCCACCCAGCCTGGCTTTCAATGTTTCCAGGGATGGGGCCTCTCTGGGCAACCTGAGAGTCAAGAGGATGGAAAACGCCACAAGGACAGATGTGGGAGGCTTCACTGGTGTGACTGGGAATTCAAACCACCCATCGCTGGAGGTTTGGGTTGAGTATTACAGCCCAGCTCTTTGCTGTCCCTGATAGACCCAGCTAAATGGGTGGCCAAAAACTGCACAGCTCTGGATGCCCGCGGGAAGTGCCCAGGACTACATCACCCACATGGTGTGGATGATGGATAGTTCACTGGGAATTGCTGAGCAAGAAAAAAAGCTGGACTGGACTGAATGGGACTCTTCCTACTGAGAGGTTTGGATCAGCACATTTGTGGTGCAGCCAGGCTGCTCTACAATTCCCTCAAACATTGCTTCCTTTTTACACTTCTGGACCAGAGACAAGCTCACATCTCTACTCAGCGCTTGTGTTCCTGATGGGTCAAGGCTGCCAAGGGTCATCTCCCACCTCTGAGTGCCACACAGCCATGTCATCCTGTCCTTGCCTATCCTTAGCATTTATTAGCAGTGACAGCTTGCTTGTAAGGATGCAAGTCTTTGGGGGGAACAAGCACGGAGCATGTCCCTGCCTCAATGGCTCAGCTGTGTCAGCTGGGACTCAAGAGTTTCCTCACATGGCTTGGCAGCCTTGTCCAAGCACCTCCAGCCATCCTGCTGGAAGTCACCCAGGGGCCCATCGAGGGGATGCCTTCCCACGGAGGGAGCCCATGGCAAAACTCCCAGTGATTGCAGTGGGACCGAGAGACAGCTGTGAGTGAAAGATCAGATTAAAGCTCAGTTGACCAACCCAAGGCAATGGGCACCAGTTCGTGCAGAATTTGTGTTGCTGGGATGACATTCGCATGCTACCCTTTGATCAGCTCACTCTGGGGATCTGCCACCATCCTCCCTGTCATGAAATGAGACCTTAATACTCTGCAGTTTTTGCTCCTTAGATTTAACTTTAAAAAAAAAAAAAAAAAAAAAGAAGTAAACAATTCTCATACATTTCAGCTATAAATGTCTCCATAAAGTAGGGCACCCATTAAAATGATTTGTTGTATGTGATTTTTCAGAGCAAAGGCACTGGTGGAAATTCACAAAGTCCCAATGCTTGAAGCTGTCAAGGCAATTATCCCTGAAATCCCATCCAGCTCAGCCTTTGCATAGACAGAACAGTAGCTCTCTTTCTCTGACTTGGCTTAAAAAATTCCTGTGGCTACCGATGGAGTCGGCAGAATGAAGGCCAGGCCATGGTGTGTCTGGGTGGTGAACATCTCCCAGACCTCTCTGCAGCTATGGGCATCAGTCTCTATGGCTTTATACAGCCCCAGGCCCCCTGAACCACAGGCTCTCCCACAGCCACCAGGCACAGAGCCACTTCTGGCTCTCTGAAGTCCTCTCTGTCTGCCTGCATGTTTCTTGTCTCCATCACCGTGATGCTGGAGGCTGGACCAGTTATCAGGAGAGGACATTGCTACACCCGGAGGTGGATGGATAAGGGCTGCCTGCCAGGGGATGGGAGTCAGAGGGAATTATCCCCACACTGGGATGTCTCTGCTCCAGGGGGAGGGATACCCATAGTTTTGGGAACTATCTCCAGAACCCATCCAGCTGGCAAAAGCCAGGATAAGTGAGAAATTCCAAGTAGCGATGCTCTGTTTGAACTGCTTGGGACAGGCATGGAAAGGTGGCATCAAAAAGGGTGGTTAAATGTCTCGACACTCCAGACCATACCTTGAAGCTTGGCTGGGGGGATGCAGGAGAAGGAGCATCTCTGGAGGTAGGTGGTCCCCATGGGGCAGGAGAACTCGGCATAGTACACGTGGGACTGGTCAGGGACACGGCAGTCAACGGGGTCACAAGTCACAGATCTGTCCCACTGTCCCGAACTGCACGTCAGCACCACCTCCTGCTGCAGAAAAAGCAAAGCTCCATCAGACTCCTGAAGAGAGCTTTGATCTACGCGTGTGCCACCACAACAGAAAGGTCTGACCCAAGTTGCAGGAGGAGGAGAGCTCTCCAACATTTTTCCTCCCCCAGTGTGCCCTTTCTCCCCACTCTGGACAACGAATCACGAAGCCCTGACCTATTCACAGGGAGATGTGTGGGGTATGAGAGCAGCAAATGTGCCTTGGGGTAACAATCCAGCCACTGTGCATGTTATGGTTTCTGGGCAGTGCCAGTCCACATCAGGGAAAAAAGGAAAATCCCTTCAAGATACACTTGAAACCTCTTGAGCTAAGCTATTCCCAGCTCTGTGTACTGCAATTTCCTCCCCTAAAAAATCAAGTCTTACTTCAGCTGTTGTCAGAAAGCTCTTCTGTCGATTGTTTTTCCCTAATTGTACCAGTTCCCTCATGCCTCAGCCCACAGACCCCACTGAAATCATATAACCTCATTTATAAATCCTAATTATACAGCCCCTCTTACTCAGCTGGGGAACCGCCTGACATCAAAAACTACCATGGTCCCACCACTAAATATGGCCAACATGTCCTACGGGCTTCATCAAAAGTGACTGGAGGATGATGGTTTGCTATGAGCAGCCTGGTTTAGTGGAAGGTGTTCCTAGCCACAGCAGGGGGGTTGGACTCAGTGATCTTTTAAAGGTTCCTTCCAACCCCAATTTTTCTATGGTTTCCATTCCCAAACTGCTAACCCCAGCCAGGGGCTGCAGACCAATATTCCTGATGTGCCTTCACTGGCTGAGTACAGCCAAACACATGACCTATCCTCCCAGCCAGCACGGTTTGATTGAACCTGGATGTGGTGGCTCTGAAGGACATCACTAAATCTGAGTGCAGCACTCCCAAGCGTGCACCAGGATCACAGTATAGCTGAACCAGGTGGAGAGGATGCTCAAGAGAAGAGCTGTGTGCATTTGCCTAAACAGGGTCACAAGCCAGACATCACTGCAACATTACTGGAGGGCTCAGGGCAAGGCACTTGCAAGCTGCCCTCTGCTGTGACAGCCACTTGGTAAAGCTCTGTTCAGAAGTTTCCCATCTCACTGCCAAACACAGGAAAACTGTTACCCGAGGCAGATTTGGTTTGTGTGGTTTCATTTCAGAGAATGGGAACATTTTGTTTTCCCTGGGCACGCCTTGGCCCACAGACCCTGTGGCCATGTAATCAATTAATAACCTCCCAGTGATGAGCAGTGCATCTCCACTCTTGCGTTTCCCAGTGCCCACCTTGCCTTTGGCCAACACTGCAGCACGGGAAACCTGCCTGCCAGGTGTCACAAGCAGACATCCAAGGAGAGGAAAGGTCACGCTGCTGACATGGCCCAACTCACTCCCGCCCGTCTGCCCCCAGCAAGTTCCCGCTCTCGCTCAGTCTGGCGTGTAGGCCAGCTCAGCCCCAGAGACTGCTGTTGCCCCTTCCAGAAACAGCCCAAGGACAGGACACTCTGTGCCTACGCCCCTGCCAAGGTGACTGCCTGGACCAAGGCAGCTCAGCTCCCAAGGACACATCATCCCAGGTCCCCTCAGTCAACAGCTAAGAGCGGTGCTGGCTCGTGGCTTTTATGAGGTAACCCCCAACCCTCTGGAAAGTGGGACAAACTCTTTCACGGTGACCTCTGTGCCATTATTGCAACACAACACAAAGGAAGAAAAGCTCTCCATGCTCTCGGCTGCCTCTAAATATAGTTGCTCTGCAATGACTTCATTTTTTCCTGAGCCACTAACTTCAGCTTTAAGAGAGAAAACATCCCAGGGATGTTTAACCCTCCAAGCAATGCCCATCTGGAGAACAGAAATATGTACCTCTCCCTCTGCTGGAGCACGTCACCCTGACCTGGGACATTCCCTGAATTAGCTTTCAGCCTGGCAGAGCTGTGCTCTGCAGGCAACACTGGGCTGGGAGAACTAGGACTGCAGCAAGGAAAGAGAGAGATCTCCAGAGCAGAAACACCAGCTATGACCACAGGGGTCCAGCACTGGAGCTTCACTGAGCTGGGATTTGTTGGGAAAGCAGCAAGAAGGTTGGGGCTGAAGGAACGAAGTGGTCTGTGCTCTCTCCAACCATCTCAGGGTGGTTAAATCTTTTTTATCTAGGTCTTGGTCCCATGGGCCATCTTGAGGCCCACTCACCTGCGTGGAGCCCAGCCTCTTCCCAGCACTGGAGTGGAGGATGAAGCCCTGCTCACAGGCAGCAGTGCACGTCATGTGCCTCGGGCCACTGGAGCTGCAGTTGAGGGTGGCAGCGTGAGCGAGCAGTGGCCTCGTGCAGCTTCCCGATCCCGTGCAGGCACCATGGGCACAGCTGTGGAGGAGAACAGAGAAGGGATCAACCAGTGGGTCCAAGCACTACTTCAGCAAGGAAGGGCTCTCTCCAGGTGGCACGTGGGTGGAATGAATGCTCAGCGGGTTACAGACGCCCAGAGATGCACACCTATCCCTCACAGCTCTGGCTTCTCCCAGGCTTGAAGTCTCCTGACAACAAGGCCAGGGGAGTATCGCAGCTCTGTCTTAGCTGGACTTCATCCCAGCCCCAGCCCACACCTTCCCACCAGCCACCACCATGTTCTTCCAAGCTGATGAAAGGAGGCACAGCTCAACAACATTCCAAAATTTGTGCTGCCTGCACGCAGGCACAGAGTGTGCACAGAGCCCGGCACCAAAGGGGCTCTTTGCAGGTAGACCAAGAGAACAAAAGGAGGGAAGAAAGGAGAGCGGAGGCAGAAGGCATATCTTTGTATAACTTTTGAATCAGATACGTCAAACTCTGCATAGGACACTGGAGAATCCACAGATGATTCTCCAACTGCAAGGAAAGGTTCAGCTAAGAGGAAACATCTGCAAATATTAGGGAATCATCCATGAGATGTTCCTCAGATCCTGTGCAGCCCCCCCTTCATATCCATACAGCTACACCACAGCCTGTGGTGGAAGGGAGAAACTGGACATAACAAGTGGCTCCTCAACCCCACTCCTGTCATCTTCCCCCTCTGCTCTGATGGTCTTCAGCATCTCTGCTCTTCCCACAGGTCAACACAGCACCCCAAGCCTGTGCATGCTGATGCCAGGCTTTTTAGGACCAAGACCATCTCAACACGCACCTGTCCAGCTCTCCAGCCTCAGCTGTGGCCACCAAGGTGAGATGTAGCTAAAGGGAGAATAACCTTCCCCTCGGCACCACTGCAGGTTCCAAGAGGTCCCAGTAAAGTCTGCACTGCATCACCCATTCCTTGGTTTGCAATGCATCACCCACACCTCCTCCTCCTCACTGCAGCAGCTTCCCCCTGAGGAGCAGTCATTAGGTACTGATTATTTAAGCATCACAATTCCATAATGAGAACCAGTGTTGGCCAAAGAGTTATGGTCTCCATCAGTGAAATGCAACCACTTGATTAATTAGCTGGGATGGAACTGGGACAAGACACAGGGCAATACAACAGCACCCATGCCCTAGTTATCCATCAGTCTGGCTTTATCTGTCACCAAGTGGTATAGGTGCAACACCTGACCTCAGCCTGCCTCAAGCCAGGGACAGAGGTGCTGCGGGTTCAGGCAGTAACTGGGGAGAGAAGGGAGGGAGCTGTACCTGAATGCCTCGCTCTCCTCTGCTCCCTGCTTGGCACAGGGCTGCTGGCCTCTTCTAGGCACTGCCTTTCTCCCAGCGAGGCAGAGGCCTCTGCCTCTTGCCTTTACTCAACGTTTCCAGCCAAGGATGCACAGAGCTAGAAATACCACAAAAGACACACACACACACAAAAAAATAAAACCAAAACCAACAAACCCCAAAAAAACCCAAATCGGTGCCGACGCAGACGTTAAGGGAACGCAATGTGCTGTTGACTCTGGACAAGTCCACCGAGCCAAAGACATGGTGGAAACCTGCAGGCCACAGCCCTGAAAGAGCTGGTGGGCACAGGAGGGGACCACAAAGGAGAACAAGAAGAAAGGGGCTGTTTTTTCAATGCAGACCTGTTTATGAAGTGAGAAATGGTTTCAGGGCAGCTGCTGCAAATTCTTTCACTAGCTTATATTTCCATTTGCTTCCTTTTTAAAGAATTTGTTTTATGAGTGCAGCGTTTGTCAGGTCATTAGCTTCGGAGGGCATCTGGTACCAATTGTAGCCCTCTCCCCTCCCCTCCCGCAGTCACCTTCTCTGGGCAGTTGCTCTGCTCCCTGCCTGTGCCCCTGGCTCATACTTGCTCCTGTCCCCAGTTCCACTGCCCAGTGATGGAGCCACTGTCCTAAACTTCCTTGTGTGTTTGTCTCTGGGCACACACGTCCTCTTTCCAGCCTTGCTTCTCCATTCCGCCCCCTTCCTCACCAGTCATGGGTACACAAGGAGATGCACCTTTCCACTATCCCAGGTTGCTCCAAGCCCCTTCCAAACTGGCCTGGAACACTTCCAGGGATGGGGCAGCCACAGCTTCTCTGGGCACCCTGTGCCAGGGCCTCAGCACCCTCACAGCTGATGGTCAGGACGTTGAGTTACGGAGCATGCACCTGTAACTCAGCTGGTGTGAGTGCTGGCAGCACTGGTGTGAGGGTGTGCCGTGGCACCCTCCAGGTGCTCGGCTGGAGCAGCTCTGCTGGTGCTGCTGGAGAGGCAGCACGTTGTGTGGGGCAGCCTTGGCAGTCACGACAATGCTATTATTAAATAACAATTAAATGAAGCGCTAATCCTTTCGAGCGCTACCGGGGACATTTTGGTTTTCCACCAGTTCAGAAATGTAACCAGCAGTGTGGTAGAAAGTAGATCGAGATAGCAGCAGGTTTCTTATGTATTATAAACACAAAATGTTATCTAGGGTAGTTACGCGTAAGAGATTGATAATTACAGGTTATAACAGCAAAATATTTATTTTTATCTACATCACACATGTATACTCATGCACATGTTCTATACGTGCTTGTAGATATATTTTAGAAATAACAGAAAGGTTTGGGTTAGAATAATTACCTTCCTCTTTGTCCCCAAAGAGGACTAACTTAGCACTGTTTTCTCTGTGATTAACACAGAGATACACCCCTAATCCTACAAATACCCACTAGATTTTATTTTGGAAATGATCTGAGACCAATCAGCTCAAATTCTGAGAAGCTGTGCTCATCCCACACCTAGCTTTGAAGCCTGGTGCTGCTATTCCAGACCTGAAGAGGAGCTCATGTCACTGAAACCTGTCTGATTTTCTCAAATATATCAATAATCTTAAAAAATATATATATCAACCCTACCTACAAACATTGCCTTGATTGCTTCCTTTATCAGCATCATCACTGCTGTACTTGGGGCCAGGACACTTTTGAGCCTGATGGTGAACAAGCGCAGGTCAAAAGAGTAAAAAAGCCCTGTGACCTGGCCCCATCATCATGATCCACATGCTGTGCCGGGGCTTGGGTAAAGCAACGGAATAAATCACAGCTCCCAGACCCTGGAACACCCTAACAAAGGCTGGACAAGGAAATGGTGCAGTTAGCCCAGTTCTGATCTCAGCATGAAGGAGCTCTTTCTGCTTTTGATGATAAATGAAATTCCTGTATCACAGCTGCAAACTCCTGACTTCTGCCCATTTCTGATTCAGGCCATATAAGATGTGGGACAAGCCAATATTTTTTTTACTTTTTCTCTGCCCAAAACATCAAAAAAAATTTCCACTTCTATCCCAGCATCTTTTGAAGCTCAAACTACTGATTTGTCAACAACATTTTTACAAAACACCAAGGTTTTTCTCCTAACTTATTTCATGTCAGCACAAGCCTGCACGATGCTTCGGGCTCACTAAGTCCCATAACTTATACATCAAAGAAAGTTTCAGGTCTGGAAATCTGTGAAATTCTGCCTAGTGATGGCCCTAACTGCTCCAGAACGGTAAGAGCTTTGTTCTGAAATGGGAACAATTCCATAAACTAGAGCAAAACTTTTCCTTTGGAATCCTTCACCCTTCTAGAATAAAAGCAGGCAGCCACTACCATCAACAGAGCGTGTTAAGCCAGTGGAGGCAAAGCTAGTATGGTAGCACTACTTTGTTGTGACAAATCCCAAATTCTGAAAAGCTGAAATTTCATGTTTTACAGCAATTACTTAATGCAACACAGAAAACACTGACGGATTTACCCATGTCAAATTAAGCCAAGTCAAATGCAGTACAGCTGCCTAAAGTATAATAAATCATATATACATTGCTCTAGTGCCTGCTCAAGCTTTCAACCCCAAGATTGCTGCTGAAACATCCCTTATCATCAAGCTCCAACTCTTAACAGCGGAAACTTATAAGTTCTTCCCATGGTGTGAATTTTTGGGATAGGGGGTTATAGGAGATGTTGACAGAAAAGTGAAGGCTCCAGCCAAATCTCCTGAAGTTAAAAGTCGTCGCTGCACGTACTCTGGTGGAGTCTGGATTGTAGCACTCAACATCAGCGAGATAAAAGGTGTTTACCCCAGTGCGGTCTAGCACAAGAGAATAGCTAGGAAATGAGAAAAGGTGTTTTGGAAATACTTGGGAATGTCTCCCTTCAGGCGTGTTTCCCGTGAAGGTGAGAGGTCTCACTTTTCCAGTAAATCTGACGGCAACCATCCTCGTGGGAGCAGGCTGCGTGTACAGACCCAACGGTGGTGATGCTCCTTGATTACAATCTGCACTGAGGTTGCCATCTCCAGAAAAGGTGTTTGCTTCTGTACATGACTCCAAAGGAAACTTTGCAAAAAATAACATCCCTGTGAGTCACCCGCTGTCATCTGCCTCAGAGATGGAGAAAAGACACTAGTAAGACATCAAACGACCTGTTGGCCCCTCCACAGCCATAGTGGCAAAAGGGGGAAAAAAGCAAGAGTAGATAAATCTTAATGCATTTCCAGACAGTTCCTTTCCATGTTTTTTCGTTGTTGTTTGCTACACCAAAATAATTGTATAGAGGCACAGAAAAGGAGGTTGAATGGGATGTCAGGTTTGGTCTAGTCACCTTCCCAACCTAAGCCAGGACAGACCGCACCCAAAGAACATCTTTATCCATATCAGATCTCCACAGGAACATTCTCTTCCTCATTTTTCATCTTGTCCAGAGGAATTCATTTCTGAGCCACATCCATCACTATGAAAGACACAAAAATAGCAGAGGGATTTCAAAAGGGAGCTGCAAGCAGAAGCCATGGTTGGGCTGCAGGACTTACGCTGTAAGATTTAAGGAGGAAAAAACATTTATAATGACAGAGGGGAGACAGTGAGAGGATCTGACGGCTCTGTACAGACAGAGACACAGAAAAGTTGTCTGCTGGCAGGAGGCATTCAGACCTTTCTGACAAGGATGGAGCGAAAGCAACAACTTTCATCTTGAAATCAGAGGCACCTTCTCAGCAGAGAGGGTTGCTGGATATGAGAATAGCTCAGCAGGGGAGATGGTGGGCTCATCACCTCCTGCAGCCTGTGACAGGAGATAAGAGAACCTTCTGAAGGATGCATTTAATCCAGTTCCTGTGAAAGATCCCTGTGCCTGTGTATGACACCAGGAAAGGCAAGGCAGAACGGGGGAGACTGGCTGTGGCTGAACAGCGAGGGCTCTGCTGGCAAACCTGGGGTCTCCCGATGCTTGGTCCCTTCTTCACTGGACATGGGAATGACAGAAGGCTTCACGTGATTCACGTAAGGTCCACCTTGGTAAGAGAACAAGGAATCAAGATCAAGTCCCAGGGTACCACTGGGAGGTGACACCTGTGTCAAGGTCAGAAAGGAAAGGTGCCTTGCACCTCACACAACTGCTCTGTGTTGTAACTCGCATTCCCTCAGTGTGTCAGGGGTCAGCTCTGCTCAGAACGAGTGCATCACACAGCGGGGCCTTTCCAGGAGATGACACCAAGCACCCTGTTTCAAAGCTGTTCAGTTACTGTGTCTGACTCAACACCAAACTGGTGAAAAACTTGTGCTGGGAGATATTTCTCCCTAGGTGGGACTGGCTAGTCTGAGGGAAAGGCAGAAGACGTCTTGAGCATCCCCAAAAATGCCCATACACAGAGCACTAATCTCAAGAAATTTATTGGCTGCAGAGAGCAAATGGGATGGGGCAGTCCATGAAATGGTGCCTGGCCCTCCAAGGGCTGCCTGTGACACCCTCCAGCTAGACAGCAAAGCCACCAGCTAAAATGAATAACACATTCTACAGCACAGCCTTGGCCACCGTTGCCCATCAGCCGGTCAGGGACCCACAAGAGAAGTGCCAGAGGTCAACAGGCTTTGATGCAGGAGGAGAAGCACCTCCAGAGGTCTCAAAGGCAGAGGTGAGCCCATTCCCCAGGAAATGTGGTCATCAGGACCCTGGAAACACAGAATCGTTTAGGCTGGAGAAGCCCTCTAAAGCTGAGTCCAACCATTAACCCAGCAGTGCCAAGGCCACCACTAAACCATGTCCCCAAGTGCCACATCTACACGTGTTTTAAATCCCTCCAGAGATGGGGACTCCATCCACGGGGCACCCTAAGCCAGAGGCAAAGAATCAGGATTTTAAGGTCCCTTCCAACCCAAACTATTCTACGTTTCTGTGAAATAAGACACCAGCATGTCTACCCAGGGTGCCCATAAATCTTCATACCATCACACACAGCTCATAAATTGACCCTGCATAAATTTGGTGCCTGGAAGAAAGAAAACAAACCAAATAAAACCTGTTTAGGAAACAGCCCTCTTTGCTGACTGAAGTTTATCAGTCCAAAATGTGTAAACAACTCCCTCCTCCACCTAATTTTCTCTCCATCACATCCATTTTCCATGCTAAAGGAATCCACAGCAGTCTCCCCTCGATGCCTTACACCCACTTTTGGGGAAGCAGAGGAGGGCATTCACACAGGAAATACAAACACAAAGCATATCGCCTGTTGTAGCACCTTCCTGTGAATTCACCCAGGCATTTCCCAGCATATGTGAACATAAAATAAAGCACACTAAAAATAAAAGCAAGCTAAAAATAAACATAACAGAGGAAATGAAAAATGTTCCCCTGGTTCAGTGTATAGCCTGTACCAAGTTAAACAGGAGGGACTCTGGCTCAGTTTAACAATGCAAAGAAAAGGATAAAAGCCTGGAGATTTTGGGTCTCCTGAGTGTAAACGTGTTAAAAGTCTGATTTCTGCTCGACCTCACAAGGTTGTGATGGGGAGCAGAATGCACAGACAGCCCCTGGTCTGCTGGCAGAGACAGCAGAGAGGGGTTCCTGGTGATGGCAGCGAGGACACCGCACTGCTTTGGTCTGCAAGGGCTCTGCCAATCTTCAGCACCTCGAGTGGGTCCCAAAGCAGAAGGCGACACTTTCTTCAAAACAAGCACGTACTTTTCCAGAGTCAAACACCTGCTGCATGCTGACCTGGAGAAAGCTGCATTTCATCAGCATAAACACACTCTCTATGCTTTCCCCAGCCTGCAAAGCACTGCGAGATCCTTCAAGATGAGAGATGCTACAGAAATACCAACCTGTCACATATTTATTGTTTTGGCAATGAGCATTTCTAGGCTGAAGGCAAGAACCTCACTTCTTTGTTGCTTTTGTTACTGTCCTTTCTCAGGTTATTTTAGGAAAGCCCTCACATGCACGTACTGCGTACGTGAGGCTGGGTGCGTGCAAATGGTCAGTTCAACGCTGTGCAGGGAGAACATGGATGTTCTGTGATCTTTTACAGTCAAACCTCTCTCAGCCTCTGAAGATTTTCTATTCCTGCATTTTTATAGGGATTTCCCCACCTCTGCCCCGCTGCTAGAGTCCGCCTACCTTATATGAAATGAATTGTTCACCTTTACAAATACTGCAACGTGTTACTTTTGGAGATAGAACAGATTTAAAAAATATTATAAAGGGGGGACACTTGAATGTTTCCTGACTTAACAGAGGAAGATCCTTTATTATTAGTGTGGCTACTCGAGGCTGTGAGCCTAACCCCACCCCCTTCTCCCTGAATATTCAAGACTTTAATTCTGATAATCAATACTCTTAATAGAATTTTTTACTCTGAAAACTCTGGGAATCTGATTTACTCTGAGTATTTGCTAAGGACACAGGCATATCCTGCAATTCAGCATATTGCTGCGAAGTCAAGGCCATGGGGAGCCCATGGGAGGGCAACAAGAGGAAGAGGAGACACAAGGACCCCACTGTGCCCCTGGAAAAGGGACACAGCTTGGTGTGCCTTGGCAATATGGGAACTGGCTTGTGCTTCAGCTATAACGAGACTTTTATGAGGAAAACATCTATTTTCCTCTCTATTTGCCCCTATATGGGCATCTCCTCGTCCCCAGTCAATGCTCAGCTGCGACCAGTGAGTCTTTTCCTCCTTGCAGCCACTTCTCGGGGGACGGGGGAAGCTCTCAAGCAACAAGAATGCAAAATTATTTTAAGGGATGAGAAAATGTAATTGAAAAACCACATCAGTTGGCCAGGATCTTAGAAGCATCTGGGTACATTGCTGTAACGGCTACCAGGAGGAAACACGCTGCATTTCAGGTGAACACTGATCTTTTAATGTAAGGCTGAGAATAATATTTATATTCTGACTCACTAAGATTTATGTTTCTGTATAAATCACACATGCACTTAAAAAAAAAAAAGTAAAAAGCAACTTCAGGATATTCATGGCTTCCAGAACTCTACATAAATCAACTGTACCACAATCCCACAGGCTTTAAGACAAACAGACGCACACGACCATTTGTTATCAGGGATGTTCACCCACCCAGGGCCGTCAACAGAAGGAACATGACAAGAGCAGTGATGAGATGACCCTAGACAAAGCCCTTCTGTGCTTAACACCCCCAAAGCTAAACTCAAAAATCACTTATTCTCGGTGGTGTGGTTTGAGTAGCTGGCTGAACTGGAGCCCTGGATTATGGATGCTAAAAAGCTTTAGCAGAGAAACTTTCCAGCTTTCTGCAGCATCTTATGAGGGTGCAGCACTTTGTGAGAGCTCTGTCTTTCCCATGCAAACTATTAGAAACAATGATATGGGTTTTATAAACTAACTTTTCTATCTTGCATCTTCAGATTGTTTGTAGAATTGTTAGGATACTGACTAGAGAAATATTTTGGAATGGGTGCTGGGAGAACTGACCAATCACTTCGGGAGGGGGATGACCAAAGGTCCAATGACCTTATACCATGCTAGAATACTAAGGTATAAAATGAGTTGAATTAATTAAATAAAGACACCTTTTTCACCTTTTCTTCCTGGACCAAATCTGTGTTGGCTTTCTCTCGGTGCTCGCTTACTACAGCGACACTGGATCAGCACACGAGCGTAACTTCAGGGAGCCTGGGATCCGAAACGAAGCCAGGCTTGGCAGATCTGGCTGTTGTCAGCCCCTCTACTCTTCTAACACAGGCTGAGCACCATCCCTTCACCCCTCCTTGAGTCCACACCTCTGCTTGGCACGCTCCTTCTGCCTGGGTGATTCAGTCTGTTTTGGACACCAGTCCCTGCCCATCCTTTTGCCAGCACAACCCTCTCAGAGAGCGGTGCCACTTCTGCAAACGCTGCCCCGCACTCGCTGCTTTGTGAGGCTCCAGCAAAACCCCCCAGTGATAATGTCTCAGCCACTTTCAAGCTTCTCCTGGTTTTCCCACCAGGAAACAGTCCTTTAGCGCAGTTTTGTACAGGTGCAGAGGCCACGCACAAAATCTGCTTTTCTGCCTTCCCATCCCCTCCAGCAAGATAAGCAAATAGAGACTCATTACATCAGATCTCCCAACAATACCTCAAAAGCCATCTGAGGATAGGCACAAAGCTCTCAATGAGAAGGTGAAAACTGCAGAATCCAAACACGAATTCCCAGAGGAGGGCAGTGACCCTGGGTGGCCACTGAGACATGCCCTGGGGAGACCATACCTGTAGCACTGGTGGCCACATCCCTCCTCGTGCTGCAGGAGGCAGGTGGTGAGGGGGGCAGAGGAGCCAGGCTGAGCCAAGGTCCGCAAGGCCACGGCTGCGATGCCCACAAGAGGAGAGGAGAAGTTGAGAAGCACTGAGGCAACCTGTGGGGATGGCTCCTCCTGGCTGTGGGGCACATCGATGACGAGGGGGTTGTGCTGGCATGACAGCTCGTACATCCCTGCGAGACAGGGCAAAGAGAGAAGTGATTAGTCCAGCTCCAGGGACTTGCTTTTGGTTTACATCCGCGCCCCCCAAGTGCCAACAAAACCAGCCTGGAGAGCAGAAGAGCCTGCAAGGGGGGCAGGGGACAGCAGTGAGAGATCACAGCCGCAGTGGCAGCTCTGGGGATCCCTGCTGGTGTCACGGCCCGCAGGTTGCTCACCCAAAGAGCGGTTCCGCCCGTCGGCGTCAGTCAGCTGGACGGCAACCACCGGCTTGTGCTGCGGGCGTGGGACAGTGCCAGAGGAGGCCAGGAAGACCAGGAGAAAGGCAGGCACTGCAGGCCTCTCAAAGCAAACCTAGGAGAGAGGGCAGGAGACACACTGAGAGCAGGCACACCAAATACAGCTGCTCAGTTCCCATATAGGCAAGAGAGAGAAAGGGGGAGAGCAGTAGGACAGGGAGGCAGGAATTAGGGGTCAGAGACCTTGCAGGGCTGCAAATGGGTGCAAAGGTGGGGGGGGAGGGTGATGCCTTGAATTTTAACTTTTATATTTTTGTACTTTTCAAATTCTGTATGGCTTACTGTAAAACTCTAAAGTGTCTTATAACTGCTGCTCTCTCATGCTGGGGTAGACATAACAAAGTCTCTCAGGGCTTGCTCTCCAAGGACACCCAGACCCAAAATGTGTAAACCAACATCTTGGAGAAGGGGGGCTGAGCTTAGAGAAATTACATCATTAGCTAAAGTTTTAATTGGCACATTTATGCTGATATGCAAATGGACCAAACCTATCAAAGTGTGAAGAACTCGTGACCTGTCGTCCATCTTGGGGTCCATTTTGGCAGCAGCCTCTGGGCTCCCCAGGGCGTACCTTTGAAGGCCTTTCAAATAAATATCACCTTTATTCCCTTACTCCTGTCTAGTCTCTGTTTCCAGGTAGCCACTTCAGGCATCAAGGGGAGGGGGAAGGAAAGGAGCCAAAACAGTCCTTTCCCTCCTAATTTCCCTTCTCCCTTTTACTAGCCTTCTCCTCACATATTCAGTCCCACCTTGACATAAATTTACGGCATCTCCACAGTATTCACGTTTGCTAGTCTTTAAATTGAGCAAGACCCAGATAACCTCTTTCCTGCTCTCTCTTCACCAGGCTCTGACTCCCACCCCACACAGAGCTGGCCAGGCAAGTGAGGCACCCAGAGAAAACAGCTACCAGCCTTGCCACCAAAATATTTCCAATAAAAAGAAAGCTCTCAAAAGAGACAAAAAACAAAACAAGTCCGAAGAATGTTCCCAGTACCCACTGCGACAGCAAACTGTCCACCAGCCAACAGGTGGAAAGATTTGGGAGAAGAAGCCCTGCCTGCTGGGAGAGCCAGCAACTTGCCACTTGTCTGCAACCCTGAAGGCAGTTGGAAGTAGCTGGGAAACTCATGGCATCAGTCATGGCACAGCAGATGTTCTTTGGAAGTAAGAAGACAGAAATGTTTTTCTCCCCCACCCTGGTACCCCCCCTTCCCCCCAGTGCCAAGATGTGTTTTGATCAAGATCCACCCAATCCTGTGTTTTTGTTGAATGCTGGTGTGGAGGAAGCTCAGAAATTCGAGGCAAAGGTGTATTTGGAAAGAAGACAAGTCCTGGCTGGCCAGGCACAGCCCAAGGAGCAGACTGTGGGAACGGAGGGGACAACCACGCAATCTGTGATGGCAACCCAGCCTCGGGGTGGTTTGTGCCACGTCAGGCACCGTTCACGCATGGCAACGGGAGACAACTTTGGGCTCCAGCCCAGGGGTCCCACCCTGCAGGGAGGTGCTCAGCAGCAAAAGTCCCGTGAGCGAGGCCCCACCGCTGTCTCCTCGCTCCCTCAGCCAGGGCTTGCTCACTTACAGGGCTGGCCTGGCTGCAAGGAGTAGACCAGAGGGCTCAAACGTTTTTATTTGGTATATCCCCACTGTCTCCCTTGGTGAGATAAGTGGGGGAAGAAGGAAAAGAAACAGGAAAGCAAGAAGGGAGGAAAAGAAAGACGAGCCAGCAGTGCTCACAGACAGGGAGCCCCCCAAGGCAGGGCTACAGCTGTGAAGTCCCAAGGACCCCTAAAATCTGCCAATTTTAACCCAACCTCTCAGCGTGGTTCCTCAGGGGAGGAGAGGTCATTGGAGAAGTTGGGTGAGGCTTTCCCTGGACTACACATCTTGAGGTGGAGAGTTCAGTCCTTCCCTTCCTACAGTGCATCTGCATGAGGCTGAAAGACGCCGGCCCCAAGTTAGGCCAACAGCAGCTGACTTGATTAACATCCCAATCCTTTTCAATACATGTTGTGTGCTTGGCCACAGCAGGCTATCTTCTTAATTTTTCTCCCTCCCTCTCCTGCTTTCTTATTTAATTTCCTGCATTACACGTCCCGACTTGCTTACAAGTGATTTTGATGTCTTTCCTCGTCAGATGTATTAAAAAGCTGAGAACAAAGCATGGCTGGAGATCTGCAAATTGTAATGATTCCCATGTGCAGACAGACCCGAGGGGCATGGCAGATGCTCCGTTCGGTGGCACGGACACACACGCACACACCTCTCACCCCCAACCTAATTACAGCATGACAGTGAGCGTGGTAAAACACCAGCACTGCTTTTCCAGAGCAGTTGTGGATCCCTGGAAATGTTCAGGGTCTGATGGGGCTCTCAGCAACCTGGTCTAATGGAAGGTGTCTCTGCTCGTGGCAGTGGGGTTTGAACTAGAGAGTGTTTGAGCTCCTTTCCAACCCTAACCATTCCATGATCCTTTGACACAGCCTTTCCCTTGTCCATTGGTGCCACCTCTTCAGGAAGGGATTCCTGCCACCTGATGAGTTCTGTGGTGCAGTTCTGACCCGGGTGACACAGGTGCAACAGCTGTAAAATGGCCCTGGGATTCAGTGGACACCAAACACCCCATGCACATCGGTACACATGTGCATCAACAGCACCATTCCTGTCCAGGCAGGCAGCTGTGCTGGGCAAATTGTCAACAAAAAGCTGTCTTTCCTAACCCAATATGTTACCAATCAGGCCAACTCTTTAAAAAAAAAGGCATATTTATTACTAGTCCATAAATAATTTTATGGGCGGAAAATAATAGCACTCCTAGAGAGAGCACGAAGAACCAGTAATGAAAGTCTTTAGTATAAACATCCACAGAGGAAGGGAACTGACCACAAGCTCCAATAAAACTGTAACATGTTTTAACCCCTGCTGAGAAGTGGAAAGCAAGCTTTCATCTAGGTAAGGCAGAGGGGGAGGATTGCTGCCCTCTCCTTAGCAAAGGAGAAAAGGAGGCAAGTTTGTCATGGCCAGAGACTGCAGCCAGAAAGTGGGCTGTGAGCACAAGGAAGAGAGGGAAAATTGCAAGAAGGTTAAAGGAAGCTGCTTTGGAGAGACAGAGGACCTCAGAGCAATACCCATGTTTATACTGACTCAGGTTTGATGATTCACCGAGTTGTCTGAGCATCTTGGGAAAGAGGCCTTCTCTAGAGAACCTCGAACAAAGCAGGGCAGGCTGCCCCTCAGAGCGCAGAGGGAGCAGCATGCCAGAGCCCAGCTTTCCAGCAACACCAGGCAGCAGCCACAAAACCTCTAAACTGTGCCTGTGGTCAGAAACCCAACGCTGTAAAAATCCCAGTGGCCTAGCCCTCAGCTCTCCTTTGTCCCTCTCCTCTACCTGCTGGGACAGAGGGGTTTGATCCTCCCAAGGGCAGCCCCCGAGCCCCTGTGGGTCTGCAGGACCAGCATCTTGGGGCACAGAAGTGCCACCTCTGGTCTGGAGACATCACAAGGACATGAGTGCCACAGCTGATTGCTGTGGGCTTGGGGTGCTCAGCAGCACCCTGGGGTGCTCAGGACCCCTCAGGATGGCAGAGGACATCCAGCTGCCCTCTGCTGCTCTTCCCAGCCGTGGGGAACTAAGGCAACTAGGACTTTAAACACAGCCTGTGCCTCCCCTTTATGGGTGTTAAGGCACAGCTTGGCTGCAGGGGAGAGTCAGGAGCAAGCTGTTTCTCAGCTTCGAGGCATTTCTGTGGTATTTTGGTTTCATGCACAGTCCTTCTCCTGGCAATCTGCCCCTGGATGGGTCTGCTGTTCACAGTGGGAATGGGGCAGCTCTGTAAGATCCAGACACAGGTATTTTGGGATTTGCAAGGAGTTCAGTAGGGTATGAAGTACTATGTGAGTAGTTTTAAAGGTTGCTGTGGCTCCTACGGGACAGAAAAGGATGGCTTTTGTCACCAGTGCTGGGTAAAGACAAACAAATCCTTTGTGCCTGACCACATGCCTTCACTTACCTTGAGCCAAACTCCCTCATCACCCAAGAGCATCTTCTCCTTGTTTGGGTCCTGAGCAGTCTCTTGGCTGGGAGCACAGGGAAACCAAGCAGCCTGCAGAAGGTCCTTTGGCACCTCATGAAGGTGGGATTTACACAACTGGAAGGAGAGATTTATGTCAACCCAGAAGGCTGCAAGGAAAGGAGAGAAAAGCAGCACCTACAAAACCTCAAGGAAGATTCAACAGATGTTGAGAAGGACTCCAAGGTTGCTCCTAGCATGAAGACAGTTAGAATGTGGCTTCCTAAGTGACATCTCACTGCCCACATGTGTGCACACAAGGCCTTTGCCATTTTGGAGTGCTGTAAATGTGCTGTTCAAGCATCTCATGGTGTCTGTGGAGCTGAGTAACAAACAGTGAGCCGAGCTGTGAGCTGCTAGGTGAGACCATGGCATCCTGATTCTGGCTGGGCTCACGACACACAAAGGTGTGATTCATTTGCCTGAATAACACCCTTCTGGTTCCATTCAGTGCCCTGTGGCATCCCAGACATCCCCAAAACCCTGGCAGACAAAACCTGGGAGATACAGGTGTCACTGTCAAGGAGCAGACACCTGAGCTCCAGGCACCTCATTAGACACATACATCTGGGCAGTTTAATCATGCTGCAGGTCTCAAGAAGATTGTTCCTCATATCAAGTCAGTAGAAACACATGTGGAAAGGGCTAAATGTGATCTCTTTACACATTTCTTGCCTTTCTTCAGCTTGCTAGGAAAGAACATACACACCACGTTAACACTGATCAGGCAAAATCCCCTCCAGGCTCTGCTCCAAAGCCCATATGAAAGATGGGAATTCTCCCATTGATTTTTCCTTGGCTTCAGATCAGAGGGCTTGGGAGCAGTACAGATGCTGATGTGTGCGTGATTTCATCCTTTCAGGCCCTGACCTTATAAGGTATTGGAGTTACAGGATTTTTTTTTAAGCCAACAGTGGGACAAGTCCCATGTGCCAAGCTGAGTGTTTGGCTGGTGGGAAGGGGTGGTCACTGTTCAGTGAAATGCGTGGCTGGGGGAGGTGCTCCCTGCCAGGATGAAGCACCACTCCATGAACTGCGGTTCCTGAACTCCGGGACTGATGCAAGAGGAGTGTGAGAAATGCCCAGGTCTTCCACTCACTCCCTGGCTGGGAATGTAGTAATCCATGCACGCTTCCAGAGCTGACTTCGTTTGTGCCTTCCCCAGCACAGACTTTCCTAGAAAAGTCTTAATTTTTTGGTCCATGCCTTCACTCACCTTCACAACAGGCTCTCCAGTGACCAAGGAAGCAGGGCAGGACTTTGCATCCTGTTGGGAGGCGTAGGCTTTCACTGCCCACAGATCCACGTATCCCTCAGGAGTGTGTGGACCACAGTCCAGGATGCTGCTGGTCCTCTCGAAGGGCTCACACACACCGTCCCCGTCATGAACGTAGCACAGGCTTGGCTCCCCTGCAGGGAGAACAGGGGTGAGCTGCTGACAAACCAGGCCCCAGGCACTCACACCTCCTCTTGTTTTAGGAGGTTTGCTGTCACTTTAGCTTGGGGTTTTCCCACTGCAGGGGCCTGACAAGATCCATGGGTCCCTCCGGCTGGAAATCCAGGTTCTGCTGTGATGAGGTGCATCGCCCTCTGCTCCAAGGAGCAGTGGGAATTATGTACAGTTCTGACTCCTACCTCGAAAGGAGCCAATCCATTTGGACCCGTCTCAACCCGCTTGGACTCACCGACACAGTTGAAGCCTTTTTCCTTTTTACACTTCCTGGAGCAACCATCTCCATCCAGCAAGTCCCCATCGTCACACTCCTCCTCCAGGCTCCTAAGAGGGCAACAGCCAGATGTATTAATAGCACCTTTGACTCAACAGCCCTGTGCTCCTGCTCAGCCACGAGTGAGGACCCCTTATCTTGGTTCTATTTCTGCAGAAGCAGTTCGAAAGGAAGAACAACATGTGGAATTAGATAGAGAAAACACCTTGCCAGGGGATAAAAGGACTTTAAAATCACAGCATTTGGGAGCAGTCATGATTGTACTGTGACTTTCCTCTAAGACCTGAGGCAAGAACTATGGGAGAATGGAGAAAGTAGAGAAGGAAGGCTTGTTGCTGGAGAAAGTAAGTGTTGGAGGAGGCAGGAGATTCTGAAATGGGGCTGGGGTTTCAGTGGGAGCTGGAGAAGGAGGCAGGGGAAGGGAGAGACAGAAGGTTCCTCTCCCTTTCCTCACACTGCTAAGAAAACTGGTTTCGAATGAAAGTGATCCTGAGTATGCTGGAAGTTGAAGCCTGAAAAAGCTAAAATATGGACATTTGAAATAATTATCTCCCAGGCAGAGCAGGTGAAGCACTGGGTGCTCTCAATGTAGAGGTGGTGCATCCCTCATTATTTGGTGTCTCTGAGCAGGGACTGGACAGCTCTCTAAAGACACTGCACCGTGTGGGACTGTACTTGTTGCAGAACTCACTCCTGCAGGGCCCTGTGCACTTCCAAGGGCAGATCCTTTGGGTCAGACTCTACAACAGTTCACTGAGACGGGCCAGAATCCAAGCACTACAGTCAAGAACAGAGAATGTTCAGGTTGGACCCCTCATGCAGACCATGCCTCTCAAAAAGACCACCTCCATCTCCTGTGCACATGGCATCTTACAAAACACGAGCTCTACAGCTCAGTCTGCCGGAGGGGTTCAGTGCAGCATCTTCAGCCGTGTTCCTGTGTATGGAGCACCCACCTGCTGCTTCCCTTTGGGGCAGGATGACCTGACAGCTTGAAGAACCTCAGCTGAGAGCTTTTCAACTTACGTGGTCACCTTGCCATCCCCACAGTAGGGTGTTCCGTGCACGTGGACGAGCGGTGGGGAGGCTTCTCCTGAGGTTGCCCCAGAGACCACCTGCACCTGGTAGCGGTACACCTGCCCAGGCACGACTTCCCTGCAGGGACAGAGAGAACTTGAGGGAATGGCAACATCTGTGACATTGAGATTTGCTCACCACAACTGTAGATACCACGTGTCTGTCCATGCAGTATCACAATCTGATATGTCTTCATGCTCAGCCAGAGGCAGAGCATGTGGGAAGAGAGTCTCTTAGGTGACACTGCTTATTTCCCAAGGGTCTGAGCTGGAGAGAAGTGGCATTAGCTCGAGGAATCATTTTACCAGTTGTATCGATGGGGGAAATGTTTTACTGATTGTGCTGTGGGGGAAAATGTAATTTTACAGGTTGTATTGATGGGGAAAATGCTTCTGGGTTTAATGAGCTCCTTCTAAGTTAACCTGGGCTCACGGACAAGGGTTGTGCTGGCATGATGGGCCTGCCACACGCCTGCTCAATGGCACTGGATGCAGTAATTCCCAGTGCAGAGGGACAGGAGGAAAAACAAAACAGAAGCAAAACCATCCAGGGGTTCAAAGAGACAAGACACGAGGAGGGAATCAGACCTGACTCAGCCACCCCCTGAGCCCAAGCCGGAGCAGCGTGGGGACTCACGTGTCGGTGAAGTGGCGCTGTGCCTGCAGGGGGGTGGCAGGGGACCCGTCTGCAAACGGGGGCTCGCGGAGCACGCGGTACTGGATCAGCCTGCAGGCCGAGCACAGGGAGCTCTGGGGCACGGAGCTCAGCAGGGCCGTGTCTATCTCCATCCTCTCATCAAAGGTGTAGATTTTAACTCCAGACATCTTTTTAGGGATGTTGAGCTTCACAGTAAAGGGGACGTCGCAGAATGTGTCCAGGGGGCCCAGGTGGATGGACTCCCCCTGCTCTGTCAGGATTTCGATGTTGGACAGTGCCTTGGGAGAGCCCGTGGAGAGGTAGGTGGTCCAGAGGGTGAGAGAGTCGGGGTACACGGGGTGCAGGAAGCGCAGCTCCAGGATGCAGCCGTCCGGCTGGGGGCACGGCACGGTCATGTTCATGTCGTACAGGTGGAGCTCCGGGCTCCAGGCCTGCAGGCTGGGCTCACAGGGCTGATCCACGTCCGGAGGACCTGGGACACGGAGGAAGCTGGTGAAAACCAGGGCACAGCTGGCTTCACAGGAGACCCACAGGGGTGACCTTCCCTGTGGGTGCTCACACATCTCTGGGCTATAACTGCGCACCCGTGTGGGTTTGCACCCACTGCAAGCATGTCCTCGAACTGGTGGCACCTGCCCTAACCTCCTGGAAAGCAATAATCCCCACTGGTCTGCCAGCTCCTGGGTACTCGCATGCGTGCACAAGGCTCAGCAGGTCGGGTGTCTCCCAGCCCCCTCGAATGGGAACAATGGTACCCACACTGCAGCTGGACACAGTGCGAAGGTCTAGGGACAGCCTGGACACAGCTGAGGAGCATGAAGCTTGCTCTGAAGTCTCACAGGTGCAGAAACTTTGCCAAGGGTACCTGAATGCTCCAAGCAGAGGAGAGACTGAAGCTTTGCACAAGCACATGCTGGAACAGGTCATAGCCAGGAACGGACCAGGCCCAAAGCAGAGATGCAGGTCTGGAAGGCTGTTTTTCCAGAAGAACTTCCAGGACAGTGCCCAGGCTAACCTCAGAGCCCCATCCTGCCTCCCCTGATGGTGGATTGGCACTCAGCAGGAGAAATGGAGTGCTGGCCTTTCAGACCCAGAAAGAATCACTGGAATTTACCATTCTGTAGTAGAAATACCCTTATCTTCATTAGCCACTGGAAGCATTTCTTAGCACCCAGCACCAATTCCAAGCCTTCACCCATTAAACACAAGTCTAAAAGTTTCTGAAACCCACCAACTCTCTCTTTTTATCAGAGCAAACAAGCACTTGTGCTAACTACAGACACACAAAACCACGTCCTCTGCCTCTGCATGGTTCAGCAGCAGCACGTGCACCTCACACAGCTCCCAGCATCAGCTCCCCTGCTCTCCTGCCTCCTCTGCCCTGCTCTTGGAGGCAAGCAAGACAAGCCCAGGAGCTCCTATGGCAGCTGTGTGACCCTGAAAGCCACCACTGTGCCCACAAGGTGGGTCTCTAAACCAGTGTCTGGGTCTCGACACAGGAGAAGCTGTAACGCCCGGCTGCTGCTCGCCTTGCTAGGGAGCAATGGGCTGCTCAGGGCCCAGCACAGACTCAGTGGGACTCAGCACAGAGCTCCTCTTGCTCTCTTTGGGCAAGACTACATTAAAGTCTGTCAACATCCCTGAGGTTTTGAATGAGGTCCCAAGATCTGTATTTTAAGACTGATTTCAGTTAAATGCTCCTCGCTTTGGTCAGTATCTCTCAACAACACCTGTCTGAACAATGATTTGGGTTAATACTGGGGTGCCAGTTGGTTTGTCCAAAGCCACCTGGCCATTACCAAGGCAGGTTTGTCCAAAGCCACCTGGCCGTTACCTGGGCACCAAGAAGTCCTTCCTGCACTACAGAACCCTTGCAAAGAGAAGACAACTGATTCTCTAAAAGAAAAAAAAGATTCTTTTTCTTGTACCAGCAAGATTCTGTCTGGGGATTCACAGACAGCAAAAGAGAGGAGACATTTTACCTTCTGCTTCTTCTGGAGTCCAGTAGCCAGAGGAGTCGCAGACCCGAGGGGAAGAGGCCTCGTGCACGTACTGGCGGAAGGTGCCGTCCTCGGCACAGCTGTCACAGAGCGTGTCCTGCTCCCTGCTGACAGAGCACAGACACTGCCACGTCAAACCTTCCGCCCTCTTTTGTCCAGGTGGGGTCAGGCAGGAAGGTGGAAAAGCAGAGCTAAGGTCTCAGAAACTCCCTGGGTGTATCAGCCTGCTTGGAAGAAGCTTCTTCAAAGACAGGGGAATAAGGGTGGCCATGGGACAGGCTGGATTTAATCTCTCCCCTTCTCTGTGCTCTCTGGGTAGTCTTGGATGGATAAGCTGTCCTCTCCCCGCCAGTCAGAGATAACAGACCCCACACTTCCCAGGGCAATGCCTCTGGACTAGAGTGGGTGCAATTAAAGCTCTCTCTGCTAAACCCAGAGTCAGGTTTCGGTTTTCAACATTATTGTCATGCAAACCAGTCACAATAATGCCAATTCCTGTGCTCTCCAGAAAAGATAAAGGCCCTTTTCTATGATAAGGGCCAGCCTAAGCCACTTTCCTTTACCAGTTCATCTCAGGGGATGCAGGACTGCCACAATGGATCAGCTCCTGAGCCACTTATGAGTGACAACTTGGGACGGTTCCAAACTGCCTCCCTTCTAGACCCATGGTTTCCTGCTCCCAAATCACTTCATTCCCCAACAAAGCAGTTTATTTGGATGACCCAAGGCTACCCCCACTCTCCTGTCTGTGGGGTGACATGCACATGCTCGTTACTCCTGAGAAAAAGGCCCACTGCAGGGAGCTCCCGTTCTTTGAAAAGCCAACAAACACTGACCCAAGAATGCCCTGGCTGCCATCAAACAGCAGTTTCCTTTTAATTATAAAAGACATCTTTATGAAGAAGCTTCAAAACAAGCTCAAAAGCTCTTTATGTATGTGCTTATGATCCCATAAGCTAAAAAAAAAAAAAGAAAAAAAAAGTCTCACCACCTAACACCTGGTGGAAACTGAAATACTTCAGTAAGAGGGGCTGCTGAATAGAGACACTGGTGGTGTATCCAGGTCTTGGTGGCTCCTTTAGTGGGGAGAAGACAGATAGCCACCCAACACTCGTGGCCATGCACTGCTCACCAGCCAAACAACTCTGGCTCCTTGGCATCATTCCTCTGGCTTGAAAAGTTTCCTGACTTACCCCCAGTTAGCTACTCTGCGAGTCCATGACAGCGCTGGGAATGAAACCCAGCTCTTGCGGTTCAAGCTCCCTGCCTTAACCACAGGGCTGCATTTCCTCCTGGTAAATAGCTACTTTATACAATAAGTGCTAAATGAAGCTCGTTTTTCATTCCCTGATTGCACTCTGGGGTTTAAGAGCTGGCTTTGCCTCCTGATGCTCTCTTTGGCTTCCCCTCCCGGCACCCCGACAGCAGGAAGCTTGCAGGAGAGCCCATGGCAGCAGCCTGGCCCCTGTGTCTGAGGGCTCTGCTGGAGACGAGCAGGGTGGGAAGGGGACTGGGGGTCCACACCACAGAGATCTCCTGTCCCTTCCAGCAGGGTCCTGTGCAAGCCCAAGCCCATGGCAAGCACAGCTGCCTCACCTCTCGTGGAGGACACCGCTGATGGGAGGCAGCCAGTAGATGCTGAGGGAGTCCTGTGTCTGCCCTGTGACCATGGGAGGCATCGGGATGGGCGCCGGCTTCTTGCTGTGGCCCCAGCGTTGGTACACCAGGTCCAGGTAGCAATGCATCCGGGCCACCTGGTTGGGGGTGAAGCTGTTGGTGCAGTCATCATCTGGGGGGGCGAAAAGAGGCCGGGCTGAGGGTCGGGGCACGGCAACACGCGCCTTTCCTCCTGGCCAGACTTTTTTTGGGGACTTCTAGGGAGGGCTGGGAGGCACCAGCGTGCGGTGGCTTCCCCGCCGGGGCTCTCCGGTGTCGTGTGTCCCCAAAGCCACAAGATGGCACTGCCTCAGCAGCTCCACGTCCCTGCACCTGCCCAGCACCAGCGCCGGCACCTGGGCAGTGCCACCAACGGCACGGCACGGCACGGCACGGCACGGCACGGCACGGCACGGCACGGCACGGCACGGCACCAGGGTCAGGCAGGGGGATGGGATTGCTCCTCCGGCTTCGGTCCTCTTGGATGCCAGGAGAAACACCAGCCCCCGGCGGCACGCCTTTGGGAGCCACGCCAAAAGGGGTCAGGAGGTTGATAATTAACAACAACAACAACAATAATAATAATAGCTTCAGGACTGGAGAACAAAGGCACACACAGACAAGAGCAGCCTTGGTGCGTGTCCAGGGACCCACCGGCAGGAAGGGAGGGATGGATGGAAATAGCCCGAGGGAAGAAAGTGATTAAGAAGCTACTGCAAGTGATGCCTGAAGTGGCCACCTGA
>VZTH01011469.1:11818-234168 GCA_013397815.1 Aleadryas rufinucha | reverse complement strand
CTTCCAATCCAAACCAAACCATTCTATGAACTCACAAGCCAATCTGTTACCTTGTAAATGCTCAGAAAGGGTATTTGTGGCCTTTGCTTGTAAATTTTTGGAAACCCTTCATGAATCAGACTGGTGAACAATGAGAAAAATTTACTGTATGCTGGCCCTGCTGTTGTGTTGATGGATGGAATCTGGACAGCTGAGAAGAAAACCACCTCTAAATTCTGTGCATTGGCTCAGGTGAAACATATTGGTGATAAAGGCAGATTGAGCTTGAACTGTGAGTGACTGAACATGCTCAGGGTGGAAAACTTCTTGGAGAGTGGGGTGGGGTGGGCAGTGCAGAGGACTGAGCCTGGAGCATCATTTATGGTTGTCCAGGGTCACTCTGTATTCCTCTAGGGACAGGTGGTGTCTGGCTCTTGCTGGAGCCTCCGAGGGGGTTTCTGGGGCTGTTTCTCTGTGTGGGTGCAGTGGACTGTTTGTCATGGCTTGATGGAGGAGCACTTGTGCAAGAATCACTCTGGCTACCATTTTCTGGTACTGCCATTTTGTGGCACTGCCATTTAGTTAAAATTTTTAAATCTACCTTTGTAACTCAAGTGCTTGTCACTGCTTGGTTGTTCCAAGCAGGACTTGATGTTCTGCTGATTTGCAACTCAGTTCTTGCTGAAAAACAAATTTGCAAGAGTGGTTTAGATCCTGCAGTGCTCAACGTCACCAATCCCCATGGTCTGGAGAAATGCCTTTCCATCTCAAAGGTTAGGGCTCATCCCTTTGCCTCAGAGTAGTAACAGTTATGTTTTTAAATAGGGTTTTAACTGTAATCATCACCCCCGGTTGAATAAATTGGGTATTAAAAATGACTCTGAAAGAAAAATAACAGGCGTGAAAATGAAATCTAGGAGCCCAGCCCTTCTTGTGAAATTTGTGTTCTACTCTGGTCTCAGAGCAAGGAGGTCCTCGGGGACAGGACATGGCTGTGCATCCTTCTGGCCAGTACCTTAGTCAAGCTCCTCGTTCATCCCATACTGCAGCTGAGTCTGGTCCATGGCTCTTTCCCTGGCACATCACCACAGTGAGATTTACTGAGGGGAAGCAGAGGAAAACAGGAGAGATGTAAGCTGGTGTCCTGAAGTGAATGGTGAGCTGCAGAAGGACAGTGGTTTTGTTTTGTTCACACCTTGTGTAATGGGGTGAGATGCTGAGCTGTGGTCAGAGCTCTTCAACATTATTGCACACAAGTTATAATTTTTTCCTGGATTTATGGAAAACATCTTGTGCTACAAAACATCAGGGGATTACCTTTGTTTTTTATTCCTTTCTATCATGTGAAAGCAGGCAGACTGACTGAAAGGTTAGTTCAAACCTGAGCAAGTAACTTCTTCTCTGTGAATTTTTACTCAAATAGAGACTAGTTGCAATTTCTTATGGTAGAGTTACACTGCCGATTCTGCTGTATGCTGGCTTTTAAACCAGGCTCATCTGCTCTGTTTTGAGCACCTTCTAGCAGTGAATTGTTACAACAAATTCTCACTGACTCTGAACACAGAGGTGTTTATGATACTACCTGAAATGGCAGAAATCTCCTGCACAGCATTTCTAAATAAAACCCAAAGTAGTCAATTTGAATGGGGAAGAGTCTTGTGCATGCTTCCCACAATAAATAGCTTTTGGACTGGCATACTAAAGGCAAATAGACAATAACAATAAACCAGGAAATTACAGGAAAAGAAACAGTAGTTTCCAGTGAAGAATAGGACAGATTTGGAGCATCTGATTCAGTAAAGTCTGTTAAAAATTCCAAAAGTGGAAATTCTCACCCAGGGTAATAATTCATCCTTTCTGCTCAGGATCTTCAGGCTCTTTCAAATGCTGATATGACTCTGAAATAGTTCTCTATCTCACTTTGATGGTAATAAGAGATACAGATTTATGGATAATTAGCCTGAAGTCAGTGGTGCCCTGCCAAGGAACTGAAGCCTTTCTGCTTTTGAAAGGGATCTAAGACATCATATCAGAGGCTTTAAATCCAGTCAGGTTAGATGGATTCAAATAAGAAAGGGTTTGATGAAATACACTCTGGGGTACCTAAGGGCCAGCAAGATGAATTTCTAAACTATTAAGCTTTATTTTATAGAGCTCCTGAAGTGCATGCACAACCTTTGCAGTTTGGGAAAGGACGGATGTAGCATCCATCTTCAAAAGCAGGAAGAAAGAGACTCTGTGAATTGACTTCAGATCCTGACAAGCCCCTTGATAGCCCACCAGCATGGGTCTCTGTCCTTGCTCTATCCCCAACCCTCACCCAAACCAGAACAACAGGTCCAAAACAGACACCCATCACCAAGGGGTCCCACAGAGAAGCATCTGAGACTAGAAGCTCTTGGTGCCACTTTCCCTTAGTGGCCCCTTCACATTCCCACAGGATCATCCTGCTCTACCTCTTCCATTTATTTCAAAACTTTTCAGACCTGCGGTAGAGACTGGGTTATTCACAGATTCAAAGAATATTTTGAGTTAGAAGGGACCCACAAGGATCAACTAGTCCAGCTCTTAAGTAAAAGGCCTGTACGGGGATTGAACCTACAACCTTGATGTTATTTGCACCCTGCTCTGACCAACTGAGCCAGTCACAGGGTGGATTGACTGAGACCACAGAAAATCCAGGGCTTTTGTTCCTGGGCTTCAGCAGAGTGTAGGCTTGGAGAGCTCAGTACAGCTTGGGTAGACATGGAAAGGAGCAGGGACTGAGGTAAGGGCTGCACGCAGGACATGCTGAACTGACCAAAAGTAACTTCCATTCTAGAATGTTTTTCCCTTTGGAAATAGTCCCAGGATTGTAGAATATCCTGACCTGGAAGTGTCCCACAAAGATCATTGAGTCCAGCTCCTGGGTCTGCACAGGACAATCCTAAGAATCACACCATGTGCCCGAGAGTGTTGTCCAAACACTTCTTGACCTCTCTCAGGCTGGTGCTGTGACCACTGCCCTGGGAAGCCTGTTCCAGTGCCCAGCCACCCTCTGGGTGAAAAACCTTTTTATAATATCCAACCTCCCCTGACACAGCGTCCTGTCACTGGTCACCAGAGAGAAGAGGTCAGTGCCTGCCCCTCTGCTTCCCCTCCTGAGGCAGCTCTAGACTGCAATGAGGTCTCCCCTCAGCTTCCTCCAGGCTGAACAAGCCAAGTGACCTCAGACACTCCTCATATGGCTTCCCCTCTAGAGCCTTCACCATCTTCATGGCCTCCTTTGGACGTCTTCTCTGCTGCCCCCAGTAGATCCTGATGCTGGCACTGCTCCAGCATTGCTTAGAATTCAGGGAAATAACCATGTAAATAAAAGGTATTTCTGAATTTCTAATAAGGAATGGAATATCAGTCCATGGCTGGAGATACAGACCACACACCACCATGTCTCATCCTATACAAATCTAAGAAGCATGAATTCTCTGAGAAAATGCAGGTCAGCTTGTCCCTTGTCAGTTATCTGCCAGAGTTTAAAAAAAAAAAAAAAGCCAGAAAAGTAGACTATGGAATTTATTTCAAGTGCAAAGTGCTGCGTCATGAACAATGTACTAAAATATCTCAACACAATGAGCCACATGAAATGACCTATCATAATAAAAAGTCCCAGCAAATGAGGCAGTGAAAATGGCTGGAAAGGAACAGGGAGCCAACTTAGTGGACTGGTTTTACAAAAAGTTACTAACAACTCTTACAGCCCAAAATAGTGCATGTGTCAAATGCTCAACTATATCCCTCTCCAAAGCTGCTGCCCTGGGAAAGACTTTGGGCTCCATGGGAAACAGGGAAAATGTGGCACTTTGTCTTCTGTGTCACTTGGCAAATTAACCACTAGTGGGCTTTTTGAAAGTCATTTTCAGCTTCAAAGATTTGCATATGTCATGTGTCCCCCTCTGCTTTTGTTCTGTGAACCTTGATGCAGCAACAATATTCAGAGAGCAGTCAGGGGCTCCTGGCTGGCAGGTGGCACTGCCCAGCTCCACTCTAATTCTGCACAGAGTGAGGCTCCTGCAGAATAAGGTGCGGCATAAACCTGGAGCACCACAGCTGCACTGGAGGAACTCTGCACAGGCACTGGTTTAGAGAGAGCCAAGGTCACAGAATCATACAAAAATAGAATAGTTTGGGTTGAAAGGGACTTTTAAAGATCAAGTTGCTCAGCACACTGTCCAATGTGACCTTGAATGTTCCCAGGGATGGGACATCCACTGCCACTCTGGGCAACCTGTCTCAGTGTTTTACCACCCTCATTGTAAAAAAATTCTTCTTTGTGTGAAATCTGAGGTGCCAGTGGCACTCTCAGAACAGCTTTGTAGCTCCACAGTAGAGCTTATTAACTCCACATCTTTTCTGTCTTGCTTCTTATGATTTGGGGGAAGAAATGTTTGTTACTATTTTATAGGGGGCTCTTCTCCCCTGTTCCCTTTGCTCTCAGGGAGCTGAAGGAGCAATAGGTGAGTTGAAGGTTCACAAACAGGACTTGACTTCTCTGAAGTCAGTGGAGGCACCAGTGGGGTTTTGCATGACTGCGGGTTGAATGATTTCTAGTTAAGCATGCAAAATAAATATTTTTTAACCACCTTCTTATAACTGTTCTGGATCTAGACAGCTGTTTTCAGAAACAAGAGATCTTTCAGCTTATTAGCCAACTCCCCTGCTATCACAGAAATCTCTTTTAAAAGCTTTTGAAAGAATTCACCCTGAAAGTCCGTTTTCAAAGAAATGTTATGTTTTGCTTTTGGAAGAGATTCTGATCACTTTAGAGGCACGAAGGCTTCTAATTTTCAGCCTATTTGTGGACAGTGTGTACCTATTTGTTCTCATGCCAACCCTGTGCTTTAGGTTAAATGGATCCTTTCCTCTCCTCTGTTTGCTTTCCCTTTCCTCCTTGCTGTATTTATAGAAAGCAATTAACACACCTTTTTAGCCTCTGGTTTCCTAGGCTCAGAAAGCCAAAGTCTGGACACCACTCAGGAAGCCAGCCTTCCTTGGTAGAATTGTTCAGACAGACTTGCTACCAGACCCAGTTTCCTGCATGATACGTGTATCTGTAACACTTGGGATAGAAGTAATTTAGTCCCTGGTTCAAGTGTACTAGGTTCCTTGACTCCTTTTCCCCTCAGACAATCTCCTTTTCGTCCCTGTGTGTGTATCCCCATGTAGCCACCTTGCCTTGTCCACGCGATGAACCATGGCATCCTGGTTAAAACATGAATAAGTATTATTTTTACTTTCAGACTTTGCCTATATGACCTGTAGATGTTCTTCCACATTCTTTCTTTCACTTTTGTCCGTTTTTGTTTATGAGGCCCCTTTTTTGCATTCCTGAGGGACTCCCTGCTTATTCCTACTACCCTTTGAAGCCAGCCTGCTTCTCACAATTGTCAAAATGCTCTTCTAATAATTTTGCAAATAGTTAAAAGCCTGAGCATCTGAAAGATGCCCTTGCTCATTCAATAGTGAGATTAAATAACCAGGAAAGTGTCATGCTTTTGTTCCACCCCCTTTGTGGTGCCATTTAGTGAACCACAAGAGTGTGAGAATGGTGCCAGGTCACGATGACACCGTTCATCTTGTCCATCATCATCCTGTCCCCATTTGGCATTGTGTTCTTTGTGTGCCAGCCCAAGGATATTTCTGGCCTGCCTTAGTTCCTCAGTTGTGTCATCCTTCTAGAAGCAAGCTGTGTTTTCTGGTGCAGTGACATTTCTAGGGGGCAGGGGAGGATTTTGTGAGATAAGTCACATCTTTTGTAAGCAATCACAGCCAAGTTTTCAGAGCTGTAGGAAAACATCTTATATTTACCACACCATGACATGAAATCTCTTGGATCAGCATGAAAGAGCTCTAACAGGACATTTTTTTTATCCATGCCACAGGGTGGATGAAAGCTGAAAGTCACCTCGTCTGTACAACTTGGCATGGACATCCAACTCATGGACTTTGAGTCTTGCAACAGATGGCTCATCCTCCTTTGCTTTTTCTCTCTCCTTTATCTGGAGATGAAATCATAGAATCATAGAATGGTTTGGGTTGGATGGAGCCACAAGGATCATCTAGTTCCAACTCCCCTGCCATGAGCAGGGACACCTTCCACAAGACCAGGTTTCTCCAAGCTCCATGCAACCTGTCCTTCGACACTTCCAGGGGTGGGGAATCCACAGCTTCTCTGGGCAACCTGTGCCAATGCCTCACCACCTTCACAGTAAAGAACTTTCTCCTAATATCTAATTTAAACCTACCCTCTTTCCATTTAAATCCATTCCCCCTTGTCCTGTCTCTACATGCTCTTGTAAAAAGCTCCTTTCCATCTTTCTTGTAGGCTCCCTTTGAGTACTGAAAGGTTGTAGCTAGGTCACCCCTAAGCCGTCTCTTTTCCAGACTGAATGAACCCAATTCTCACAGCCTCTCCTTGTAGAAGAGGTGCTCCATGCCTCTAATCATCTTGCAGGCCCTCCTCTGGACTTGCTCCACCAGGTATTGACCTGTCCTTGCAAATGCAGCATTTCTATCTCTTTGGGTGGATCATTTCACTGAATTGCATGAAAGCAGCACCAAGTGAAGAAAAACTGTTCTTGTCAGCCCTCACTCTACTCTTCTGAGAGCTGATATCCAGGCAGAGGAGCAAGTGGCTATTTTCTGGTGGGGTCCCAGAAGGAGTTGCCAAGATGAGGGGAAGATGAACCCATGGCTTCTGGACAGCAGGATCAATTTTCATGAGCAGTCTCTATAATCTTTTCCCTGTGGAAAGAGTCCATCAGGTCTGAAAAAGCATCTTCCCTCTCATATCACGGGGAAGGTGCCTGGACCGTGCCGGTGTTGTTCCCCAGGAACAGCATCAGCTTGAAGGGCCTGCCAGCTGTCCAAGCCACATTTAATCTTTAGAATAGCTGTGCAAATCTAGTGAGAGCGCCCTGCTGCAATCCAGTCCTGTCAACACTGCTCAGAAAGGACTGACCTTTTCAGTCGCTGTGCAGAAGGAGTGAAGACTCTTAACGGGGCATGCTGAAAACTGCTGAGTAACAAGGAACAAATCCAACATGGTGGTGTCACTCTTACTACAGCACTTCAGTCTTTTTGTGTGAATTCAGCACCATCAGCATTTGGGGTATGGCAAATCAGACTGAGGGGAATAGAGCTGTGAAACATTTCATAGATCTTTTCAGGGAAGATCAGCATGGTCAGGGTAATACTGAAACATGCTTACTTGTGTAGCATTAGCCCTTCTCCTTCTGTTAGCTGTGCAACACAAGTCTACCTTCCTATGTCTTCCACAGAAAATGACAGTTCTATTCACCTCCTAGTGACCAGAACAAGGCATGATGCCATCCCACTTCTGCACCTAATATGATCTAGAATGTTGATTTCCGTGAGAATAAAGTCTTTCTGGAAGATACAAGTTGCCAAGCACAAGCTTGTCGTTCGTGTATGAATGGTTAAGTGTAAAAGTAATAGATATTCCAGAGGCAAAACCAAATGTTCAGAGAGTCCTTTCCGGCATTAAAGTTAGTGAATAATCAGAAATTAATCTATCTAATGTTATTTATGAGCTCTGGGTTAATGACATAGGTGTGCAACAGCATGTAGCAGTGCAGGTCTTATACTTGAAAAGGTCTGATCCGTTTTCAGCATCTGATGACAAATTTCACTAAGCTTTAAGTTTTTACCTTATCTAAGGTCTTATCCCCATTTTCTTACTCCCTATTTTACTTCTATACAGGAAGATGAACTTCAGGCATCAGAAAAGAGCCTTTAAGGAACAGATTGCTTGTAGGTGCCACAGTTAGAATTTTCAGAAAGAAAACCTGAGAAATATTTAGATATGGCATTGCAACATGTAGGCAAGAGATAAACTTCCAGGCAGATAGGAGTAACTGGTATTATTCAAATAATAAAGCAGTTGTTGTATACAGCTCTCAGTGCTGGTTGCATTTTCACAGAATCATTGGAATGCTGGTTGTAAGAGACCTCTGAAGGTCTCCAGTGCATCCTCAAGCTGAAGGCAGGACTACTGCCAGCATCAGACAAAGCCATTGCTAGTCTGATTTACACTTAATCTCTAAGGATGCAGGCTCTACTATCCCTCTGTATGGCAGAGATTTATTCTTCCAGGATTATATCATGCTCCTGCTTAAGAAGTTTCCTAGGGCCAAATTTGACCCCTTCAAGGTACAACTTGTGGTCATTGCCATCTTGAACCTGAAATAATCCAGCTTCTTTTTTTGATTTAACCATAGGGGGATTTTGAGTAACTTATTCTTGCTTTCTTCAGCAGAGGAGATCAACATGCACCTTCTTTTTGCAGTGTTACTGGAGATGTTACAAACTTCCAACATTAGATGGGGCTGGACTTGAAATTCTAGCTGTTCTGCCCCTGACAAGGGACAAACCTGATTATGCTGGGTCCTGCTCAGCATCCCAGCACACTGACTGGGGAGGAGCCACAGACACAACAGGGAGTGAAAGCATGACTGGACCTGTGGCTGGGAGCATCCGCTAAGCCCCTGGGTGGGATGGTCTTGTCCAACGTGACACACGCCATTGGGGGATGTGCAGGCCAGTTCATGGAGCAAATGCAGTCCTGGGTGCAGGGACTTTCTCTCCATGCAGTCAGGTCTCCTTCTCTGCAGTTCTGCCCATGGAGGGTTTGAGAGTCCTGCCTTGGAGCCCTAGATCCTCTGGCATGGTAAAAATTGATCTGTTGTGTGGACATGGAGAAGGAAGAGAGGCAGGAGGTGGCAAGAAATACCTCCAGCCTTCCCTTTGCCAATACTGTAATGGAAAAGAAAGATATAAAGCTATTAGAAAGCATCCAGAGGAGGACTATGAACACGGTGAAGGGCCTTGAGGGGAAGCTGTAGGAGGGACAGCTGAGGTCACTGGGTCTGTTCAGCCTGGAGAAGAGGAGACTGAGGAGAAACCTCATTGCAGGCTACAGCACCAAGCCTGCCAGAGATCAAGAAGCATTTGGACAGTACTCTCTGGCACATGGTGTGGTTCTTGGGGATGGTGCTGTGCAGGGCTGCGAGTTGGATGCAATGATCCTTGTGGGTCCCCTCCAAGTCAGGACATTCTATGATTGTGTGATTCTGCTGCATTGGTTGAGACCCTTAAAGACCTTCATGGCCTATTCTTGGCATCATAACAGTGTCATACTGGCCTAGGACATGGACTCTTTAACACCTTACTGGGATGTCACTGTTTGTCTTAGGCCACCAGTGTGTATTTGTAAGGTGTGGGGTTTGGAGTGGGGCTTCTTCACTTTTCTATTGCCAATTTTATTTCTGAGTAAGTTGAGGCTGGAAGCCAAGTTACTGAGTCTGGTAAGGTAGTACAGTGTGGGAGAAGAGCAAGGGAAAACGTGGGGGTGCATTTCTGAGATACCAGTGGTAGGTGGATAGCTTCATTTTGAGTTTTTCATGCAGGGAAGTAGAGGGTTTTTTTTGTCCAGAGCTTCTGTACTGGCACACACTGAAAATTTTGGTTTTGAAAAGGCAGAGATGGGAGCAGCATACCAAAGGTAAAATGACTTGTGCTGAAGACTGTAATAACTGAAACCATGGGTAAATCTCATCATCTGAGTGACACCATGACTCAGGGTTAGGCTTGAAGGAAGAATATTTTCTTTGATAAAAATTACTTTTAGAGTTTTGAAGAAATTTATTTCTTTTACCACAGTATATTGTTGAAGGTGAAAATTAGAGACATTATTTTTTTGGATTGTTTTGCTGGAAGGTGTGTGGGGGAAGGATGGGTTGACATTACTGAAAACCCCACCTCTAGTTCTGCCTGGGAGAATTTGGCATGGAATTTTTCACTGGGCGAGAGTTAACCTGAATTATGCATCTCTTACAAAGATTAGACAGCTGGACAAATATTGGGAAAAGATAAAAATAAACACATGTATGAAATTTTAAAAACATTTGCCCTGACTTACACTCATCTTCGTGCTTGTCGCCCACAAACATCTTGGCAAATAGTTTATTATCAGGAGGGCTTGCTGAAAGAGCAATTTCTAGCTCTGTGCTGCAGAACAGTCAGGAACTGTGCTTGAAGTCAGGTTTGATAAAGAAATGGAGGCTGAAGGGAGATTTTCTCACTCTCTACCTGAAAGGAAGTTGTAGACAGGTGGGAGTCAGTTTCTTCTCCTAAGTAACAAGTGATAAGACAAGAGGAAACAGCCTCAAATTGCACCAGAGGAGGTTTAGATTGGGTATTAGGAACAACTTCTTCACTGAAACAGGGATCAGGCATTCAAGGAGGCTGCCCAGGGAAGTGGCTGAGTCACCATCCCTGGAGGTATTTAAAAGATATGTAGATGTGGCACTTGGGGACATGGTTTAATGGTGGGTTTGTCAGTGCTGGATTAATAATTAGACCTGATGACCTCAAAGAACTTTTCCAAGCTTTATGATTCTATGGACTCAGACACATTGTGTAGCGTGGGGAGAGAGCGAGGTGCTGGGCCACAAGTAGAGAGTATGTGTGGTTTGTCACAGGCAACAACTCAAATAAGAAATGAATTAATGAAGACTATAACCTCATCTTTCTAAACAGAAAAAAAAAAATTAGAGCTGCTAATTACTCCCATCTAAATGGGAGTGCAGATACATGGGCACAAATCCCACTTTGCTGAGAAGTTTCCATGTGTTTATGGATGTAAATGAAAGTCTGCACGTCTTCAAAAAGCCTGGAAACCAGGTGTCCACCAGGTAGGGCTCCCTAAGGAAGAGCTGTAGCAGAGAAGCCTGTTACCCACATCTTCCCACCCTGGACACAGGGAATTGTCTCCTCGGCACACTCAGCAGCATTGCTGGTTCAAGCCTGGCCTGAGGTCGTTTAAAGGATACATGCACAGCAAACCTATTCAGTGCACAGAGGAAATGCTGGGAATTGGCTGATTCTGTCTCAGGACCTGGTCTCCTTCGAGAACATGTGGCACGAGCACTGTGTAAAGCAAAAGCAAACTACACGAAGGCTTCCATGGCCTCTAAACAAGCTACAGCAAAACACACTGCTCCCCTCATCCTCCAGACAGGAGTAAATGGTGTCTGTGTGTGGTCTCTGGCATCAGGTATGCCTGGCAGCACGCTGTGCCTTTTTCTTTGAGGGGAGACAGCTGATTTACCAGGGAAGCTCCTTGATGAAAGCCTCAAACACACCAATTCCTATAGAGACGGCAGTTGCAGGCCAAACAGACTCAGTGCTGGGAACTTCTGCTTAATTTATTTACAAGCAGCACAAATTTCTGTTGACTGATTAATATTGACCAAAAAAAAAAGAAAAAGACACAAACAAGCATCTTTTGTCCTCCTTCCCCTGAATCAAACAGTTATTATGTCCCCTTTCCTAGCCTCAACTTCCCTGACTTTGACCCCATGTCACAGTTATCCTGCTCTCATTTCTCTGGTGGCATCATCATATCTCTTGAGGCCGTGCATGGAACTGTATCTTGCTGATGCTTTTTGTTTGTTCATTTTCTCTGCCACCATTTTTTTCTCCAGGTTTTTCTCTGCTGCTCTTTGCTTCTAGCTTTTCTTCAAAGGGATTTTTTAGTGTCCCCAGTATGGTGAGAGTCACCTCCGTCCACAAACAGTCCCTCAGGGTGTTCCTGCACTGCTGCTTTCCCCATGGCCACAGTTCCTCCAGGGTGTGTGGGTGTGGCTCACCTATAGCTGCAGTCCCTCAGGGGTGCTCCTACAACGGCATGGGACCCTCAGGGATGTCCCCACACTGACGTGGATGTTCACAGCCTCAGCCCCTCAGGTTTTGGTTACCAAAACCAGAGTTAAGGATGATCTCAGTGCAGGGAATTTGGTCCTCTTGACTGCTTCAAAGCAGAATTTTATATTTCCCTTTAGAAAATCAATTTGCTATTACCAAAGAAAAAGAAGAAAATGAAAGGATCTTCACGTTACCTAGAGTATTAAAAATAAAGTCTCTGAAATCTGTTTAAAGCAAACTAACATTCAGAAACCACTAGGCTTGATGTTTGCTAGAACATCTGCCATTGAAATGTGAATCAGCTCCCCTCCTCCCCATGCCCCATTTTCCATTCAGACCTGCCCCCAGGCATCCATCCCCAGCACCCAGCAGTCCCCAGTTTCATTTCTCACTTGGTTGGGTTGAGCTAGAGAAGAGCAAATTGCCTTTTGACAAATCTGTCTGCCCATGGGGGTGCTTCTGGGCTGCCCAGACAGGCTCTGGGCTTGTTTTTGCACTGCCCTGGGGATGCTGTGCCCTGATCTGAGAGTGTGCCTTCGGTGTGTCCTCTGTTGTATTCCCTGTATCAAGGTATTTTTTTCTTTTCATATAGCTTTCTGCAGTGATACATGAGATTTCAAAAAACCACAAATCAGGTACTTGGGAGACCTCACGAGAGACTTTATTCACTTCAACAAATGACATGAAAGATGTATTTGATAGAAATATCTGCATAATGTTTTACCAAAATGCTTATGAGTGGCACATGAATTTTATAGCTGCAATAAACTGCTTAAGTACCTCTACAATATGTTCAGCCAGTAGTTGGTGTTGGGGGCAGGTGAGGTAACATGCAGATTTTAAAATCAACACCTTATCAGCCCTTAGAGAAGATAGCAAGTGCTGACAGCAGGCGTTTTCTGAGCTATGAGGTCACCCCAGATAGTGGAGCAGCAGGTGATGTAATGCTGCTGCCATTCCTGCTGCAGCGGCCCTGAAGTGATTCCTGACTTGCAGCCACATGTGACACACATCTACAGAGGGGTGTACAGACCCTGCTCACAAATGGCTGGAGAAATGGGATGATCTGAGGAAACAAATGTGGTATTTGCAACACTTTTTTTAAGAGCTGGCTTTCCACGGAGACTTTACACTGACTTTTAGCACTTGCTGTACTCCTACCAGAGAGCAGATTGAGATTAACCAGAAACTGCCCAGGGTTTTGTTGTGATAAATGTTTATTTGATCTTTGCCTTACTGTTAAACTTTCATATACTCCCTGCCTGCTGTGCAAATGTGATGTTTCCTACAACTTTCATAAAAAGGTGTAAAAGGAGACAATGAACTAAGAAAAACTTGATGTACAGGGACATCTTTATTGTGAGGCTGCTCAGACACTGCAATGTGTTACCCAGAGAAGCTGTGGATGCCCTATCCCTGGAAGTGTCCAGGTGGGATGGGGCTTTGAGCATCCTTTTCTGGTGTAAGTTGTCCCTGCCCATGGCAGGGGGCCTGGAACGAGATGATCTTTAAGGTCCCTTCCATTCTGTGAGTCTATGATTCGATGACTTATTCTTTTGGAAGTCACTGTTGCAAGCAGTGTTTGGAGTGGGTGTGATGACCTTGAAAATGGATTGAGTCCAGGTGTCGTGTCTGTCCGACTGAGCTGCAAGGCAGAGGCTGTGGGCCACGGACAATGACGAGAAGCCCCAGAGGAGCCCAGCATGAGCTGTTCTGTGGTGGGTGGAGGCTGGGTTGCTCAGAACAAGCCTGCTGATTTCTGTGGGGTTGTCTGTCCTGTCTCCGGGGCAGGAGTGCTTCACTCACAGCCTTGGCCTTTGCCCAGCCTGGAGGAACTAATTTAATATCTCTCACAGACACTGCTGGCTTGTTTCAAAGGCACTGAGTGCTCAGAAGCTCCCATAGGATCAGACTATAAACCTGAATCCTCAGGCCACATTTATTATTAAATCTCCAACTTCCTGAGTAGAAATGATCCTTTTGCGCTGAATGTCTGTATCTTACTCATTCTGCCCAAAATGTGAGACACTTATTTAAAACAACGAAGTCTGGGCTATGTTGCTAGTCTCAGTGATAGCATTTTTGCTTCAAAATAGGGGTTTTTTTCCTGTTATAATTTTGGTAATATCTCAGCAGTCAGATAACAAGCATCATCCAAAGTTCTGGTTGTGTTTCTGGAGTGTATGGTGCATGTGTAGCTTAGATAAGGCGTGTCTGAGGTCTATGTATTCCTTGAAATACTCTCTGGAGATCTGGATGTGTTATACCCATCCATGAAACTGGTGGACATGTACCTCAGCTAGAACTACTACTAATAAATCCAGGATTATTGTTAATCACTATGTCGTGCATCCTGAACGTGAATTCACAAAAATAAATACAAAAAGCATTTAACCTAATTAACCATTAACCTAACACTGCCAGGCCCTAAACCTTGGACCTAAACCACATCCCTAAGCACCACATCTACACACTCCTTGAACACTTCCAGGGACAGCAATTTTACCACTTCCCTGGGCAGAACATGTTCCTCTTGACTACCTTTCCCATGAAGAAATTTTTCCTAATATCCAGTCTAAACCTCCCCATTGTTGTTTATCTGTAATGCCTGTTTCCCGTCCCTGACAGAGCAGGGTTTGCACTGCTGTTGGGACACATCTCACAGTGTTTCTGAGCTCAGACATCTCTCTCCAGGAACAAGGATCTTTGTCCTCCCAGGCCTGGTATAAATATAATTCCAGTGTGGTTAGAGTTACATGTAATGTCAAAATTTAAACAAGCAGAGAAACAGAAGGATAAGAGAGGAGCTGTCTAGCAACTTCTGAACTCGAGGAACATAAGAATTCAGAAAGGCATAAATAAAGAGATGGAACCAACTGGAGAACACCAGTTTCTACTTCAGACACCTCCTAGCATGATGGCCAGACTCCTCTTTGGTTGTGGTCCCTTCTCCATTATGAAAGCACTTGCTCCAAGGATCCCCTAGAATTTCTTCAGGGACCTGTATGAGAGATATTTCCATATAAAACTTCATCATTGAAGGAATGCTTGGCAATGCTATGCTAAGACCCAAACAAGTGCTTTGAAAACCCCCTTGCCTTGGATTAAATGTTTAGACCATCCTCTGCTGACACAGTAGTTTAAGCGCAATTGGAGTCAAGCAGCTGGATATCCACAATTTTCATGGAGTAAGAATTGCAGAGGCTGATCAATGTCATTATTCAAAGTGACTTTGGAAGAGTCCTGTCTTCTCTCTGTTTTTTTCCTATCTGCCCTGACCAGCATGAACAACCCCCTTCTCTATTTTGTATGCACGTGGTCAGTTGCTTGGAGATGATGTGAGATTGTCATGACTGAGAAGGCTTGTGGTGGACTTCTGAGGAAGCTGCTGCAAAGTACATGAAAGGAGGCTAAAGGCAGCTTTTAAGATTAAGATCAATGATTTCTCAACATTTCAAAACATACTTATTAAAAGAATACGTACTTTGCTAGTCCAGGCTGGTTTCTGGGAACGGGATGTGATGCCCTTATCTGCCTGGATTTTTCCGCATAGACGGTGTCTGTCTTCAGTCAGAAGAAAGTGGCAGATTATTTAACATGCATCTAAAAAGTGCAACACTCATCTGTGATTCAAATTGGATTGCAGGCCATAATATTCAGGGTTACAGAAAGGTCAAAAGGAGAGCAGTTGCTCAAAAAGGGGAGTTTTAATGTAATTTTTAACCATTATGTTCACTGAATGATGAGGACCATGCTAGTCTACAGGACAAACGATTAAAGACCTCCTGAATTGCTCCTCTGTTATAAAGGAGTTGAACTTTACCTGACCTTTCCACCAGGAGCTAAAATCAGTCATATTTGCTGACTACATGCTCCTTTTTGAAACTCTTACAGAGAAAAAACAGAATTAAGGATGATCTCAGTGCGGGTTGCATGCAGAATTTGATACTCTTGACTGCTTCAAAGCAAATTTTGTATTTTGCCTTAGAAAATCAAACTGATATTACTAAAATAGAAGAAGAAAGAGAAAAAGAAAGATATCTTCATGCTACTTAGCATTTAAAATAAAATCTCTGGCATATGTTTAAAGCAAGCTAACATTCAGAAACCACTAGGGCTGATATTTGCTAGAATATCTGCCATTGGAATGTGAATCAGCTCTTTCAGGTACCTCCAGTTTGGTGCATTGTTGTGTGTGTGTGTATATATATATATATATATCCTTCTTAATTGTACTCTCTTCACATTCAAAGGAACCCTGCAATTGCATGTCTCACAAACACACACACACACACACACACACAAATGTGTGACATCTTGCAGCAAAATCTGGGGATGCAGCAAAACTTATGAGGCAGGATTAATCTGGCTGAAAGCAAATACCACCAGTGTGGATGTTTGTGTCAGAGCTAATCACCCTGGTCTCCCTTTGTAGTCAGTGGAGTTCTGGAACCAGGCATTGCTGGAGTGTGATTCACCTCCCGCTGAAGCAGATGTCTGAAATGGGTCAGACACCTATTTGTGTCATTATCTTCAAAGGCTGCCTAGCTCAGAGACATCTGAGGGGGGGTGAGATGAGCATGAGTCAGCAGTGTACCCTCACAGTGAAGGCAGCTGGCTGCATCCTGGGCTGTGCTAGAAAGGCCAGAGAGACTGTTACTGACGCAGCTTTGAGCAGGTGGCTGGGCTCGATGACCTCCCCAAGTCCTTTCCAACCTGAATTACCCTGTGAACCTGTTCTCTATTCAGCACTTGTGAGATTTCACCCTGAGTACGATGTCCTGTTTTGGGCTCCCTGTTACAGTCAGGTTTTTAGATGCCAGTATTGGTTATCTCTCCTGTATTCAAACAGCCTTCCAAAGAAGTTGAACCCTGATTATTCCAGTGATTTTGTTACAGTGCAGCCCCAGTTTCAGTGGCATAGCCGAGGAAGCTGTGATATATGGGATGGATGTAGGGGAAACAGGGAAGAAAAATGTGGCATTTCACCACCAGTGCTGACATCTCATGGTGTTCAAACCTCTGTTCTGATCTCCTGGTCTGTAAACAGTGAATCATTTACCCTTGATTCTTCTGTCTAAAATGAAGCTACTAAAAGGAAGCAGTTGGATGCAAAGTCCCAGCCATCTTGACCATATCTGAGGTCTGAAGTTACAAAATCCCCACACTGCTGCATGCACAGGGCCCTCCCCAGCCGCTGCTGTTGGACAAGCAGGTCCCTGTTTCCTGCCTGCTACCTAAACGTGCTGACTTGCCATGGCAACCAGTCAGCACTCAAAGTGTTTTAAAGCTGCTGAGGAAATGTCCCCATTTACATGCTGTCACACGTTTAGAAAAGGCAGAATATAGTAATAGAGTGACGAGCCCCATTGCTTGCCCCAGCTGAACCTGACTGTGAGGTTCAGAGGCTTACAGCCAGGTTGATTTTGAAGATGAGGTCAGTTTAAACACAGTTCTATACTGTGGGATAAGGCAGCAGTTCAAGTTCCATTTTTATCATTTGTTGTTTCTATTATCAGTCCCATGTGTTCAGTGTTTTGCTTAAAGTCCAAATTTCTGTAGACAAGCAATGAGTTGGGAGCCATAGTTCAGTTGTTCTAAGGAAAAAACCCAAACTGTTTCCAGATACTGCAAAAGGATAACTTAAGGGTGATCAAAAAAGGTAATTCTCACTAATTTCCTCTAATAGACTAGTTCTCTCTTTCTCAGCTTAATATTTTTGTTTCTTCTTTTGAAATCTTTATACACCATCTTCATAAATGGCATGAGAGAAATCATAAGACTCAAAAAACAAATGGCAAAATTCAAATAACCAAAAGGTATCTTAAAAAAATAGAATTGTCAATGTTTTATTTAGAGTATGATTTTCATGATTTTCATTATTTTAATCCTCGTTATTTAGAGTGTGATTTTCATGATTTTCATCCTCATTAATGAGGATACACTGTATATGAGAAGGACTGAGTCCCATGTGCTGCTTATTCAGAGTTAATCTCCAAACTCTGAAGCACCAAAGCTCTGAGTAAATTGTATGCCAGTGGCACTTTCATTAGTGAATTTCACATTACCGGGGTTTCACAATCTTCATCTCATAAAGAGGACAGGAAAAACAAAACAAGTCCTCAAGCATCTGAAACAAGATAAAACAAATGACCTTCTGCAAAAGTGTTATTTCCCTGTTCTCCCATGAAAGCCAAGTTACCCATACTTAAGAGGACACAGCAATAAGGACATTAAATGTACCTAGGATCTCTTGCTTTGTTTATGACAAGTGAAGAACATGATGAGACCTGCAGCCATCTCTTTTATCCTGCAGGCACTCCCTGTTCCATAGACACAGTGTGTGCGCTTCAGAAGATGGCAAAGCTGAGAGCTAAAACCTTGCCCTAGGGCTGTGTGAGCGTGGGGACTGGGGCAGGGTAGAGAAGCAAAACCTGCAGCCAACCTCTGTACTAACAGAGGGGCTGTGAGGTCAGGGCAAGAGAACCTGAGTTTGGCTGAGCTGCCATCCAAAAACACCCCATCGGGGCTTGGCAGGAGGAAGGTCACTTCTGCTGTTTCTGCTGGCAGCGGAACATTTCCTGTCGATACTCGGTCTGTGTTAGTCACCACCATCACCCTCGCTCCTGCTGCTCAGTCCTATCCAGAGGCAATGGCTCCTGTGCTGTGCAGGACATGTGCTGGGCCTGGGCACCCTGTGCTTTGGCCCGGAGTCAGCTACCTTGAGCTGTGTTGCTGTGAGTTCTAACTGAGAGCTTCCTCTTCTCATCGATTCTCCTGAGTGTAGTGGAGAACCTGCACCAAATATCCTCCTTCTGTGAGAAGAGGAGATCATCAAGGGGTTGTTCAAGCAATGGCTTTGACACTTGCTGCCAGCTGAGCCATCCCTGGAAGTGTTCAAGGCCAGATTGGATGTGGCTTTGAGCAACCTGGTCTAGTGGGAGGTGTCCCTTCCCAGAGCAGGGATTTCAAATCAGATGATTTTTCAGGTCCCTGCCAACCCAAGCCATTCTATGATTTTATGATTGATTCAAAGGCTGGAGCAGCCACATCTTTGGTGGGTGTCACCTTCATAGCAATAAGAGTGAAACAGCCAATATAATAATAATACCCACTTGGAAAATTGCCCTTGTTGTGTAGTAGAAGAAGGTTTTTAAAGAGGTGGATACAACAGAAGACACTGAACACAGAGTTCATGCTATTCACCCACTTGGTGCCATAATCTGTGTTCAGGTGCCAGCCTGGATTGCAGCTGCTGACACCTGCTGAGTTTGGGAGTTCTCATGCAATTTTCAGGCTGTCACTGAGTGGTACAAGTAGCTGAATAAAATTTTGCATACAGGTCCTGGCTATGTAAATTATGGAGATTCAATCAGTTGTTCAGACTCTGCTTCTAGGATGGAAGAGAAATAAACAGCAGACTTTCTGGAATAGTCAGAATAGTGGGTCTAATAATATCTGATGTGATGATATTGCCTAGCTGGGATGGGATTTGAGTCTCCTTTTTTAGAGTTTCCAATGTTTAGTCAGTCACTGTGGAAGGGTCCAGTGAGAGGCAAGAGCTGTAGCACTTGATATATAGGCAAAAAAGAAGAGTAGAGAATAGTTTTTGGAACAAAAGGGTTTGATCTTTTATCATAGCTTCCACCACTCACTTGGCTCTGTGTCTGGATGAAAATGTCTGCAAGGCTGAAATCATTAGCCAGCATTTTACTAACTCCGAGGCTCACCCAGATCACTCATTGAGTCCACATCAAATCTTATCTTCAGAACCAGGGCAGATGTCAAGGATGTAAGCAACAGGACCTTATCCCCTTGCCTATCACAAGCTCTAAACAGAGGCTAAGCTCTCCACTGTGCATGCCCAGGCAAAGAGCTGGCATCTAACCACATGTTTTCCTGGAGGAAGAGAATTATATATGCCATAATGTGCATGGCAGAATTGGCTGCTGTTGCCAATGGTCTTGCAAGAGTCAACTGTGTGGTAAAAGTACAAAAAGTCTTGCTGTCTTCATGTCCTCCTAGTAATGCAAAAGTTATTAACTTGACTAACAAACTGCTCAATATATTAAAACAATCTTCTCTCTGAAAAAGTAAAGTGAACGAGGTGCCATGATGGGTCCTTGCATTGAGAAAGAAACACATCTGAATCTGTAGAAACCTGCTGCAACTCTCCTGTTGGACAGATGAAGATAAGGAAACCTTGCAAATGCTTCTGGTAGGGCACTGGCTTGTCAGGCTGCCCCAGCCACTGCTCACATAAAAAGCTGATTTTTTCTCCTATGCTACCTAAGACCAGGAAATTATCAGATGCATTTCAATCCAGGGCTAAAACCTGGTACTGGATTCCAGAGACCTTGATGATAACAATCTGGTTTCTCACTTCTTAGCACAAACTTATAAAATGAAAACCACAGCAGCAGCAGCGGCAGTGAAACTCCACATCCCCAGAGCAGACTGTGTTCATATGAGCGGACATGGAATCTGGCTCACAGGGATCCTGATTAAAGGAAAGAAGGAGAGCTCTCCATCCATCCGTCCATCCATCCATCCATCCATCCATCCATCCATCCATCCATCCTTCAGGATTTGTCTTTCTTTTCTTCTTTCAGCCCCATTTCTCAAGCAGCATTTGATGGAACACCCAAGTCACTGCCTAAGCTAAGGTCTGTCTGTAGCCTCCAGGCCTCGGTTCATGGGCATTTGTCAGTGATTGCTTTAGAAAACTGGAGGCATTTTTCTGAGCTGGTTTTAGTCAGACACCAAGCAGCTATGTATTACTTTGGAGAGATGTTGCACGTTGTCCAGCTCTCAGGAAAAACTTTACTTCATTTTGGTTGCCACATGCTAAGAAAAAAAAAAGAAGAGTTTTTTCCCTCAGCAAACTGTGAACACTTAAATGGAATAGTTCTGGATTGTGCAAGGGGAATGCTTGCTGGAGGACAAGAACAGTCCTCTGGTTTCACTTAGTGAACTATGAGTTTTGCGCAATATTGAGACCTCTGTTGAAAACACAGTTGATTAATGACACCATGCTCCGGAATGGTCTGTGTGGATTTGCAGCTTACCCACGTACATAGGTTCAGTGCTAACCAGTGCTTGGAGAGCACCAGGTGAGGATGCATCATTAACTGAGGAAATACAGCTCCTAGGAAAACAGTGGTCCTCCTGAGCATTACAACTTTTACTGCCACCTGACAGCGACTGCCTGTCCTAGTGCCTAAATTCCCAGGTAGGAGCCACAGCTTTTTAGCCCGGTCAGGATCCTGTTCCCATAGGATTTTAAGGATTAAGAGCAGTTCAACAGCACTTGGTAGGTGCACTCCTTCTTCTGGGTAAATGTTTCTTTTACTTCTCCCTTTGTCCCTCCAATAGTCAGCCTGAAGAAGGATTCACTCTAAAGTTGTACTCCTCCAATTCCCCGTGAGAGCACAGGGGTAGGGCACAGAATGGGAGGATGGCGAACCCTCCCAGGCTGCTTCTCTTCTTAAGGAACATACACTGGGGTACAGAAATTATTCAGGACTGGAGTAAAACCAATTGCTAGGCAATGATTAGGCAGAATGCAGGGTGATGAAGACCTTTTGCTACTGCAGCCACTGACTGCCTGGTTTGGGCAAAGTGGAGATGACCTTCCAGTTCGTGCCCAGAGTTTCTGATTGCTTAGTTCCAGGCCATCGAGGATATCTAAGCCATAGGGAACAGCAGACTCAGGTGTTTGGGCTGGTTGAACATCGTCCCCAGCTGAAGTGGGATGCATCCTTTGATCCGTGTGATACTCATTCCTGACACTGACATTTACACCTTAAGAAACCCAGTTTGGATATATCTTGATATTAATCTTTCCATGATTCTCTTTTTCTTAAGAAAATTGCTTTTATGTGAGGATGAACTCTTCAGAATTATGCCCTTCTTTGCATTTATATGGCTATCAGATACGGCTAGAGCTCATAAAGCCAAGAATTTAGACTGATGATGGTGTGAAGAGTTGGGAAGAAAAAACATAAAGCAGCTGGTATCTTTTAGAAGTGGAAACATTAATGCTTAGAAATCTTGGGAAACACCCAAGATCTCCATAAAGTCAAAGAGTATGAGAAAAAATACAAAAACTTTCTGCTGAAATGAAAGAGAAAAAGACATTTTGGATGACAGATAATTCTGTAGGACTAACATTCACAAAAACATTTCCCTTATCGATTTGCAGTAGGAGTCGTGATATGAAACTTTCATTTTTCAAGACAATTAGGCAGTATGAATCCAAGTGAACCAATGAAGCTGAAATCCTGTTTTTTTCTTGAAACAGAATCAAATTTCTTTGAGATCAGGTGGGGCTAGGATTTCTGCCTGGGGCTACAGTTTATGCTGCCAACAATCAACACACAAGCAAACAGTAAGAACATATGAGCAGTTAGGCTGTTATCTAAGCTTTGCCCAGTTAAAAAGGTAATTGATCTCATCCTTTCATGGTATTACTGGCAATTTTTGCACTGAAAACTAAAAATATGTACCCAGATAGGGCTGTTAGTTTAGAAGAAATACAGCAAGGATTCTCCTTGGATACAGCCTTGGATTTGCCTTGACTGAATTACAGCCACTTACATTTCCTCTATAAGAGTATTTGGCAGAAGGAATTAACTGTGGAATTGTTTGCTTTTAACCAATGGTTACAAATCATGCACATAAAGTCATTTTTTTAGCTCATGATCATGAATCTCACACAGGAAATATGAACCTGAGAATGACTATTACACAGTCAGAAATCACAAATATGCCATTTGATGTGGGCCCCCAATCTGAGATTGTGTTTATTGAATTGAAAAAAAACCCCACCTTTAAAAGAGCTACAGGAAAGAGCTATTTGTGAAGAAAATATGTGAAATATTATTCTGACTATTGCTACTACTACTACTACCACCAAATCCAATTTTTTAAAAGTCACAAGAAGTTTTCTTTCTGCCCCCAAATTTCTGGTAGTGCTTTGCCGAATCCGCATCTTTTCACTTTTATGCATCTATGGAAAGCTGAGCTATGATTTCCTGTATTCCAGAGCAAAGTCACACTGCTTGTTAGCTTCTGAAACCCTGTAATCTCTGATCTCTGCATGAACTGGTGATTTCCGTGATTTAGCTTTTGCCTTAAATTGAACACTGATGTTATCAGCAAACTGCTGCAGCAGGGTTTATCTCTTTTTGCAGCGGCCATGCAATTTATCAGGCAACTGTCAGGCACAAAGGGAATACACAGACCTACAGATAAACACAGGATCACAGAAAATAAAAGACCATATCCATGCCCATGCAAACCCTTCCCTGCAGTGCAGTGTAGCTCTGCAGGTAACTACATCCCTGTTTGATAAAGCACATCCCTGTTTGATAAAGCACATCAATTTTTACATGTTAGGGATTTCAGTGGAACTTAGCAGAGCAGCTAAATCCAGTTGCTGAATAAGGAATATTTAAGTGTTTTGCATTCCTAGAAAAGGGCAAGGAAGCTGGTGAAGGGTCTGGAGAACCAGTCTGATGAGGAGTAACTGAGGGAGCTGAGGGTGAGGAAAGCTCAGGGGTACATTATTACTCTACAACTTCCTGAAAGGAGGTGGGGCTCAGCCTCTTCTCCCAGCTAACAAATGATGAAAAGAAATGGCCTCAAGTTGCTCCAGGGGAGGTTTAGATTGGATATTAGGGAAAATTTCTTCACTAGAAGTGTTGCCCAGGACATGAACAGGCTGCCCAGGGAAGCTGTTGAGTCACCATCCCTGGAAGTATTTAAATGATGTGTAGATTTGGCACTTGGGGACATGGTTTAGTGGTGAACTTGTCAGTGCTGAGTTAACTGTTGGGCTCAATGATCTTAGAGGTCTTTTCCAATCTAAATGATTTTATGATTCTATGATTGATTTGATATTATTGATTGCTTGATTGGTTGTATTTCAGTGCTAATGGACAGATGGGAGATAGTATTTTTGTTTTAATGTTTTCTTTTTCAGGAGTGATTGTACAATATGCAGGGAAATGCACCTCTCCAACAACTTTAATTTTCTTAAAATAATTGCACTACTAAAAATAGAAAAGGAAATTCTCAATTTATTTCTAGATCACAGATACAGAATAAAACTACAGACTTAGAGTGGGTGGTTCCATCTTCCTGAAGTATTTAAAAATATCACAGAGAATTTTGGCATGGAAACATTTAGATAAATAGTTATCAATTTCCCAAAACCACATACTTATGGTAACTTGCACAGACTCCTAGAGCCCTGATTCTATTCTATTCTATTCTATTCTATTCTATTCTATTCTATTCTATTCTATTCTATTCTATTCTATTCTATTCTATTTCTAAGAGAGAAAGAGAGATGATAGTTTGATCAAGAACACATAGACCATTGATAGCTCAGCCTAGATTTGAAGCCATAATTCCTTCTGGGGCAGTAAGTGGCCAACCCACCTCACCAGCCCAGGGTCCTTGTACTGTGCTGTTGTTCCTTGCACCATCATCCCCAGCAGCAGGGAAGTAGGAGCTGCTGAGATGTTTTATGATTTTGGGGGCTATCCCTCGTTTGTAGCTGCCTTTTCCATGCAGTGTCTGTAAGCAGAAGGGCCTGGCAGCAGGATCCCCCTCTCCTGATTGACAGAGGACAGAACAGACAAACCTGCCATTTTCAGACATGTTAATTGTGAGTGACTTGCCCTTACTTGGGAGGTAATTTCTGAGCACAAACTCTTGGTATGCTGTTCACTGTAGCATGGTCCTTTGGGTAACACAGAAGGCTGGGACAGATTTGCTCTTGCTTAGTGCAGGAGGAGGACCAAACAAAGCAAGCAAGGTGAGAGTGGAAAAGACACCCTTACCCACTGCTAAACTCCGCCTGCCTGTGAGCGGCTGGTGCAGATCCCCTTTCCATCCTGCAAAAAGCAATAATTGAGTCATAATGGAAGTTCTGCTATCTGAGTTGTAAGTACAGAAAAGACTTTTTTCATTTGGTCTGTTAACATCAGTGTCCTACATAAATGACTGCAGTACAGATGGAGAGGAACTTCTGGGAGGGTCTGTGCAGGAGACAAGTAATTACTTAGGGACAGGCTATCCCTGTGCATGTTGTAACTCACTGTCGTGCCACAATGGTATTTTAGACAATTACAACACAGGACTGTACATTTTTGCACACATACATCTGCTTGACAAAACAAGCCTTTATTCACACATGATGGGTAATTGCTTATCCAAACATCTCATACAACTGCACGCACACTGGGTGCAGGCAGAAGAGGCACAGAGGCCCCTGCATAAAAACAAGGAATCTCAGGAACATACTGAATGAATTTTGACTGAACACGCTGTCCTATAATTGTACTCCCAGCAGCGTGTGTGTGGAGTTCCTGAAAAAGCTCTTGGGAGGGAGGGGAAGAAGAACAAAACAATATCAAAGAAGAACCATGTGGTGTTGATGGGCTTGGAAAAGCCATCTTGCTAATTGTTTGCAGGATGCATTCCAGGTTACTGCAAGCCAAGAGGCTGCAGGGTTTGTTGGGCTGAACTGAAAATTACAGTGCTTTCTCCTGTCCTTGTCTTACTTGACTGATGGGAGACTCACACCCCCTTGGGCACTCGTAGGAATTAGGATCTGGTGTATCCCACTGTAGGGCGTGCTGCTGGTGGGGCTTTGATCAGAGTTCAGCCTTTGTTGTTGAAAGGATATATTTAATCTCAGCAGATTCAAAACGGAGATGGGCTGTTCAATGCCATTGCCACAGGACTTGTCTCCCCTCCCTTTCCCCCAACAAAAGACGAACAAAAGCAAATGACCAGCCAAATTATGTTTTGTTTCCACCGAGTAGACTGTTATGAGTTGCTTGTATATTCATTATTACCAAGACAGAAAGGCATCATGCTGGGCTGATTTCAGAGCTGTTCCCTATTAGCAGTATTTTTTAATGTAAGTATCAAAGCCATCTTTCAATTACCGCCCATGACCTTAGAAAAATACCTAGCATCGTACATCTGAAGTTCATGCCACTAAGCCTTGTAATTGAAGCAAGCCCAGTAAATATTCAGGAATGAATAGTGAGAACCTGCCTATCCTTCTGTGTAAATCACCCTGGTATTTATGCTCTGTGCTAAGTGCTTTCTTCTGTCACCAGTGCTGCTGGGCTTGGTCACAGCCGACTCCTTGCTAGCAGTATTTCAGATATTGCAGTATTTCAGATTCTATCAAGCCAGAGGAACAATGTTCAAGGACTAGACGACAGTGAAGGAATAAAGGCAATAAAGGCAGCAGCTAGCCTTGTTCTGCAGTGCTGGATGGAGATTAGGTGCAATGGCAGGTACCAGGTCAGCTAGGACTGACCTACTCCATTTGGTCAGTGCTGTTGTAACCGGGGATCCTGCAACCCTGCAGGCTGTGAGGTGGAATTCTGGTGTAGCAAGCCTAAACACCAAAGTGATGGTACAGATCTGGAAGATCCCAGACATTTCACCAGGTGAGAGGAATGGCAATTCTGGGTATTGATGCTCATCATGGGATCTGAACACCCTTATCTTCACCCTGAAAGCACTTTCTTATCACACATCTTTTCGGTTCTCTTAGGCACTGGGAGCTATTTGTGAAACGGTCCTTGCTGCCCCTTGAGTTGTTCCTGCCCTTTATGCCTCCTGTTGAAGTTCACTTTCCTCAAATGAGGCAGTGCTCCAACACCAGTGTGGGAGTGCAGGGAATTTATGCTTTCCTGGATGCCCCTGTCATGCCATATACACATGGGATTTGTCAGTCATGTTGCTGTTGTCTCTGGTGTTCCTGGGAACTTTTCTGTCCATGTCTTCAGGTTGACAGGGCACATATCACAGTTAGGATATAATGGATTAATCATATTGAATAAATGCTTTAGCTGTTGAGCTGGCACATAGTGACAGACCCAAGAAATAACTCTTCATTTCATCAGGTGGACAGACACTTTGATGGATGGGGACTACAAGGTAATTCACTGAGGTTAATGGACTGTTATGGCAGAGACTGACAAAAAGAGGGCTTCATTCACCGTTTAAACTGGGTCCTGGGGATACTTAGATTTGGTGCCAAGTGGCAGCTGGGATTAGCTTTCTGCGGAGTAACTGGGAGATGTCTGTTAGCTGAGAATGGTTGTGCATTACAGCAGACACCTCTTCCCACCAAACTTGGTAGCTCCCAGCAGGTGAAGGTGTGAGCAGTCTGTAGTTTAACAGGTCACTCTGCCAGGTTAAACTTTCCTCCAGTTTCCTGGGTGTTGCTGAATGCCTTTCTAAGATTCTGGGTAAGGGCATCCCTAGCAGGTAACACAAAACTACAGATGGGTAAAAGTTGAGAGCACAAGAGACCCTTGTCCTGTTATTTGGGGTGCAATAGGCAAAGGCTGTTCCAGATCCATGAGGAAAGCAAGTGTCACTCCAAACCAGAGGTTTCTCAAGTGTTCAGATTTGAGGCTGCACCATAGAAAATTTTTGGTGTTTCTGTCAGGGCACTGAGAGTAACTAAAGCACTGGGTGTGAGTGTTCAGCTACCTGTTGACCCAACACATTCCTTGCAGACCCTGAGGGGACCTCAGATAGCAATCAGCCTCAGTGAGCCCCACCAGATGGGTTTCTATTATGCAAAAGAGGTATCACAGCCTGACCCTCACACCCCATCAATTAAAATTCCTCCGGAGCTCCAGCCCAGTCAGGGGCAGATTCCAAGTCCTGAGGGTGAGGTCATGTCTGCAAGGAGCCAGTGACAATAATTGCCATTATATGGCCCTCCTAATTCTCTGGAGGCACATTAATGTTGCTGCAGAATGAGGCCAGGGGCAATAGAAAGGGCATTTATTTGTGATATTATGGGTTTTTTAACTTCAAGTTGTTAATCTGTTGTTTCCCATTTCCTTGGTCTTTCACACTGGTAATAGGGCATGGATTGCTGAGTTTTAGTTAATCAGTACTAATATAAAAAATTATGTTTTTAAATAAAAATGAAGAAGAGCTGAAGAGACTGAGTACTTGCATCAGGCCTGTGTGTGTTTTGGTATAGTTTGCAGTCGGCTTTTACAGTGTTGCTGTTCTTTCACATTTTGTTTTCAGAAGGCTTGTGAATTGTTATCTTCAATAGCACAAGGGCTTGAAAAGTACCTGACCAGGATTTTACAGAGGTCAGCTGTGTATCAATAGGCTTGGGGTTGGAAACAGAACAGGTTTTGGACTTAGGCCTGGCTCTAGCGTAAGCTCTTTCTTTGTTTTTCTACTTCTGTTGTCTCCCAGGTGAATTTACTTTTCTTTATTGTTGTTGATGTTTACCAGAACTGTTGTTGTGCCTAAATAAACCTCTGTGCTCCTGTTTAACTTGAGTAACGTGAGTTTAAGAGCGGGTCACATCCAGGAAATGTGCTGACTTGCTAGCATTCATGCATTTTCTATTGAAGTTTGTGCTTCCTGCATCACCCATGCGTGGATCTCAGGAGTGTTCTACCCCCTTAGCTGGGTTTTCCTTATTTACTACCTTCTCTGTCCTGCAGGGAAGGAATGAAATTCTAAAGATTACTCATTCACAGTTTCTGTAGGCTCAACATCCTTGTTGCTTTCCTGTGTGCTTCCTTTCTACTAGTAGACAACACTTTGCAGAGCGAGTGGTTAAGATTTTTGTCTACATGGGGCCATAGGCCTACTATCAGTGACAATTCTTCCTTTTTTCCCACTAAAATTTACAAAGATCTGTCAGCAGAATGCCTTTTTAATACACTACTGAAGCACAGGGACAATCTGGGACAAGAGTGAATTAGTAAGAATTTATCACTAGGAGATAAGACCTAAACAGAAAATATAATTAAACCAGCATTATGAGCATTATGTAGCCTAGATTTTTATCCAGACATTTTTGCCAGTTTGTCTTGTCGAAGGGAGAGCATCTCTCTCCCCAGATCCTAACTTCTCTGTTTGTTAGGTGGTTGAGAGAGGAAGTGATTTAAAACAGTAGATGACTTAAAAATTAATATTCTTCAGTGACATATAAACACCTGCTCCCCCCAGCAAGGAATTAGCAAGGAATGCTAATGAGGAATTTAGAGAAGGTTTTTAACATAGATCACAGAATTCACACTGATGTGCTCCACTCAGTTCTTGGCTCTGCATGGTTACTCGGTGTCCAGGTTTTTGTACTGGAAGAGAAATTTATAGCTTTCTTGCTTTATTCATTCCCCTTTCACATAATACTCCTTTAGCTGGCTCTGAAGATAAATCCTTCTTAAGCCTTCAGACATAAATCAGAGTTGGGGATGATGTGCACTCAGAAGATGTCAGCTGTCCATAGCTCGTGTTTGCAGCCTGAGCAGCAGTGAACTGCTTGCTGCAAAATCTGAGAAAGCCTCTTCTTCCCACTGCAAATTCTTTCCCTGGGCATTACAGATCCATGGAAATTCTGTAATCTGGGAATTACAGATCCATGGAAACACTGTGCATGATGCACCAAGAGTTAAAGTTTTTAATCTAATTTTATGTGAGTCTCTGCTTTGTTGCCATCCTTTGTGTGACAATTACTGTGCAATGCACAGGCAGTACTGCAATGCCATTTGTGCCACTGCATTCATTAGCAGGTGCCATTCTGATCTGATAAAACACAGCTTGTGCACAACGTTTAGCATAGACATGGCCCGAGCCTTGAGCCTTATGTGTCATCTGCACTTCACATTCCTGAGGATTTGTTACATTTAGTTTAGGGCTTGGATCCACAGTACCTTTACCCAAGAGAAAAGGAGAGGGTTTGGTTTGATCAGTCTCACAGCTCGGGTGTGTGCTTGGCAGCAGCGCCCGTGGGTGCAAATGTGCCTAGACACCAATGGGGTCAGGTCTGAGGGCAGCATGGAAATGGGGCAGTGGGCATTGCAGACAGCTGGGCAGGTGACTGCAGCAGTGGCTGAGGAGCTCTGTGAGTGAGATGTGAGCTGGCCACAGGCCACACAGACACTTTGAAATGGTTTATTGAAATAGTGAGCGTTTCATGGCTCTTGCAAGCCAACTCACCCACCCAAGACAGGAGTGAGGGCACTGCACGAAGGGTTTGGGTGCCTGTTCCTCACCATCACTACTGCCTGTTTCCACCCTGCCAGAGGTTGTTATCCTGTGCTGGACTGTCCCCTCCATAGATTATTGCCCCAAATTTTCCCATGGGAAATTTTCACACAGCAAGACACCAGAGGTGTTTGCACTTTTTGGGAACAGGGACAAGGTTCCCTAAGAGTTCTCTGGAAATCACGCCATGGACCACTCCTCAGGCTCTGGTGTTACAGGCAGATCTCCCCCTTCCACATACCATGTCCTTCTGAAGGTCACTTCTCAGCTCTGGAGGTCAGTTTGCCCAGATCCAGTCAGAGCCATTCCTAGCTTATATTTATTTAAAACTGATGTAACTAATCACTGCAGCTTTCTTTCCATTAGTCACTGAGTTTAAAAGCAGACATTTGGTGCATCTGGATTTGTTCCAAGACACATCTTTCTGGCTTTTTAGATAGAATAATTTTCTCCATTTGTATAATATTTTAGAGGAGTTGGACAGTTAATTATTTTTTTCTGGATCAATATGTCATCAAAGTGGAAATCATACCCGTCCTTTTGCTCATTCCTAAGAGATTTTTTTCCATCTAAGCATCTACAATAGAATAATTGCTTTTTCAACTAAAATAAATATTGCCCAGCTCAAGATCCTCTTCTGAGACCAAGATTATGTAAAGATTTTCCAGTATAGTTCTCCAGAGAAAAAGTCCTCAGACTTTGCTGGTCAGAGGAATGGATGGTGTAACTGAGCCAGTAGCTCACTGACTCCTGTGTGGTTTGCATGAAAATCACAAATTTACCACTTGATTTATGTTCTCCTTTTGCAAATTGTGTTCCAGCTGGCTTTAGTGATGGATGCTGGACAAATTTCTAATGGATCAAAAGAGCTTGGCTCCATGAAACAACCAGCTGATCTGAAGTGCAGGAGTAGCTGGAGGAAAGAGTGGAAAGTTGATCAAAATATTCGCAAGATGTGAAACTGAAAAAGGACAGTGGGGTCTGGTCACTCCGAAATTTTTATTTGTGAAATAAATGAAAACGGGTTTGTGAAAACCCGTGTTTCTCTTCTTGTCATCATTTGAACTGTGGTGGTAATCCAGCTTCTCCAGCAGCTGTTTGCCCAGTTAATAGGAGTATCATTTTGCAGATATTGGAGATATGCACCAAGAGTGCATATTAAATTGGAGATAAATTTGAGACTTAGGCTGTTCAATCTGAATATTGATCACTTTAAGCACTTTGCAAATAACCACCCATGGTTTCAAGAGAGAGAAGGATAGAACTGGCTGAAAAAAGTGATTTTGTTGAATTGATTGCGGCTCCAGGTGCAGCTGAGAAGGACAGAAGTAGGAGAGGCAGCAGAGTGAATCATTCTGCTTGGAAGGGGAAGTATAAAAAATTACAGAATATGGAGACATAAAAGGTAGGAGTCCACAAGAAAATGTTACCAAGCTGTCCTGGCTATGTGTCAGCCTGACTGCCTGCTGGGACTGGGGCTTACAGGGACTGGAGTCTGGTGTCTTTGGTGTTGTCTCCAAATCACAGACTCTTTTTGCTTTAGCTTCCACTACCTGCACAAGGCAGTTATTTGAGGAAGGGGACTGGCTTCTCTTTGTGCTGCTGTGCATGGGAACTCCTTGCTGCAAGACACCCTTGAGATACATCACTGGTCTAAACCTCAAAGCTTCAAACCTTTTGCAAATCTCTTCTCTTCAGACATGTGAAGTATTGAAAATCACTCCATCTATCACTGTGTCTGCACTTCTGTTCAAGAGGGAGCTTTGGTGCACTGTGGCAATTCTTGTCTGCAGGACAGGAGCTGTGAAATAGTACAAGAAAGTAGGTACAGCTCCCTTGGTCACCTTCACCAGAAAAAAAAATGAGAACATGGGCTCAGTGTGCATCTGTGATGGGTTATGTGCAGCCATATGCTGGTGAAGACCACAGGACCCAAAAAGCTCTACTCCCCATGGATCATCAGCAGCTCTAAGGGGACACCAGGACAGTGGGATGAGCTTGGGTTGGGCCGTCTTTGACTCAACCAGTGCCTTTTCCATTGTCCCTGAAAGTACGCCCCAAGGTGCCAGTGGCTGTAGAGAACTTTGCTGGATGTCCTGGCCTTTCTCCTGCAGGGTCCTGGCTGAGGCTGATGGGCTGTGATGACAGAGCATGGCTGGCAGCCTGGCCCTTGGGGTGTGACACTCTACTTGTGCTGGGTTTTGAAAAGATTATGCCTTCCAGCAGCTCTTTGAACCCTGTGGTTGGAAGTGATGAATGGGTGGTCAGTGAAAAGACCTAGAAATAAACCACTGATTCAATTATGAATGAAATTGGCCTAGCCAGCACTATTAAAATAAATATTTTTCCTTACATTCACTAGGGAAGGGAGTGATTTTACAGCTGTGTCCACAGCCAGGGTGATGTAAGAGCCCAGGGACATTTCTGCTGCGAGAGAATTGAGAAGAAGTTGAGCAAAAGCTGTTGCTGAATGTGGGAACATGTTCTGGGTGAAGAAACACCCTTAGTCAGAAGAAGTCCTTTACTTTAATGTGATTTAATAAAGCACTGGAGAACACATCACAGAGAAATCTGCCATAATTTTTCAGATCTCAGTCAACTGCTTCCCTCCCTGACCCAATTCTTACATGTTCTCTTAATTTTATCATTATTATTATTATTATCATATTATTACACATTTCCTATAACTTTTTGCACTGTCATTAAGTGTGCCATTTGGGCAGTGGTAGTTTCACTCTGCATAGCACATGCTTCATCTCCTTGGAACAGTGAAGTGGTTTACTGGGATGGGATTTGAACACTGTGACTGATCTTCAGGTGAGCACCATGATGTGAATAAGGGTGTTTGTGTCTTCCCAAATGAATGCTCCAGGGTCTTAGCAGAGCTGAAAATATGCCACTGCACAGGTTCTGCTCACTTTGTGTTTGGAAGGAGCTCAGAGAGCTGAAGAGGTTTCAATTATGAAATAAATGCTGTTGGATACAGTGAAGATGTTTCTTGTCACCCCCCAAAAGGAAGCAGGTTTCATACTGTGAAGCTCTGGTAGGAAAGTGTCTGTCCCCTGCTTGCAGGGAGAGCCTGGGGGACATGCTCAGCTCAAAGCTGAGTACTCAGCCATGTAAATCACTGGAGCTCCAAGGGCACTGAACGTTCCTCCAGGGACGTCGGATGAAGAGATGGTCACAGATGTGACCTGAGAGAGAAGCACAGTCTCACACTGCACACCCATGCAGCGGTTCCTGGAGAGCTATGGGACTGCTGCTGGTGAGGAAGGATGTTCACTGCACTTCACAGACATTTGAGTCCATAAGAGTGGATAGGAACTGTCATGAAACTACACCTGAATATTATCTATGTGGGTGACTTTGGTGGTAGGTCTCAAACATGTCACGTTTCTAAGATCCTTCACACCATCTCTGTTCTGGTCAGTGATATCCACCTTAGTAAAACTCTGGCAGGAATAGATGAGTAAAGTAAGACTTGCTGAGCAGGAAGGAATCACATAATCAGAATTTACCACCTTTACATTACAAAAAAATCTCAAAATCATGGAAGAACCCAAAATGAGGGTGAAGAAAACTAAAATCCATACTGAACTCTAAGAGTCATATTTCCAACTCTGCAGTCTCCTCTCTGCTCTATATCATCAGTATGCATGGAAATCTAGGGAAGTATTTCATTTGGTTGTTTGTTTTTGTTTGTTTGTTTGAGCTTCATGCTGCTCTGAAGTTGAGGGAGTGCTGCAAGACTGTGATGTGCTGGGAAATTGAAGAGTAAAGGGTAAAGCTAATAACATTGTCTGTTTGAAGAAAAGGCAGAGTGGATTTGGATGGATGAAAACAACTGCTTGTTTCTATGTGTGTGTATTTGTGTGTGTGTGCACAGTCTGTCCTCCCTCTAGTGTCTGTGCTAAAGCCAACAATGGGACTAAGAGCAAGGGTTAAAAAAACCCCCTGAAACATAAACTAGAAAAAAAAGGTCATTCTACTTTTTGCTCATTATACTCCAGCTACAAGACCTTCTCTGAAAACACTTAGGAAAGCGCTGTGTCAAGGCATACAATAAAATATTAGAATTCCAACCTAAACAGCAGAATAATTTTACAGCTGATATACCTGCTGTACCTTAAGCCACCCATTTTCAGGAGTTTCTTTTCAAAGATGTCCTTTTCACCATGTGAAATGGATCTTTTTTTATTCTCTTGCTGCCTGCCGAATGCCTGGGAGAAACAGAGCAGTTAATGGAATTACAGAGTGAGGCAGTGAGGCTCACTTCATCCCCTAAAGAAATGAATTTTTCCCCACTTGCATTTTGCTCTGCAGTGACTGGTGTGGCATTACGTGATCCTCCTTGCAGGAGCCCTGCTGCCTTTGGGCTGCTCAGCTAAAATGGAGGGGATGCATAAGAGGGGAATTCCATTTCATTTTTTGAAATGTTTTTTGGATGTTGTCTACCCATCTAAATTTATGCATCTCTACAAAGTGTCTTGGCCAGGATTTTCTGAAAAAGATGAAAGTCCAAGACCAACCTGTGTTTGAAGATTTCAGAACTAAACCCAACGAAACAGCATTCTCAGGAGTTCCCATTAATATGGAGTTTCTTTGGGTTGTCATCATTGGGCTAAATTCTGGTTCTTCCATTTCATTTTGTGTCTACTCACTCCAGCGTGTTAGCCACTGATGTAAACTACTTCTGAAAACTCCAAAGCCAAAGTCAAGCCCTTAAATAAATGCATTCACAGATTTATTGAATGTGAGATGCAGGGGGTGAAGGTCAAAGATGCAGCTGGCCAGGCCAGAGGTACCCAGAACAGGGTACATGTCCTCATGAACAGGTCATTTTGGCCCCAGAAAGGGGAAGTCTCAAGCCCCCTGTACACCCAGGGTATCTTTCTTTCTAGCCATCTTCTCTGAATTCTCTGAGATATAATTTGCTTTTGCTTTAAACAAAATATCAAGTTTGACAAGGCAATAGTGAGTTTGAAGCCAGGCAATGGTGACTTTCAAGAGAAAATATGAGAAATAAGGCACAGGAAATTGTTTCACAGTAAGCACCTGGGGCCACCGTGGAGTCAAGGGATGATCTGTGCAGGCTGTGTGTTGTACCTTGCTGTCTTGCTGTATATTTGTAACTCATCCTAAAGATATTCCTGGAAAACTCGACACAAAACACTGACTTCTTTAGTGAGAGACATCAAAAATCATGTACTGCTAAATTTCATTCATTAGATTGTCACCTCAAGAGCACTCATTTGCAAGTGTATCCCTGGCCAGTCTGTCACCAGCCCTACTCTAGAGCAGCTCCAGGAAAAGATGAGGAATATTTTAAACCCTGATTTGGGTATCCCTTTTGAGGTGTCTGGGCCACAGAATGTGCTATGTTATGGGGCCTGAGCTCCCACAGCAGGGCTGGACCCAGTAAGAGGGCTGTGTACAAGTGAATTTCCTGACATGAAAATGACTTTGACAAAGAAAGTGAAAAAATAAATGTAGAAAATATTTTCTTTCATGTTTTTTTTTCCAGTGCTTTTCTCTCCTCCCCAGAGTAACAACCTAAGTTAAAGTACTTTTAAGTAGGAGTTTGCCATTCATATTTTACCTCTCCTGCACCCTCATTTTGCTTTTTCAAAATTATTTTTAGTAGAGAAAAGAATAAGCAGAGAAGAACAAAGAGGTCTAAAAAAACCAAATGCTCAAATGTAGCATTTTGTTCCTCTGAACTGGGGTCATGCTAGGGAATTTGTTAGAGAATTAATTTCTTATGATATGCAGGAGACTGGGTGAGATTCCCTCCTGGTCTGGCTTCCCATGACACTGGCAATCTATGTAAAACTTAGGAAATCTTTTAAATAAGGGCAGTTTCTGGAGCTGAAGAAACCTGAAAGCCTTCCTTTGGCTCAGTGAGCATAATATAGATCAGTGAGCATGATATAGGTGTGCAAGGAGCAGGTGAGAAAGGAATAAGGAGTTATTTTATTTGTGACCATTGGCAAGGGGTGTAGATTGTGCTGGGTGAAGGGAGAGAGTCATAGGGTCCTCTTTCTCAGGAGACTGCACTGAACCCAACTTGGGTCACCTTTTCTTCCACTCCCATGAGTTCTGCCACAGCAATGGCATGGTTTGTTTATGAAGGACAGAAACCATCTTTATTTCAGCCCAGTTTCTAGCCTGGAAGCTAGATCCTGTCCCTCTGAGGGCTGATGTGGGTGAGGGTGCAGGGTTAGGACACTGTGCAGAAGGACTCACTGATGTTCAGGTTCCTGTGGTCCCGGTGGAGCAGGACCTGCTGCTTGCACCCCAGGGACATGTGACACAGCCAGCACCCGTTCCTGGGCTGCCTCCTGGGGCATCCCCACTCACCAAGTGCCCCTTCAGCATCGCCCTTGGTGGGCAGACAGAGGCAGCTCCTGGCGTGGGCACGGCAGACGGGCCCGGATCTGCAGCTGTGCCAGGAGCCCTGCCACGGGTCTGCACTGGGAACTGGGGGAGCTGAATCACTCCTGCCAGGCCTTCCCATCCCACTGGGACTTGTCGTGCCTAACCTGTTTGGGTGCCTAAAGCAGATGGTTTTGGCATCAGTCTCCCATGGAGATTAATTAAGTTCAAGTCCCTGATCTGATGAACAGTTAATGGTCTGTGCAAAATTGAAAATCTTCAACTGAGAGGGCTGCAAAAGCCAGCAGCCTAATGAGCACTTGGTGCCTCTGAGAGCCCAGCACCCCTGTCCCCTCTGCAAACCACAGCGAGCACAGCTAATCTGATCCTAAATCCCTTTCATCTTAGGTGAGAGAGCCCTAACCACAGCCCTGTGGGCTGTCTGCCTGTCTCTCTGCTCTTTCATTTAAATGAAAGATGTAAAATAACTCTCTTTTTCTACATATGGAAATGGGAGAAATTTCTGAAATCCCAGGAATATTTGCAAGGCAGGAAAAGTGTTTCCTGCCCAACCACAGCCACAGGACACAATCACAGCCTTCTGAGACCAAGTACAGGCTCTCTATAATTGTATGTTATACTCAAATGAGTTCACTTTTATGAATGTATTGTAATTTTTTTTTACTTCTAAAGGGTTATTTCAGTGTGAGAGCAGCCCCACACCTGATAAATATACCTTTGTGTGTAGTTCTGTAAGTACACTATTTCTAGGTTAACACTCATGGACTTAAAAGCTAGCTGAGATCTTGGAGGAAACTTTATTAAAAATAGTCTATCTGTCTGGAATAAGAGCCCAGAGTTTGCAATGTAAAATAGTTACTTATGAAAAATGCATTCTTCATAAGTGAAACAACATAATCCTCCTGGCAAAGACCCAGAAGCTGGGTTTCTCTTCCAAAAGCTGTCAAGAAGCAGACAACAACAAAAAAAATGCCTGTCACATTTTTAATTTCATATTCTGTGTGACTTTATGAGCAGATTAACTACAGATAAGGCAAAGAAAACTCCCAGCACTGTTCAAAGAAAGAAGTCAAAGTGGGACAAGAGGCAGAGCCCACCTGCAAAGCTTCTCCTCCGTGCTTCAAGCAGTCAAGGACTCAGGCTGTGTCTGGGGGCCTGTGTTCCCAGCTGCAGGCAGGGGTGCCGTGGGGACACCGGTGTGTGGATGCATTCATGGGGGGTTGTCACTTGGAATTGGCTTTATCGTCCTTTTCCTTGTCGGAGAACACTGCTGGGAGTGAGCATCAAGAAGGTGGGTCCTGGGGAGACTGGTGGGAGGACCAGCCTCACCTGGATGACCACAGGCTGCCAAAGCATCTTTCCCAGCGGTAAACTCCTCACCTCTCTGCTCTGCTCCTTGGCACAGGGCTGCAGCACACAGCAGTGCTGGGCCAGGCCCTTCAATAGCTCCTGTTTTCACCACAGACCACGGTTTTGGTGGTTGTTTCATCACCACTACTTTCAGCAGAGGGTTGGTAAGGTATTGCTGGTTGTTGCTAATACACCCCTAGAATTTTACCCAAGAGGCAGAGGGGCTTTAGAGGTGTATAAAGTTACTCCTTGAACAGTAAGAGTCACTGTGTAGTTTTCATGGGACAGAGGAAGGGAAAAGTTCCTTTTCACTCAAATTGGTTTTTATTCAGGCCAAAATGTGATGTTCTTTTTCCCTTTTATTGCCTTCTTTGTTGAAAAAAACCCCAAAAAATAAAAAAGCAAAACCAGAACTGGAAAAGCTTTTCACAGAGGCAAGCTTTGCAGTTTAGATGCTCTGCATCTTCCTTTTTTGCCCTGAAGGAAAAAATACAACTGTGAAACCAGCTCTCTGATGTGCAGACATTTCCTTAGGCCAGGGAATGATGTGAACTCATGTTTCCTGCATCCTGGGGTTGTATATTATGGGAAAAAAGCACTCGGGGTGGGGGGTGGGGGGGGGAATGGGGCTCTCCACCCCACGGGGCTGTGAACACTGTCCAAGTACAGCACCCTTGGGTGGGGTAAGGCTTGACACCACCTCAAGATTTCTTTGTGACTGGCTTATGTGGCTCCTTGCCTGCTGGGCTGGTTTGTGGCTCCTGTTTTCAGGAAACTGTTTAGGGAACCCAAATGCCTCGCTGAGCCCGGCTGTTGGAGACAGCGAGTGCCTGGGAACCCACTGCTGTGTACCTCAGTGCTGTGGAGCCTACGCCCTTTGTGGGTCCTATCCTGGGTGCCTGTGTCTCCTTGGAAAAGTGGATGTAGGCTCCAAAAGTGTTTAATGCTCCCTGGCTCTTCACCAGAACTACTGGTAATGTCAGTTCCCACCACATATGATGCAAGATGTTGAAAATGGAGAACCTGGTGCAAAACCCCTTCATCTTTCTGGCGTCCTCAACCAAAGGCAAAATTCAGCTCATTTTGCCCTTGCTTGCAGGTACAGTGAAGGGAACATGAAGGATCTATTGCAGCTGCTTAGTTGTGAATAACTCTTGAAAAAAAGTTGCTGGTTTCTAGCATCTTGTGTTTCCTGCACGTTCTTCATCTGCAATTCAATGCTCCCCCTTAGCCATTGCAATTCTAGTGAATTCATTGGTTATAATAGTGCTATTAATCCTGATTAGTATTTTCCTTTGTTTTATCAGAGTGTAATGCACAACACCTTAGGAGTGAGAGTGGATAAATTAATAAAGATTGTAAATAAATAAGGACATTGCAAAGTCAGCATGATGGGTCACCAGTGGGAGGGAAGTGCTTGCACGGCTGGAGAGTGACCCTTGTGAGGAACAGCACAGCAAACCACCTCCTCATCAGCCAAAAAGGGCATAGCAAAGATGTGTGACATTGAGGGGGGTACCAAGGAATTGTAAAACCAGGGCCAGAGAGGGAGGAAGCCCTTAGAGATAGGTGTGGTTACCTGCAGGCTGTTACTCTGCTACTCAGAAGATCACTCTGTGGGACAGAATCCCTTGTCTTTCAGGGAACATCATTTCTGTTCTGCATAACAGTTGCATGGGTTTAGGATGGTCTGGTGTTTAGGATACAAGTGTGATCTAGGATGACTCTGGTAATAAAAAAAGCAAACAATTTTTCTGTAAAGCAGGACTGCAGCAGTGTGCCAGAATCTAAGTGTGTGTTATTTTGCATCAGGCTGACAGGTTAGACCTGAACCATAATGCCTCCAGACACCAATCCTGCATTTCAGAAAGGCTGTTCTGTAACAAGTGCCACATCATCTTATCTACTCTCTGCTCAGAAGCACTTTGGTCCTTGGCAATGACAACTGTATCAAAAGGGTAGTAAGAAATCCTTACACTGACTATATTTAGTATTTCCTAAAATCAAAGTAATGCGTTGATTCACTTCCTTTTGTTTTGAGGTATAATTACATGTGCTAAACTATGCTCAGGAAAGTGATTAAAAGAAATTTGCCCTCCAGAGAAAAAAGTAGGAAAGATTGAAAGGATTTCTTTCTTTCTTCCTTGCTTGCTTGCTTGCTTGCTTGCTTGCTTTCTTCTGTAAAGCAATGTTCTTTTAAGTTAAAGAGGGTGACATTAAACTGCAGTGCTGGAGATATGAGGCAAAATTAAATAGAAAATCTATTTTAAAGGGAAGCTGAAAGTGATGATGAGAAAAGTTGGTGTGAAAAAAAATACGGAGGAGGTAAGTGGAATCACACTCCAGCCTGACTTGTTTGAGAGCTTAGAGCCCTTTCCCCTGAGATTAAAGCATGTCATCATGGGGGAGAGGGCCTGCAAGGTGAGGGTCAACCTAATGATAATGAATTCAATTTCAAAAGAAGGTTTGAAATATACAAGTGTTGTTTGGATGTTAATTGCAAAGCAATATTAGTGATATTAAAGAATTAGCAACCTGGAAAATTCCCATAACAACACTGTTCAGACAATCCTGAGCTACCTGAATGTTTTTTGTAGCTGTTGTGCCAGTGCAACAGGCATGGTCTTGTTTCTCTTGCAGTAAATGTCAAGATGGATTCTAATCATATGTTAAAGTTTAATTTTAATAAAGGAATAGAGAATTAGCAAAATGGTAGTCTCTTGCCTGATTTGTACATCCCACTGTGGTGGGAATTTAGTTTATCCATCCTCTGAATCAAGTGACTGTCCGCTCAAATGTGTAATATGTGAAATCTGGTGTGCCTCTGAAGAAGAAAGAGAATCATCTTGCTCATATTCAGAGTTCAGGTTCCAACCATAAGGACTGAAACTCAGAATTTTCACAAGGTGAAAGCACTGGTTTCCAGCAGGGCTTTGGTGAAACCTTGTGCGGTGCACAAGTGTGAGGGTTGTGTTTCTTTGAAGATCTCAGTTCTCAACAGAGAATTCTACACAGATTTCTCATGTGCATTTGGATCTTCCTCTGCTATGAACAGTTCCTTCTGAGCTTCAGAAACCACCCATTTTACTTGCACCTTGTCTGAATCAGTGGAGGCACTGTGGAGAGTTTGAAAACATACTTTTACTTATGGAGTAATAATTCTCTGTGGTAATATTGCTCCAAGTTGTCTGTTTCGGAAAGTCCTCTCACCAGTTTTTGCTCAAAAGGTACTCATTCCTGCCTCAGGGAGGATTCTGGAAATACAGTGTATGGGAATGTTATTTACATCTCTGTGCAGGGAGTGCTTCGAGTGTCAGCACTACAGAAAATGAAATCCCTGCAGAGTAAATTGACTCATAAGATTTGGCAAGGTGGATGTGTAAAATGAAAGATTAGCATTTGGGAAGATGTATTCCTTCCTACAGTATATTCCTGGAAGTCTAGGGAGTGGTATGAACTTGAAAATCAAGATTGAAAGAGTGGTTAATTTTTTCAGTAGCAATCATCACTGTATAATCACTATGAAATAATTTTATTGCCTGCCTATTTTTCAGTTTTCATCATTTCATTCAACCAGAAGATCACGTTTCAACATCAGTCTTATACAAGAGAACGATATGAGGATGTGAGAAAAAATACACCTCAAAATTAGATCTAAAAAGAGACACTAAATATTTCTACTGCCAAATCAATAGAACTGTATTGATGTATTTTTTCTTCCTTTGGCAATATATATCTTGTAAGAAGATCTGCTGTTTCACATTTTATGGTGTGAAGTACAAAGATCACTCCTCGTCTTCAAACAAATCTCCAAGAAAATCAGTGGAATGAAGTTAATTATATGCATATGAACAAATTAGTGCCATTCTTGTGTTCAGAAAGAGCTCGTCTCCATGGAAAAATTTCCCAAAGCATATAGTGCTGAATAAGCTGTTTATAGTCCTTAGCATGCTTTGAACTCAGACTAACATTTTTGGACTGAAATTCATTTTTATTTTGGAGCACAGTTTGCTCATAAGGGGATATTCTGGGATGCTAATTGTGAAATTGTTTATTTGGCCTGGAGACAGGCCAAAGGTTTCTCTGTAGCATCTTCATAATGTCAAAAACTAAAGAGAGAGTGAATGTTATTTATTCCCGTCAAGGTGTGTTTTATGCAGCCAAAAAGGTCTTCTTTTTGAAAGGAAAATCATGCCTCAACATATTCAGTGTAATTATTGGAGTTTTGAAGGCATGCCTCTTTAGGAGAGATTTCAGGAACTCAGCTGGTTTATTATACAAAGGAGGAGGTTAAGGAGTGGTTTCATCACAGTTTACTCAGAGAAAGTATCTGGTAATATATTTCTTTTTTACCAGCTAATGGACAAGGCATTAACAGGGACCAAGTAGATGAAATTTGAAGCTAGGCATACTCAGACAGAAAGCCCAGGAAGCCTTCTTAACAGTTTTTACAACTATTACCCCCTGGAAGATTTTGCTAAGGCATGATAGATTTATTATCACTTACATTTAAGTATGGTATTAATAACACTGAAATGAGCTGTGGAACTGCTCGCCAAAGGATGTGAGGGATGCTGAAGCTTTCCATGGATCTCACACACATTTGGACAAATTAATGGAATATAAAGTAATTGAGAACAAACTCCCAGAAAGACTCCAGCTCTGACTCGGGAAATCCCTGAACCACAGGGACTGTTGGCCATGAGGGCAAGAAATACATGGCCTGATTTGCATCCATCTGGCTGGATTCCAACCCTTTCCTTCCCAAAACATGAAAGCCTTGTCCATAATCACCACCTGGGAATGTTCTCTGGCCTGACTGTCTCCCAGACAGTGCCTCAGCATTATTTGGAAGGGCTGGTCAGGGCCAAAACTTACTACTAAAATCAAGTGGTGTGAGTGATTCCAGGAAGCATTGGAGCTGGGGTCCCAGTTCTCACCACCTCACTGGTACTGGTACAGCCAAGGACACCATGGCTGCTTCTAGTGGCGTTTGTGGAGAACAGCTGGGAAAAGCAACTGGGAAAAGTCTGGAAACTTAAATTCACTACACAGAGTTTGCAGTTCTTCTGCAAAATCAACAACTGTTTGCAGGCTGGGTGAGATTCCAGCCACAACTTTGGTTCAGCCAGGGGCTGGCCATGGGAACCCTGGGCTACATTTCCATGGCCTTTGTGCCACCGACAGCCAGGAAAATGCCCCCAGGTATCCCTTCTCTCCTTAAAACCTCCTGGCTACAGGGACTTAACATGTTACTGCTGTTGTTGCTGTGGTGATTTTGGAGGGGCTGCATGGCTGGGTACGTCAGGAAAAAAAGCTGTTTTCATGAGGACCCCACATAACCCAAAGCCACTCAGCACAGAAAGAACTGTGCAGTGTTAACATTATCATTTTTCACATATAATGAAAAAATAGCCAAAACTGCATGTAGACAATCACACAAGTAAGGAGTTTGAAAACTTTGTCATGAGGTACCTTGGTTTTTATAAGCCCCATGCTATTATGTACTTTTAAGGGTTTAGGTCCTTTTGTGTTATCTCAGGTATGTGCTTCAGGGATGGATAAAGAGAAAAAAAATGAAAAGAAAGCATTGACAGTAAAGAACATCAAAATGCTCTTTAAAAAAGAGCATTATAAAATTTTACTCTTTGATAAATTTTGGGCTAAGAAATCATAATGAAAGGACAAGGACGCATGATTACCTCACTGCTGGAGAAAGATCTAAAGAAGTTATCAGTCTCCTTTGAAATGACAGTCATAATACTCTCCACTGCAGTTTAGGGGTCTCCCCCATCAGCACTTTCCAACAAATAAATGCAGGAAAAAAGGACTCCTTAAATGTAATCCTTTAAACAGAGAGTCTTTTGTTTTATGGTTGTGCAAAAAGGCTTCAAACAAGCCGTTCCAAAGAGAAATCTTTTCTAATGCTTTGAAGAAATCATTGTTCTTAGACATTCTAGATTGTCAGAATACCTCTTTGGATTAAATATTACTCAAGTGATATCCTTTATTATTTGAAATTATAGGATTTCCATTTTTACACACAGTGTTTCACATCATAGAAATTTCCAGTTGTGGAAGGAATAAAAGAGTCAATGAATAATTTTTTTTATTATATTGCACACCAGCAGTCATGATGGCTAAAGCTTCATCTCATTTTGCTTTGAAATTCCCCAACCTTACTTCTAGGTCATGGATATTATATTGCCAATTTTGTTTCAACTTCACTGATAAGACTGCAGGATCCAGTATGTAATAATTAGTCCTGTGAACACGTAACAACATCATTTCTCATCTTGGCATTAGTAAGAGGACAAGGAGAAATGGTGTGGAAATAAGAATATGTACTGGCATTGACACTGGCTGCTAGGAACCAGATTATGTCAGAGGAATGAATTTAAAATGCCATTTCCAGCAGTTAATGGAAAGATATAGGCCCTTCTCCAATGTTTTCTGTATCACAGATTGATAAAATCCAGTACAATTAAAAGACTCAATTAGAAACCATCTACTTTCAGAAATAAAGACAGCACTCTGCCCTCTGTTCCAAATCTTTACCACTTTCATCACTACACATTACAAGGCTTACTCTAATCTTTTAAGAAGAGCCACCAACTGTTCAAGGTTCTCATGGGAACTACTGAAGACTAATAATGACTAATCTAATTTCTCTGACAGCTGACTTTGATAATTTTGAAATATATTGTCATCAAATATGCCCAAGAGTCACATGTTTAGGTAAAAGGATGTTTTTCAGTAGGTTTGTCATGGGTGACAGTCAAAAGATTGAGCGCAAGTAATTCTGCTTCACTGACAACATGCATTCAAACAACGTTTTCTTTCACAAAGAATAATAAAAGTATTTTTAAACTATGCAGCCAGTCATTTGCCCATGGTTTATGTGCATCAGCCTGTGATGCAGGCACAACATACCAGTGAATCTTGGTGTTAAAATGTAATTTTGCCATGATGTTTTGTTCACTTCCACTGGCATAATCACTTTTTTTAACCAAAGTCTTATCTAGAAATTCTTGAGTATTTTCTGTATTTGTCCAGAGTTTCCAGATGTAAGTGACCAGCTTGGAGTTAAAAGGCAATAGATCTATCTGGGCTGCCACGTGTCCAGAAATCTTCTTGCATGTGCACAAGTCGGATGCTTTTGGAAAGCGTTGCACTTTACTGTGCCAGCACAGCCCTGTTGCAGTGGGCCTGAGCCATAGGTCTCACTCCCACTGTGCTGAGTGGATTTACTGCATATCTGGGCATTGGATGTACACTGCAGGTACAGAAAACTTGTAATTCTGGGGAACACTGGACTTGTATGATGTACCTGTAGCTGTTTGATGTGTAGAGTCAGCACGAATTTTGTTCAGACCAGCTGGAGGGAGCAGGTTGGCATTCCCACCATGGTAGCTGCAGACTTCCTGGACATGTGGATATATATTTTATCTTGAGAAATCTCAGATGTGAATGTATCAACCCAGACTTAAGGGGTGGCAGGAAGAATCACAAACTTATTTGTTGCTGCACAACATGAGCCAAGTGATACGTGAATAGAAAAAGAATTGTTTCCCTATACTCTGCAGAGGACCTGAATAAAAACGGTACAAACACCTTGTAGGACTCTGGGATTCAGTTTTACAATTATAAAAATTCAGAAAATCCTTGGTTGAGATCCTACTTCTGTGGTTTACCAGCCCCCAAAATTCATCACACATCAACAGAAGTCCCTTCCCGCCCACCTTCTGTCTTGGCATTCACTGAGTGCCAATGTACGTTACTGCATTTCCTGGCAGCATTTCATGGCCTTCATGTAAACTTGCTTAGTTATGGCTGCATAAATAAACTGGGGAGACAGGCAGGCAAATGGAGCACAACTTTTCCTCTGAGAACTTCACCTGCAGACCTAAAATCATGCACCTGCCTGTTTTGGTGAAGTTCTCTGTAATAACCAAAACATGTTGTTCAGGCTCTTCAGGTCCAAGTGGTAAAATCAGTGTAGGAAGGTAGTCGGGGAAGACTCAGTGCTGTCTTTCATACCCTTATGACTTTTACCTTTCAGATATGATTTGAAATGGAATTCTGGAGACCACCTAGGAAAGCATAAAGGTATCTTTTTTCCACCTGTTTTCTGATAAATTACTCACTCTCTCCCTTCCAGACAAAGACTGAGATTATGCCATTATGGTTCATGTCTGCAAGTTCCAATGGAATAATTAGTGATGATGAATATGTTCAAGTGATGATGTATATGTCCAGGGGATGATTAAAAAAAAAAAGGCAAAAAAAAAAAGCAATTTTTTTCATATCTTTCTGCAAGAAAACTAGGCATGGAACAGTACAGATATTAACTGGAAGCCAGCTCCTATAGAGCTGTATGAGAGCCTCCTTGAGCAGAATCCATGAATGCAGAAAGGGAGGGTCAGGTTTTTCTGGTGAGAAATTCTGTGAGTGATCCTGGCTTAGCTAAGGAGGGAATTATGTCAGGGAAGACAAACATTTCTGTTTATTCCTGCAAGAAAATAAACAGCTATTCTATTCTGAAGGAGGAGATGGGTGTCACAGCATTGCAATGAGCTGCATGTGCTTTTGTGTTGTCCTTGGGTAAAATAATTAATTGTGTATCGATAAGCATGAACACACCTTCTATTTCCCACCATTTATTAGATGTGGTGACTGTTAAGGTGTAATCTAGAAAGATCCCACCCTTGGGGAGCTGCCCAGAGGGTCTTTGCAGGACACCTGGGGAACTGGTGAGTGGTTGTGGGTGCACAGATGGTTTGTTCATCATTCTCCATCTGTTTATCCATCACTCTCCTGCCCTTTGGGAGAATAGAGTTGTCTGAGGCTTACAAGCCATGTCCAAAAGCCTTGGTTAAGATATGCTACGGAGATGTAAAAAACTCTTACCATTGAATCATTCCTGAAACAACCAAGATTCTAAACTATTTGTTTTTCTGTACCAAAGATGGGATGGTCACTGCTTTTGAATGGGTAGGGGATGCTTGGCACAGGATGGTCCCTTGTCCAGCATGTGTTTTTACTCCTTCCCTCACTCCAGTATTCGCTAAATTCCAGTAGTCGCTAAACTCTGCCTTGGTGGCAAGTTTTAGGAAAAATTCTGATTTTCATATGCCCAGCAGAGACTCACTTGAACTTTTGAATTTGCACTCCAGATGGTGTATCTGCACAGAGCACAATCCAGTGCAGGGACATTCAGGACCATCCTGGCAATGGCAGTGCCTGCCAGGTCTGAGACCACAGCGCTTGGCCTCACCGTGTCCCTGAATCCCGCTGAGCCCAGGCAGGAGGGATGTCTGCCTGACCTCAATCGAAAGAAAAAGAGGGAGATGAATGGGATGGTGAGACATGAGGGATAGAAAGGGTGGAAAATAAGGGAGAACTGGAAATGCATAGCAAAGAAACTGGACATGGGGAAATGAAAATGGCTGAGCAATGAGATTAGTGGGAAGGAGAGAAATAAGGATACGGCCGGCAGGATGGGGATACTGGGACTTCAGTGAGTGGAGAAATTATTTGACAGGCCTGGAACTGGGGCAGTTTGAGGGGAAAGGACAGAACAGCTCAAGTGTGGAATGGATGTGAAGGAGAGGATGTAAGAGCTTAGTCACCAAACGTGGCTGAAGTGTCTCCTCCCTCAGGCTGCTCTTAGANGGGGCAGTTTGAGGGGAAAGGACAGAACAGCTCAAGTGTGGAATGGATGTGAAGGAGAGGATGTAAGAGCTTAGTCACCAAACGTGGCTGAAGTGTCTCCTCCCTCAGGCTGCTCTTAGATGGGGTGGCAGGCTGAACCACTGCCAGTGACTCAGGTAGTGCCAGTGGTGGGGGAACCACTCTGGCACAGGGCTCATGTTCCTTTTAGAAAAATGATTAGGGAAATCTTCCCCAGGAATTTAAATGCAAAGATGTCTTTGGTTAAAAGACTGCCACTGAGGTTGCAGAGTTAGTCACTCAAAATCCAGGGCCGTCTGGGCAGTTTTGGTTCACTTTATTTGGAGATAGACATGTGAGTAAATCAAAAGTGTCTCCATTTTTGGGCAGCCCTAACTCTGACATTTCCTAATCTCTGTGTTTTTGCTTTTGCTTTTCCTGAGAAAATTCTCCAGAAACTTTTACAAATAAAGACTTGGATTTTGTTTCCTGTTTTTTCCCCCAAGACTTTAGATGAGAAAAAAAAAGAGGTTATTTTTAATACAAGGCATGTACTTTCAGAACAAATAGAGCAGGAATTGTTAATGTAACACTGAGGACAATACTATTATTGCTTAACTTTAATTCTTAGAACTGTATCAAAATGAATAGGCAGTCTTAATTCTGCTATTCCCTATTCAGTGTATTTGACTGCTGCCTTTACAAAATATTTTTAGCATGGTTTTGTGTAGGTGACTGCGTGTGTGTAAGAGAAAGATGTCATCTCTTTTCATTAGCCCACTCATCCATACGCTGGGATGAAAACCCGGCGTGTTTGTCTGTGTACAAGTATGTCTGTCTGCATAAATTAGAGAGTTTGCATCTGAATCAAGTGATGTGTTCCTGCAGCAGACAGAGCTGCCTTTCTGCCCCAGGGCTGTTGAGCCAGTTCCTTGTTCTGAACTGTGCAGCCAAGAGGCAGCAGTGGTGCTTCTACCCATTATACACCATGAAACATATTCGTTAACATCCCTGAACAAAGACATGGAGCCAAAGACATGGAGCCAAACCCAACTTCAGCCCTGGCTACCTGGAATCTGTCCATTGACCTTAATAGGACTGTGATTAGACTCAGCTATAAACAGTTCGAGAAGAGATAATGTAGATGCTTATTTTGTTTTCCACTGGATCACTTCGTGTGTTGCACTTAGCCACGTTTTCTTAGCACCACGTTCACCCTCCAGTTGGCAGGTACCTTTATTTAACTTTTACCTGCCAGGTTTGCAGTCATCCTGTCTTTGTGTTGGCCTGTGTTGGATGACTGAAACAAGAGTGGGTGCATTGGTGCTTGCTTTTCCTCTTGCTTTCCATCCTTCTTTCCCTCTTTCCCAGTCATCTGTGGTCTGAGCTGCCTGCGTGAACTGAGCTTTGCATCGGAGCTGCAGCTTTTCACAGATGTTGCAGGAGCATCCTCATGTGAAGAGGTAGAACAACAGCAGAATTAAGGATGAAAAGTACCTATTTGTAGGGCTTGAAATCTGAGAAAAAGCGCTGAAGGAGTAAGGATGGAGGAGTGTGTTTTCAGCATACAGTTTTTGGCAGCTGTGCGGCCTCGGGACACATGCGTTAGAGGAAAAGTCAGTGTCAGAGATCAGCTCTCTGGGGATGCCAAAACTCAGGTACTCTGGTGGCTTCAGAGACATCAGTCCCCCCTTGCTGTCCCTGAAGGTGTGGGGGAAGCAGGATCAGGCAGCCACAACTCTAAGCCCCCGTGCTCAGCTCTGGCCTCCAAACTGGTAGAGCTGCAGCTTAGTTTGGGCAAGGGTGGGTTGAGCAAAGGAGGTTGGAGGCTCCTGTTAAAGGGGCTTTTCCTTTTTTTTTTTTTGCTCCCCATCTGTAAACAGGGTCTCAGACAGGTATCAGCAGCCTGTTTACCTGAGCTTTGGCCATGCCTTTTCCAGTACCCCTGATTTTCAGGCAAGCTCCCATCCCAGCGCTCAGCAGCCTTAGGGACAATCCTAGGAGCTGCCTTCAGGGGATTGGAATAGCACACTTCTTCTCCAGAAGTAAATGCACCCAAAGCACTTCTGCTTCCCTGTCCATTTCACTGGGAAGGCAGTGAATTACTCTAGGTTTGGAAAAGTGAAGTTTTAAACATCCTGGGCTGCAGCTGTTTCTGCAAATTGTGTGAGTCAGTCAAGTTTCAGAGCATTAGACTTCTTGGCTCAGTATTACGCTTTATAAAATATATATTTTTCTTGATAGGTCAAGCACCAGCAATTCCCTTAGTTCCATGAGGAACATGAAAGAATGGATTTTTAACGCCCCGGGGAGCTTGCAGTGTGCAGTGTTTTAAGGGAAAGGCCCTCTCTTCATGCAGTGCTTTGGATTATTGTTCTTGAATATCCTGTTTCACATTATTTATTGCTGCAGATATTGTTTTTATTGTCTCTTTCCCAGGCAATAAAACACTTTGCTGTAACACAGACACTAATCAAAAGAAGAAGGATCACTTCACTTTAGGCATGTTTTGGCTCTGCTGATGGACTTCATGGTGGTCTCTGGCTCCGTCAGCGTGGGGCAAAGAGGGAGCCCAGGCCTGCAGATGGTGGGGAGCACAGCTCTGGCCCCACACACCACTGCTCGTCCTGGTTTTGGTTAGCCTGTCATCAACCCCAAGGCAGAGGAAGGTACACTTACTTTCTGAGCAAGATTTCAAGGTAGGCATGGGTGAATTGGATCGTGAATAAGACACACAATGGGGTCTGGCTTTCTGGTGCAGTTGTGTTGACTTCAAGAGCACTTACCCTGATCGTCGCCTGTGCACAAACACATTTTGGCCCCATGTGCAGACTCTTGACTTGCACAATACAAGGAAAAGTGATGCCAGAACATAAATTAAGAAGCATGAATGGGTGAAACACAAAGGAGCTTATTTTGTGCTAATAGTTTAGCAAAGGCATTCAGACACTTCTAAAGTTAGCACATTGTGCTGCCAAGAGAAACAGTGCAGCAGGGGAAAAATACCTCCCTGGATAGCTGTCTACCAGCAGATATGTCCTGTTTTTCATCCAGACAAATACAGTGTGTCTCTGCCAAGTATACTCTTTGGTTTTCTTTGCCTTATGTGGGATGAATACTTCCCCCCCTTCTTCCAAAGTTAGTATAGTAATTAACGAAAAATCAAAGCTGCACCTGATAATAATGCAGTACTTTATCTCTAGTATAGACTTTCAATCAGAGAAATTGCTTTGTCTCATCAATTAGCTTGGACCTTGCTCAGCCTGTAATAGGAGCTGACAAATTCACCTGTGGCTTCTGATGGCTCTTCCCAGCACTCCTAATAGCTCCAATTACCATTATATCAGCAAAGGGGCTGCAGAGCAGAACTGTAGGAGAAACACAACAGGTTTGGCAAATGAGCATTTGATGGCCAAACATTCTGCTCTCACTCACACTAAGAACCGGGAAATTAGCAAAACCCATGTTTGAGTTATTGTACAGCTTGGTTTGGGCTTCCTTGTGTTTGTTTTATAATACAACTGCAAACATGAGATTGTGTAATTAAGGACCTTATCAAGTGCCTATGCAAAAGTAGACTAAATAAAAGACAGATTAGCAATCTTATTTCTGGCACTTCTCAACTCATGAGTGCCTGATGCTGCAGTTTCAATGTTCGTGCAATGGAATTTTTGTGTGTAATGGACAGTATTAAATGTCCCCCAAGACCCCCCTGCCACTGAAAGAGGAAGGGGTCACAACTGTGCACTGCGTATTGTCAGTAACTACAGTAATGAGTCTTTGCTATGTTCCTGTCCCAAGGGCCAAAGGTTGGCTGGGTCCCATTGAACATCCACCCTCCACAGCCATCTGCAGGGCTCCTTGTCCTCTCTGGAGTGGAGCTCCTCGCTGCAGGAGCCTCTGGTGCAGGGCCTTGCATGGCTGGCTCCGAGCCCCTTTGCAGAGGAGAGAGTCTGATGGGTGGCTGAAAGAGTCACAGCAGGGACAGGTTGGTAGTTGTTAATGATTTCACTGCTAATAATAAGCACACTGCCCTGGATCAAGTCTGGGATCCCACAGAGATGTGAGCGGGACCGCAGCCACTGAACCGGGGCTGGGGCCGAGCCCCTCAGCTGAGACTTGCCAATGCTGTGGTAGAGCTGCTGGGACCAAGGGGGCCTCCAGGACAGCCCTCCCTGCCTGCATAAGCCACCAGTGGCTGGGAGCAAGGCTGAGCTTGGGTCCAGGCCTGCCAGCTGTAGAGGAGATGCCATCACTCACTGAACTCCTCCCCGTAGCTCCCAGGCATGCAGCTGAGCAGCTCTTCCTTCTCTGCCTGCTGGGAGGTACATCAGCACCTCCAAGGCGGTGGTGGAGCAAGAAGCTTCTCCTCCAAGCAGCCTAGGAGCACACAGGGAGTTAGGCATGTGCAGAGCCTCTGCAGAAACAAGCTCTGTGTTGGCAATGTGCCCCTTTTACCTTTAATCTAGGGTTGCCATTTTAGTGTATAAATCAGAGAAAGTTTTGGCAGTGGATTAACTTGATGTAAACCACATAGCATTCCTCCTCTGCCAACATGTCCAGTCTTTAATTCATATTCTTCTTTTTTTTGATGGATTTCTTTTCTGAGAACAATTTGCATCATCATTCATTTTAAAGATAGATTGTTTTGCAGTGTTTGATAGATCAACCCCAGTGCTTGGAAAGCTGGCATCCAGATGTACAGCTTGCAGAAAAATTACAGTCTTGTTAAAGGGAGCGGTGGTGGTGTGAGATCACCTTATATGGCCCTTGCTATCTTTCCCTGCAAGCTGAGAATTGATTTCTTTTGCAATGAAAATTCCTCAAAGCTATCCTTTATCACTTGTAGAAGAAACACAAAATGGGGAAGTACAAGCCAGTGTGTTCAGAGCAAGGAATTATTAACAGTAATGTAACTTAATGGCACGACAGCAGGGATAAATCTGGCTTGTGGACTCCGAAGTTAAGGTTTGGGAAACAGCAGTCTTTGCTTAAAGATACAACCCAGAAATTAATCAGAATGAATAATATGATAATACATGAATAGCAGCATTTAGAAACTCCTAGGGGTTTCAAGGCTCTGTTGAACCAAGCACACATCCTAATAGACTACCCTGCCAGGGAGAATTTACAATCTTGTGAGTCAAGGCTGATAAACAGTGGGATAAAGGAAGGATTAATATGCTCATTTTGCAAACAGGGAATCAAGCCACAGCATGATTAGAACCTAAATTTACAAAAAGTGTGCAGGCTTTGCTCTCAGATGCTGTGCTTGTTGGATGCCAGCACAGAGCAAACTCATGGCTCCTGAATGGCTGCATGGAAGAAGCGCCAAAGGATGGGATATGCTGAAAAAAGAGGCCATGGTGCACAGGAGGTGCGATTCATCCTCAGGGAAACAATGAGAGGAGGGATAAAGGGAAGGAGGGATGGAAGGACAGAGGGATGGAGGAATGGGGACATGTCTGTGAACACCTCAGTGCTTATAGCTGTGTTTCAGGGCTCTCATTCAACATATCTGCTTTCAATAAGTTATTTTTTCTTCACATACAAGGTGTCAAAAACTTGAGAATATTTGCTGTGAGGAATTGAATGTGGCCTATTTGTTAGGCTTTATGTTTACTGTGTTCCTCAATAAATCTCAGCAAATGGCAAAAATAGTTTGGGGAGAAAATGGCCCACGAGTGTCACTGAGAGAGTGGAGAGATGGAGAGAAGCCACAGTTCCTGCCTGTCCCACCTGGTCCATTTGTATCAGCAGACACAGCAGCGTGGGGGTTCAGATGCACCTGTGCAATGCAGGAGGAAATGTTTCCCAGCTTTTGTGCCAGCATCTTGTCCTCTCACATGTTCCTTTAAAAATGTCACCTCTAGTATTACAGGGGACTGCTAGGCATTAGTAATAAATAACTGAAGAGATGGGTTTAGCAGAGGAGGTTAAGGATACCATGGGCACCCTGCCTCCCATCCCCATCGGAAGTGGTGGGATCTGTTGTGTAACAGAGCTGTGCCCACACTGCTGTGGAAGCTGCCACAGTGCCAGGTTTGTCACATCCTCCCCTGGGAAATGGCTGGGGAGGTGCTGATGCTGTTCCCAGCAGCTGATCATCAGATATCAACTACAAAGTTGTAATGCCATCTGTACATGGTAAAATCCTAGCCTAAATCCATCTCTGAGCAGGTGAATCCTGCAGGAGGAAACCTGCTTCAGCTTTATCCTTGCTGGCATGGGCTGGGGGCTGCCCAGCCCTGCGGAACCTCTCCGCCCAGGAAGCCCCCTCCCCGCCCCATGAGGCCACTACTTGCTTTGAAATTTAGTCCTTACTGCATGTAAAGTATATGAAAATCAGACAGGGAAAGATGACTAAATGTCACAAGGAAGTGAAAATGCATCTCAGCCGTTTTCAGATAGTGAAGAGGATCTCTGTTTTCCCTGGTGCTGCATAGTACTGCAGGGAAAGGCAGTAAAAACTGAGGTCTCATGGAAGGCTAAAGTTGCCCAGAGCAGAATCGATAAACTGGGTCCTCTTTCAGGGTGATGCCTTGATATCAGTTATGTATTTTTTTCTGATATCAAAAAACATCAAGATTTCTCTTCCTGGCAAAAGAATCCAGAAGCCAAAATTCCTCTCTCCTCTTTGGACTGATTGCTTAAGCACATTACACTGCAAAGCACTAAACTCTCCCAAAACTAACTTTTAGACATAAAGAATTCTTAATATTGTGTTCTGTTGCTGTCAGACCTTCCTCTACATTTCTACCTAGCTCTTAATTTTATTAGATGCTGCCTTGTCTCATTTATGTTTATTAGGGCAGGAGTAAAATGCATCTTCTTGGGAAAGAATGTTGCAAGTTTGCAGACTTCTGCCTTCACCTTTTAATGTGTTTTTCTGTTCAGAAAAGATGACATATTTGAAAAATGCAAAATTGACATCTTTTATGCTTACAGAAGGAAATGTATTTTCAAAATAGATTTGTGTTTCTTTCAAAACCTTTGAGGTGAGTTTTTCAGCTGAGATTGAAGTGCATTATGTCTTACCATCAATAAATATGTCTGTTTAAATGAGAAGCAGGGCCATATTTTCTCAAAGCTGTGTTTCCACATTGCTTTGTTTTATAGTTGGAAGTTACTTCTGAGACTGCTCCAGGTTTAAAATTTGCTTGTTTCTTAAGTAGAATTGAATAACATCATTTTGGCTTTTCAGCTAGTAGAGAAAGCATTTATATACAGGTTGCATATTTTCACTGATCTGGAAACAGAGGGGCTTTAATTAGGCTCTGTATAGCAGACATTCATAAATGAAAATGAAAGTTAAAAACCCCTTGTTTTACATGTTGAGTTCTGATACCAAATGGAAGAACAACAAAGCTCCTCTGTGCGCTTCCCCAAAGGTCACTTCTTATGGCCTGCTGTTGTTGTGTCTGCACACACACGTTTGTGTGATCAGCTCTTTCATTCTCCCCACCATCCTTTTTTCTAGCTCGGGTGCCAGCTGTGATGAGCAGAGACGCTCCCATTGTCTGCCGTAAGTCAGCGCCTGGGGAGGTGCAGGGGACGGGACATATCTGACTGCATCTCTTTTCTCTCTGATGAGAGCAGCTAATCAGGCAAATGGAAGGAATTCAGACGAAGAAAGCAATTGAAGCCCAGTTGCTCCAAGGCATGTAAGCGTGTTTTTCAAACCTTTGAGGATCTTGGCACTTCTCTGTTCACAGCAAAGGGAAAGGGAGGAATTGTGACTGTAGATGCATCTAAGGATGATGGTCCCTTGCTGATGCCCTCCCTTTAATCCCTGCAGGCACTGCATTATGGTTGGTGTGGCAGCAGTGTCAGTAACCCACTGGAGGTGTCTGCAAGGTGTTTTGAATGTTCAAGGAGGGCACGATTTGTCTGCAAGAGAACACAAATGTTGCAGCAGTGCAGACCATTGGGCTGTTGCAGATGGCATTGGCAGTGAGAAGAGAGGCTGGATGGTGAAGTCACAGAGAAAAACGTTTTCCCTTCTCAGGCTCATATTTCTAAAAGTAAGCCCAAGAGAAACCAAATCCTGATATCCAGGGGGCTTTGGCCACATTAACACTAGTGAACCAAGGCCCACCAGAGCCTGGCCTCTGCCCTGAGTTATGTTGGCTTGGCTGCCCTGATCTAAGCTGTGGACCTCTCCTCACCTTCAGAGCTGTGTGGCTCTAATCAGACTGCTTTTGGGAATGAGTCCTGCTTTTTGCTATCTCCTGAGCACTGTGTGGGAGAGCAGTAGCACATCCAGACAAAAGAAAATGGAAAGAAAATTCTGCCAACAGAAAATGGGAATTTTTAAAGTGAGGCTTTTTCCTCCCATATGGAATTCAGTTGCCTGTTGGAGCCAGGCAGTAGCCTTTACTGCCCTTATTTTTTTTCCCAGGAATCTGCCTCATAGTAACCAGTGCTGGGCAAAGGTTCCTTGGCAGAGTCTCAGGGACTTCAGGCTTGGGTCAGAGGCCACTCCCATGAGCTTGCCTGGAAGTAGCCACATGATTTCGGAGGTCAGGAAAGTTTAATAATATGGTGGAGGCCAGGCTATGCCATTTGTTCTCAGGATGGGGCCCAGATGCACCTGGGCCTCCCAGTGAGTGTGTGGGTACACAGAGGCACAGGACAGGATGTATTAGACAAAATGATTGAGAAAGAAACAGATTAGTCAAAACTGTGCTTGGAGTCCAGATGGTTAGGATCCTTGCATTTACAATGTTATTCACTTATTTATAGTAAAACTAGAACAGGAAAAATTCCCCTGAGGGATCCTGAGCCACGGCCTTGGCCGACATCACTTAATGAGCATCAGCAGAACACATCCAGATCCAGCCTCTATGGGAGGACTGAAATACCCTGGAGAAATGGAAACCCAGTGACACGAACCACTAAGTAACTTTGTGAAATGGTGACACAGGCACAGTTCTGGCTCTGTGCCAAGAAAAGCCTCTCTCACCTTTCTAATTAGTGGGGGTCTCATTAGGGAGCATGGAAGATTCATGGCCATTTTACTTTGCATGCTTCCCTGTAATTTACTGTTCTCATTACAGAACACGAGATTATTTTTCACAGCAGGTCTGGAAGGAACTGGAACTGCACAAGCATTGTCCAGGCTCTTGTGTCAGGGCCTATTTAATGCCTAAGCTGATTAAATGCCTACCTTCCTTCAAATCACATCTCATAAAGGACCTGAGGGCGCTGTGAAGAAGAGAGGGAAAATTTCATAAAGTTGGTGAATCTAAAGTACAAAATCTGATCGCTGATTTCTAAAGGTTTGAAATCTATACAAAACTATACTGGAAAATATCTTCAGCTCCCCCACCTTTAAAAAAGCTTCAGTTTTTCTTGGTGCTGCAAAACTCTGGGTATCGAAAATGAGGAAATGTGTTACCGAATGCACTGCCATCAAGAACATTTAGGTGTTGAAATGGGAAGGGGACCTCTTAGTATTTTTTTGAGTTGTCTCTCCTTCATTACCTGTTACAAACTTGAAGTGCTTTGAGAAGACTAAGGCTGGAAAGTGATGGTGCTCCCTGATTTCTCCATGTCTTTCCAAGTGCTGCCCCTTACTCCTAGCAAAGCAACAAAGCATCTCCAGCTGCCAGCCCTCCTCCTTCCCTGGTCCTTTGCAAATGGGAATTGGCTTCATCTTCCCCTGCAGCCACAGCTGATGCCACAGAGCATGGTTAGCTTCTGGAACAGGCCTCCAGAAACATCCTCTTGAAATAGAGCCTGCGATCCAGATCATGACCTGGCTGCCGTCCTCACCCTTGGGAACACCGGGATAAGTGATATTGCTGAAGATAGTGCTCTAAAAAATAAATTGACAAGGCTACGTGTATAAACTGTGCACTCAGTTTGAGTTTCCACCTATCCCAGCAAGGAACAGAAATACCCCAAGCAAGCTGTGTCCTTAGACCATGAGAGAACAAGATGCTCATACTCTGAATTTTAAATGCAAACACTTGTGAGGAATTGCCCTTGCAAGGCTTGGCAATGCCCTGAAACAAAAGGGTTTATATTGCTTTTAAAATCGTTTTCTCAGATCCGTTATTCCCATTATCCATATAAATGTCTAATCCTCCTTTGAACTGTGCTAAGCTCTTGGCACTGGCACTGTCTTGTGAAGTAGATTCCAATGTTGTAATTTTTTTGAGGGTTTCTTTGTTTGGTTTTTTTTTTTACATTGTGTAGTTTCTGGCTTGATATTTCATTGAATACCCTCTCTTTCTTGTGTTACAAGAAGAAAAATAACTGCCCCTTTCAGCATTTTATCCTTGTATTATTTTGTTTGCTTCAACTGCTTGTCTTCTAATCACCCTTTTGCTGAGATAAGGGGTCCCCATCTTTATGTCTTTTTTTTGTCTGGCGGTTTCTGTGTACCCTTGAACACATCTTGTGTCCTGCTCCAGTGGGATCCAGGCAGGGCTACAAGTAGTTAATAAAGTGATGAGCTGATTTGATGAAGACATTCAAGGAGGGAATGAATGTGAGAATATTACAATCTCCTCATGAAAAATAAGAGCGCAGAAAAATGGCTGAATTAATGAGTAAATCATTCCCTATGAATTACTCAACTGGTTAAAGTCACTAGGACTTCAATGTTAAAAAGCTTAGAACCAAATTTATCATCGTGAGTAGAAAGAAACAGCGTGCTCAGGCTATTTAAAGGCTGAACTTGGACATTTACTTTGGTTTACCCATACTGATGTGACGTATTTGATCACTGATACTCCTAACAAAGGTTTAAATAAAAATAGTCAGTTTAAAAACCTTGCTGACTTTACCCCAAATGTTCTTTGCTTGATGTACTTTGTGTAAGGATGAAGAATGGACAATCCCTGAAAGGGGAGGATTTTTCAGGTTTTCGTCTTGAAGTTTCAAAGAACATTTCAAATCTCAGAACTGTTTATGTAATACTTCTGAAAATGAAAATCTTTGAAATGGTTGCAATCACTTAAAAGCATAGCATGGAAGGGCTGCAATGGCAGAGGCTGCTCTCTGTGTGGGATGAGAGGCAGCCCCATTGATCTGATTTGGTATCATAACAGACAGGGTTATTGATCCCACGTTTTTGTGGTGGATGCTCTGTTCTGTGCACAGCTCTCTCCCAGCCTCACTCAGCCCCTCTTTTGCACTGATGACCTTTCATGGGTTTTTTCCTTTGCAAAAAAAGTGACGGTGCTGGCAAGTGGCCCAGACATCAACTTTTACTTCATGGCCACCTGAAACCTCTTGTGTCATGCTTGGGAAATTGCAATAGCCCGTCTGACATCTTTCCTCCTTGCTTCCTTTCCAGGACTGTCCTGAATGGGTTTCTTGAACACATAGGTTTCTTAAATCTTAGAAAAATAGCTATATAAGTAATCTTCCATGCACAATAAAAGCTGATGGCTTTTTATACTGAGAATGTTTCATGGGCTGAAATTTCCTGTGTCTTCACAGAAATTTAATTAAATTAAATTTTGGTAATTAATTTATAACTCCCAAAAAAGGCAGAGAGAGCCTTTCTAATGCTCACATAACACTGTAGTTTGTGTCTGCATAAAGAATCCCATCAGTTGGGACTGCTCTGGTTGGTAGGTCGGAGCTGACAAACCTCAGGGGGCTTTGGGAGGGTGGGTAGGTCAAGGACAGGTTTCCTAATATGGATTCCCACTCAGCTGGCTGTCCAGGCAGGGACAGCAGGGATGGAGGGTGATCTGGCACAGATCTCTCATCCCAGTCACATGTCCTGACCCTCTCCAGAGGCTGGAGAGAGACTGCTCAAGCAGATCTTGATGTCCACGAGCAGTGGGTGCAGTTGGCTGCCAAACCAGCAGCACCTAATGGGGTCTGTTGAGCTATTTCCCCTCTCCTGAGGCATGAGGCAATACAGCTTCCTTCTCACCTTCCCAAAACCTCATCTGCAGAGTGAGAGGGTCAGCGAGTTTGTAGGGACAGCTTGACACAGGTGGTGGGGTCTGGCAGCAGCAGTGATTGTGCGCAGCACCCAGAGTCTGCTTCCTCACTCAGCTCCGCACGGAGAGTCTGTACAGAATAAACATTAACTGCAATTTTACATGCAGAAAAAGGAAAGTCTGCAGTCAGACCACTGTACCTGAAAGCTGCATCATCTCCATTTGTAACACATTTTGACCAATCCAAAAGAAAAAAGCCTCCCAGTCATAGGGCTGGGTCTATTTGTGAGACAAATTCATGGTGCAAAGAGGGCACCAAATTCTGAGGTGAAATTTGGTCTGTGCTGCCCCAGCCTGAGAACAACTGCTAATACAAGGAGTCAGCAATTTTATTAGTAGCAGATTAACATTTCAGACCAAGTATGATAATAAGTCTATAAATTGGCAAGCTGATTTCTCACAACATTCAATAATTCAATTCCTGGTTTCACCCCATAATGTCCAAGAGGAAGAGTAATAACCCATTTAAGGCAAATGTCAATGAGCAAGAGTAGATTTGTGCTGGATTTGTAGCTTCACTCCTCTGCAGCTCTGGCTCTTGCTATCACCCAGAGCTGATTACAAAACACATAAAATCTGAAAACAGGAAAACACAAACCTGTAAATCATCTCTCAGAAAAGTCCTCAAGGTGGATATTTTAAAAGAGAAATGACACCTTACTTGTATGAGACAAGAGTAAGCAGAAAACCTCAAAATTAGCAGCCTGAACAAGTATTTGAGGGCTGGGGGGGGCTGGCTGGGACCATGGCATGGTCTGCTCTGTAAGGGGTACAACAAGGGGGTCTTTGCTGAGAGACAGTGACAATCCTGAGCAGGCACAGGGCCAGAGCTGGAGTGACTGAGCAAGGCAGGACGTGAAACATGCCTGGTGAAACATATTGCCTACAGTGTCATGTTAAGTGGAGAAATGGAATGTATACATAAACCATGGAAAATAATTAATTTACAGGGAGTTATAGGCGCAGAGGTTGCGTCACTGACAGCCCATCCAAATCCCCTGATCTTATCCAAGCTCTAAAGTTATTTCCTAATAATCCATATAATTAGAATTGTCAAAGAGCTGTAATTATGCCCATTAAAGTTTTAGCAATAGCATGTTTATGTATTATGAAAGAGCATCAGCTCTGTATGAAGCGAGTAAACATTTTGACACAAGTTGGAACTCAGAAACTTTCCTCTCCCTGTTCCGGTTGTCTGCTGAGCTCCAGCCTGCCAGGGCTCTGCTTAACACAGCTGTGAACAGACAGCAGCAGAAGGGAAATTCAGGGGGGAGCCTGAAGACGCTTACATTGTCCATCTGGAAAACAAAGCCAATGATGCCATTAATTTTCTGACAAATAATAGTGCCAAAAGAGCCCAAATGCCAAAGTACTTTCCTTGTAAGGCTGCTTCAGTTATCAAAATCAATAAGAATCTAATTCTGGGGAGGAAACCATGCCACCAGTAAGCTAATTGCTCGGTCTTGTGCATATGCTGTGGGGTGCTGGCTGGCAGAAGAGCTGTGTGTTGCAATAGCAGGCACAGACACAGGCATGACCCCACGCTGCACCCATGGGCACAGCTGGCCACGGCCACGCTCCCAGTGTCCATGCACACCATGCCGAGCAGGGCAGCAGGCAGTGCCTGGGAGTGAGTGATGTAGCAATGCTACCATCTTCATTTCTCCCCAGAAATGATGGATTTAGGGCTCCCTGAAAGACTGAGTCATGCAGGGAGCTGTGGGTTTTGGGAAGCTGCTCTTCCCTTCCCCTGTTGCCTCCCTGTTGTTTCCTCTCTGACAGCTCTGTGTCTCCCGTCGTTTCACAGCAGGGGTGGGGTTGAATGGAGTTATCATGATGCACACAATCAGCATTAAATTTTAAATTTTCTTGGGTTCTTTTACTGCAGTGGCCCCTCCTGGTTGTGTCTATGGTGGGGCTCAGTCTGCTTTCCCCACCGTCACGCCTGTTTTATTCTTAGAACAAACTCACTGCTGATGGTATATTTGTTCCTTTTTGTCACTGTTTGAGTGTCTAGTCAGAAACTTGCCATGAAGATAAAACTTGGTCTGCCTGAATAGCTTGACTGGATAGCTATGGAGAGACTAAATAGCCCAGGCACAAGCCCAGCCTCTTCTGATATGCCATTTTTTCAGCTCTACGTGTGGTCTCCATTTCTTGCCTATGCTTTGGTATAAAATCACTGCTTATTTAATATCACTTTAAAAATTCTGTGTGATCTTGCAACTGTTAAATTGCATTATAATTCATACAAAAGCAGTGCCTGTGTGTGTAAAAGTTGTCAGACTGCTCCCTGCAGCTTCCTCTCTCACAACTTGTCTTCTACAGTTTTATCACAGTAACACAGAGGGCTCTCAAGCAAAAGCAGAGCAACCATTTTGCAAAACCATTGCAATATACAGATACTTCCACCGAGGGTGAGCTGTCTGAATGAACAAGAGGGTAAAGGAAGTGCGATCATTTCACATTGACAAAAAATATCTTGTGGAGAAAATAAGCAACATATAGGTTTGAGAGTGCTAGGAAGTTATTTCTGAAGCTCAGGGGAAGGAAGTGTTACCCACAGCATTCGGGGAGAACAGCACTTGATTTCTTCTTAGCAGATGCCAAGAAAAATATTCAAACACTATAAATTAATAGTCCTATCAAGGTAGTTATCAGCTTGTACAATCAGCACGGAATGAAATGTGCATAGTACAGTCAATTAAATGTACAATATATAAAATGTACAATCTGCCCACAGGAATGAGGTGGACCACAGCAGATGAATGTTCTGTCAGGGTGGCACAGAGCACGTTCAGAGCTGCACCACACCGTGTGTGGAAGATGCACTCATCAGTGTGATGGCATGGAACCAGAGCTGCTTTATCCACTGAAAACCATTTCCGTGCAGATCGTATGGAGATATTTATCATATTTCCCCTGGAGCTGGGGATTGTTTGCTTAATTCCCCACGCTGCCTGAGGAGGACGATTCACACCATATGCAGCGGACACCAAAATTCACAGGGCTGAGACATTGCTGCAAAAATAGAAGCAGGGACCTGCTTTAAAACAATTTGAAACTGCTACATTGCTCAAGCTGTGTGGTGCCACAGGGAGAAGCACAGAGGGGAAAGCAGTCTTTTTTCATAAATCCTGGGTTCTCCTCAAGTCTGATTGGGAGGGGATGGGTCATGAGCCAGAGCATGGCCTCGACTGCTGAGGATGAAAAGACATTTCTGTTCAACAACTGTTCATTGATCTGTGTGAAAAGAGTTGGTGGAGACCAAGCTGCCTGCTCCCTCCCAAGGCCCTTCCTCTTGGAGCTGTGTGGGTGGATGCTCTGAGCACATCTGCTCGTGGGAAGCCTGTTTGTGGCCAAACACAGGGCTCTGGCTTCCTCCAGCAGTGGAAACACAAGAGGTTCTTTAAAAAAAAAGGTCAGGGACTGCTTTGCCTTGTAGGAAACATTTTAGTCTCTCAGTTGCAGAAGCAAGATCAAGTCCTTGCTGGTTCAGAGGGCAGACTGGAGGCTGAGGAGGTGGCCTTGGTCTTCAGAGAGAAGCAGCCAGGCTGTGGCTGTGCCAAATGGCCCTGATGTATGGGCACCTCTTCACCCCTTGCCATCATCAGCCCCAGCCTCCCAGGACACAAAAAATACTGTCACAGGCAGCACTGCTGCTGGCATAGCTGGTTTATTTGCTTGCAGCCCTTTGTGTTATCCCCTCTACCTTCTGCCTTGTGTTCCCAGACCCACCTGCTGGGAATTGCCCTGGCCACTGGCGAGGTCAAGAATCCACAATGCCCATAGGAATCTTGCATCTACATGTCTGTAAACACCGCCCTTGTCTCCCCCCATGCACTTCTGGGATTTAGTTACACCAGGATAAATTATATTTAGAAATCCAAATAAGAGCCTGTGAGGTACCCAGCCACTGTGGCAGTATGGGAACAATGGGAACAAAGCATCCTAGTTGTTTTCAGACCTTTCACTTGCATTTGCTCTTTGTTTTCCACATCACTTTTATCTCGGATCTATAAGTCTTGGTTTGTCTCAAAAGCTGCAGTCCAGTTTTAAATTATCCAAATTAAAATGCAGATGGTCTGAATGCTACAAAGGTTCTCCAGCTAAACTACTAGTTTTAAGTGACCCAGAGTACTGAGTAGTTAATTAATTTCCAAACCCTTTGTGTAACATCTCTTACTCTTCACCTCATCACTGTCCCTCATCCTGGGACAAAAAGTGGATTTTCTTGCTTGCTTCTGGAACCATTAGAGCATTTGCTATTTTAACAGTTGTGAGCTGCAAGGCTTTGCAGTCCATATGATTTCAGATGGTTCATAGGAAACCAATTTTAGCTGTGACAAAATGTACTGAACTTGCTACAACATTTTTGTTGCTCTTTGGCTCTGGATTGATTTTCTCTTATTAGCTGGAGCTGACTGTGGCTTTTTTTATCAGACAATTCTGGAAAGCAGCAAATCAGTCTGGAGCTCAGCTGTACAAAGTGAAGTTGCTTTGCTTATTGATGCATGCTTTTAGATCACTTAAAGAGTAACAAGAGCTAGCCATTTAGCTGAGTTGGTTTGGTTTTCAGCTTTGATTGAAATTTACAGTTTAGAACATTAGCAGAATTAATTTGCTGGAGATTCTTATCTTTCCCACTTAATTTGAATGAAGTGAGGTATGTAAATGTATGTACTTCACAAGCTGTTATCTTTACTATTTCAAAACAAGATTGGTTCAGGCAAAACTCTTAAAAATCCAAACACAGAATGATTGCTGGAGGCCTTGACTAGGGAAGAGGGTTGTGATTTTGCCTAGAGTTTGTAGAGAAAGCTTGATATGATGTTTTAGCAGATCTGAGGAAGAAGATAAAGGCAATATTGATGGCAGTGAAAGTCATTTAAAGACAGAGAGAGCAAAGATGCCTGGCTGTGGGAGGCAGATAATCCTGGGTAATATTTATAATGGAAAGTCTTTAGGTGGAAAATAGCATCTGAGGAACCTGTGGGAGACAAGACGCAGGTAGGAGACAAAGCTGAAGAAGATCCTGGAGCTGAGACAAGGCTTTGAGGAGGCTATGGAGGGGATTTTAGACAGCTGAATATTTTGAGGTGTATGTTGAATTAGACAATTGATCCACAGGAAGAAAAATTACCAGGGAAGGAGCTGGTGATCATAGAGGCAAGGGAAGCTGCTGAATCAGACTTGAGACATGTACTGACTGAGCTAGAGAAGGGAAAAGAGAAACAGAGGGAGGAGGAGGCATCAGGAGAGCAGGCAGCTCTACATGGAGAGCGGTGAAGAAGCAGAGGCAGCTGTGGGGTACAAGAGGCAGATGAGAATCAGATACCCCATCATGGAGGCAGAGCTGAAATACCTTTACCCTCACCCTGATGTTCCAAGAGTCCCACTCTCCTGCTGGATCTTGGTTTCATATCAGCAGGATTGCAAGTATTTGGGTCCAGGCAGGCAACAAACAGAGAAGTCGGGTGTGAACTCGGGAGCTGTGAAAGGAGGGAAGCCCATGGGGGAGAGCTGAGCTCTGCTCACAGATCTGGGGAGTGCCAGTGCTGGTGAGGCTCCAGATGACCCTCTGGAGAAGAGACACCACCAGACATCATCAGGCTGCTGCTTCTAGTGACCATCCTTAAATTCATACAAATTTGGTGTGCTGTTTTAGAGACCCTGGTGAGCAAGAGTCTACAGGGACTGAGGGATGATGGCCCACATAGAACAGTATTTTGCACTGATACCATTTGCCATAATAGCCTTCTAGAATCACAGGACACTTTGGGTTGGAAGGGATCTTTGGAGATCATCCAGTTCCAACCCCCCTGTCATGGACAGGGACACCTTCCACTGGACCACGTTGCTCATGGCCCCATCCAACCTGGTCTTGAACACTTTCAGGGATGAGGCATCCACAGCTTCTCTGCATAACCTGTTCCTGTGCCTCACCACCTTCACAGTAAAAAATTTCTTCCCTATATCCAATCTAAATCTACCTTCTTTCAACTTAAAACTGTTGCCTTTTCTCTTGTCACCACATATCCTTGTAAAAACTCTCTCCATCTCTCTCTTTACCCCTTTTCTCTCCCATACAGCTTCCTGTGGTTTTGTTTGGTTGGTTTTTTTCACCCCATACAGGAAATGTGATGGTTGTTTATGGCTAGACTCTGATTTATTTTCAGTGTTGCAGCACATATATTTATTTCTTGGACTGAAAATCATAATGTGACACAATTTGCTTTTACAGTGGAGGTTTATGTCAGCATGATTAATTTTCAGCATTGAATAGTCCTGCACTCAAGCCATGTGCTTTTGAGATCGTTTGTCCATCTTTTCGTATTAGGAAGTATTTCCTTGCTCAGCATTTATGCCTGTGAAAAGAACTTTCCTACAACACAAAGTCACCAAAAATTTTTCCAGCAAGGAGATAAGCGTCTAAATATGTCCTCTTTCAAATGCAGTTTCAAATCTTTCCTGCTTGGAAAGAGGGCATCTCTAGATAAGACATGGCAGTGATCCCAGTAGGGGAAGGGCTATGGCAAGAGGCGTTGGGAAAAGCTTTGCTTTCTCATGCACGTGGATCTGAGACGCTGTCAGCAGTATTTGATTTGTCCCCAGCGATGGCTGGGCTTGCTGGGCAGCCTGCCAGCAGATCCAGTGAGATGACCAGCTCTGCTCTACAGAGGAGATGCTGAGGAAGAGCCATGGAGAGCTGCAGGGCAGAGCACAGTCTCCGGCTCTCAGTGCCCTGGCAATGCCTGTCCACTGGATGCATCTCCCCTAGCTGTGGGAACTCAGCACAGGTCATCATTGCCTGGTCCTCAGCACAGCTTCCCTCTCGTCTGGTAAGATTTAAGGATGAAAGCAGGATGCCTCCCTCGGCTCATCCTTAAAAGGAAACATTGCTGAGCAGCTTCAGTGGCCTTCGGGGTCTTCCCTCAACAGAAACAAAGAGCGCTTTGCCACCCGTTCCCCAGAAGAGGCTGCAACATCAATGCCTCTGAGGGCTGTGAAATATGAAAGATAATAAAACTTTCAAAGAAAGCTTTAAAGTCCAATGTGTGGGAGTAGCACAAAGGGCACCAAGCAAGACAAATAAATACATGGCTGCAAAGACTTTTTTGTTGTACCACAAATGGGGTAGGATGCTGTGGGCACGGGGAGAAGCCTTATGGCTTCCCTCTTGGTGGTGGTTTTCCGCTGCAGGTGACAAGTATGTCACTTCAATTGTCATCTGGATCTTGTTTCCTCAAAGCATATAAAAAATGTTCCAAGTCGCATTTCCAATTTATTCTACTGAACACCTTCAAACCCACAACAGAATAAGGGAATTAACAGCAGCACTTCACATTTAGAAGCTCTAAAGATTACAGATTGCTTATACAGCATGAGCAAATCCTCCTTTTCTGAACATTAAAATAAGTCTTTTATCCAAAGTTGAGCACAAGAGAAAATGAGACTCATTTTTAAAGCACTGAGCACTCCACAGCCCTGATTTCTGAAAGAGCCATAGGCTGTTGAATACATTTGAAGATCAAGTCATTTATTGCAGTGCTTACATTTTCACTTAGAAGACCTCATTTCCAAAAGCACACATTTCCAAAAACCTTGCCATAAATGATTTGCCAGGAACATAAAACACTGTATGATGGATGTAAACCAGGAGAAAGCCAGGAGATGTGATTTCTCATTTTGATGCCAATCATTGTAAGTTTGTCCCTGCTCTCCCAGTATTTATTGAGAGTCTCAAAACTTCTACCACTGTTATTGTGCCGTCAGGCAGGAATCCCAGTTTTTTTGGAAACCCTCTGGATGTACCCTAGTGACATCATATCCAGAAGGATGGCAAAGAGGTTCTGTATTGAAAATTTGTCTGGAATAGTTGATTTCTTGATTGCACAACCAGACAGAAAAGTAGGAGCAAAATTATCTGTCAGTCAAACCCAATGTATTTTGCAGCTCTGTGGGCATTTCTTTCTGGATCCAGAAACCTTTTGAAAACTGCTGTTTGATTTCAGCCAAACCATCAGACTTAGGCCAGCTATGTAATGTCTCATTTTTACCCTCTGTGGGACAAAGAAAGAGCAGAGTAGGAGCGTAGGTGTAAATACTGGGGCTGTGTTTGTCCCTTTTCAGGGAGCAGTTTATATTTTCCAGGCTTTGCCCAAGGTGGAGGCAAACCAAGTCAAAAATGCCAAACAGGTAACCTGGTGGCAAAAGAAAAAAAGAAACAAAGCTCCCAAGTCCCACGTGGCATTGGAGGGAAAGTTTTGGAAGGGACATTTGTTCTGTCTTTGAGGCATATTTTCTCTGCTTTTTGAAGTTTGGACACCTTATGCACATACAAACCCCCTTGTCTTTCAAGAATCTTGGTCTGGAGAGGGAAGATGATATTAGGGAATGGCTGAAGCAATTTCTCATGTGGAAGACAGCCTCAAATGTATTTCAGATTGCTTACTCCAGAAGGCTTGTGTTGGTCCCTTGTTCCAGCTAACAGCCTGTGTAAAAACAATGTCTGTACATCTAATACAGCTACTGAGATACCGCATCTACTGCAAGTGTTCCTCAAATATAACTTGCAAAAAGTCATTGATACATTTTTACACAATTAATAAAAAGTATAAAAGCAAAGTGCAGTCTTCCACAAACAACTAATTTTACAGAACAGATTTTCTGAGAGCTAGGCCATTACTATGTAAGCGGCGTCTTTCCCCAAGAGTTTTCTAATTTGCATGCATACACTGTTTATTCTGGGCAGCTTAATGAGCAGCCATCCCTGGGCAACACACTACAGTCACACTCCTATTCTTTCAGGCATCACCCATTCAGTACTAAATCTTTACTAAGCAGATCCATCCAGAGATTACACATCCCTTACAGTAAAATGGATGTGACTCTGGTGAATATGTTGGAGATGGCTAAGGCTAAAACAATGAATATTTGAGCTTTCTTTTTCTCCTCCCTCTTTAAAACATCTTTTTTTTGTTTTGTTGGGGGTTTTTCTCAGATATTTATTTTTAAGCCTGAAAATCTAAAATTGGATTCATATGCTGAGAAGGAGGCTTTATGAAGTAACTATGTTTGCTAAATTAATTCCAGTTTTATGGGGAGAGAGGCAAAAAAGGAGTGGAAAAATCCTAAAATAGCAGGCATCAAAGATGGGGGGTGTGAGAGGCTATGAACAACTTCCTCTCTAAGAACAAATCCAGGATAGAGTTTTCTGGGAAAAAACACATAACTGTTTGTCTGATGATTATTTTAGTGTAAATACAGCAGCATGTTTTACAACTGAGTGGGAGACTTGAATTAAAATTTATACTCCTCCTTTATTCTCTTGAAGTAATGACATCAGGATTCCTACAAACCAGCTGTTTATGTATTAAATATTTCTGCCTTCTTTTTGCCTTTGGTTGGTTTTTTCTGTAGTGCCCAAGTTTTGCTAGGGATATTTAAACAGTGCAGAGTAATGAAAATGCAATAACGTCCAAGGGACAAGCTAGAGTGAAAACCAGAAAGAGGAAGAGAGAGGAAGAAAGTAGAGATTTGGAGGAGGTAGGAGCAGTTTGTGGGGTTTGCTCACACTTACTAACCCAGAAAAAGATCCAGATGCAGAGTGTGAATCGAGGCTCCTTTCGACAGAGTGCACCCAGTTCTCTTGAGTCTTTCACCACACCTCGGGCTGCAGTGGTTTCCTTTTGTCGTGCTGCCCAGTAGATTGGTGGGCTCCAGGCACCTTGCTCATGTACAACAAGACCCACAAGACCATGAAAACATTGAACAATCCAGATGTCTTTGAATTCCCAGATGTTACTGTGTGCACTGTGCAGCTTGCAGACTTGGGCAAGAGACATCTTTTGAAGTTCATACAGAACTGAGCATGGCTATAAATGGGACCATGATGGGCCTGTCAGGAGTGAGGGAACACTATCACTTTAATGGTGCAAAGTAATAGAATCTCCCATCAGTTTCATTTTTAAATCCTATGTTTTCCCCAGTTTTCTCAACAAGTGGAGGCCTTGGTGCTTGCCCTGGGTGTTGTTTGGATAAGAGCTCTTTTCCCACTCTGTTCTCCATTTCTCTGTGTTTGTGTTTCCTAATCTGCTTATGGAGGGCTGCATATTTTTCCCTGTGAAATGCAGCTTGGTGCCAGCATGCAGCATTAGTACCCAAACCCCATGCTCCCAAGAGCAGCCAAGGGGAAGGAGAACACTAGAGATCCCATGAATGCACGTGGAGGAGGACAATTAACCACTGAATGAACTTCTGAGGGCGTGCATGGGCTCCTTGCTACCTGAAATATTCAAAACAGGACTAGGCAGCTTCCTAAGGGATGTCTCTGAGACCAGTAACCTTCCACCCACGATGAGCAGGTATGTTTGTCACACAAAACACAACACTGCTTATGTCCTTGTTAATAAAAACGTAGGCCTGAGGCTGTGGGGAGTGAGAGATGTGTTGTTCCCTGCACTGACTTGCTGTCATGTGGCCCAGGGACAGGGGGAGCTGGGGACCACTGCTGTGGTTCATGAGCAGATTTGGGGGTGATGAGTTGAACTGTGGTTGCTCATGGGCGTTTTGGACAAGATGTTCAGTAATCTGCCTCAGCCTCGAAATCTAAGGATAAATAACTGAGTCCATTGAACCCAGAGGGAGTTTGGCCCTGGATTTGGCAGAAGCCAGCATTTTGCCATTTTATGTCTGCCCTTCTGGCTTTCCTTTGGACTTCTGAGGGGCATGAAGAGCTTCAAGCCAAGCAGAACCAGTGTGTCTCACGAGTATCAGCACTCACTGGTCATCTTGCTTAACAAAAGGGAGCACAGACTCTTCATGGGTGGACACCTTCACCTCTGTGCCAGCAAGCACAGGGCAGCCAAGGGGCAAACCTTCCCTGTGGAGTGGAATCAAGCAGGTCCCTGCTGGCCTGGTTCCACATTTTGCAGAGCAAAAGTGCTTGCACAATGTCAGACTTTCCACAGGCACTAAATATTCACTAGTTTTTTATCCAGCATAGTGGCAGGAAGGTACATATGTACTTTTTATTCCCTTATCCAGATGTTGTCACGCCTTAGACCTTCCTGTTTGGTAGACTTGTTCCTTATAAAGAGGGTTTGGTGGCTTTGCTCCGTCACTTCTCAGATAGGGAATTGCCTTTCATAACAATGAGTGGTGTTGCTTTCTGTTTACAAATATGGCCCTTTCTTCCTGGAAGCTGTGTGCTGCACAGCCCTGGGGCTGTGCTTCCTGGCAAGTCATCTGGATTGTCCAGTACTCACTCACAATAAAATCGACTCAGCTTTAGTTCATGTTTCTCAGACCTGGGACACAGTGCTTGTAATGAGACAGAAATTAAACAAAGCTTGCATTTTCCCCTTTGCTGACTGTGACATTTGTTATTTTCCAGTGCAGTCTTGCCCTTCCCTGGAATATGTTCAAGACATTTCAGTTACTTGTCTGGTAGGATAGACAGGAGTGAAATACTCCTGGGCACATGGTGCAACTCTTGGAGCTGTCCTGTGCAGGGCCAGGAGCTGGACTTGATGATCCTTGTGGGTCCCTTCCAACTCAGCAGATTCTGTGATTCTATGATTCTGTGATTCTGTGATTCTGTGAGGGCAAATGGGTTACTGTTAAAGATGTGGAAGAGAAAGTTTGCAGGTTGGGTAGGATTGGTGTAAGTACAATGCCAACACATATTAATCCCAAGTAAAATGCAGCTCTTGAGAAAACAAACTAAAAAGTAATCCAAGAATCTGGGATGCAAACACTTGCCAAGAGAGGATGATGGAGTATTTAGAGTCTTCAAACTGATTCCACTTGCCTAATCAGGTCTTAATTTCTAGATGTCCTTGTTCTCTTGTCTGGAAAACAAGACTTATGTGGGGGTAGATTTGAAATGAAATCCTATTTTGGAAAACTGAGGGATGTGGAAACTGGGGTTCTTGTCCAGTCTAACAGCACAGCCTGGGGGCAGAGTGAGCTCTGCCTGAATAGGAGGGGAAGGCAGCTCCGTGTCCTTGTCACCTAGGGAGGGTGGCTGGCATCCCTCCCTGGCTGTTGAAAGGTCAGCCCTCTCTGTCCTGCTGAACCCACGTTTATAAGAACATAAATCTATGACCATTTATTGTGTTATTAATGGAAATTGCTAATAATAAATCATCTATTTGTGCCACATTAGAAAGCACTCAAGTCAACAAATAAGCTTTAAGAATTGACCCTTAAGTGAGGAGCTGTGAAGAGGTAGCTTGCAGGGCTATTCCCCTGTGGGAACGAGGGAGGGAGAAGGCACAGCTTTGTGCACGTCCGTGAGCTGATGCTTGGCTGTGCTTGCAAAGCTTGTGAGTCCTCTGTTGAGATCAAAGATTCAGCTCATGTAAAGGTCAAGACACGGGCCTTGGGAGTATTTTCAGCTGTGGCCCCTCCCACAGGCACAGCCTCTCCCTCCCTCTCCCTTTCCTGATGTGTTTACAGCAGTTAGGATTTTCTAAGTGTTGTCTACCCTTTGTGACTCCTCAAGCCTCCTCATTTTCACGTGATCCATACAATCCATGCATCTTTATCTGGGTTGAAAATTATATTACTGTAAAGAAACAAAAAAAACCCCACCAACAACCTCCCAACCAAGAGAGCCATGTGTCTGCCTCAGGGACACATACTTGAGTCCTTCAGTCATGGTCCAGTCAGAGAAGACATGTAGTTCAGTCTAGCAGCTTCGTTCTGTCTGGACTAAATTCCTCAGTACATGAAGCAAGGAGTTCATATTACTATTTTAGCTAGTAGTATATAATGTGAAAATGATCCTGTGTCCCTGTGCAATGATGTAATGCTACACTAATGCTACTACAGCTTTTTTGGACTTCTTTGGGATATGCATGGCATGAGGATAGCTGTCTGCCTCAACCTGGGTGACACTGAGTCGGGTCTAAGGAGAACAAGGTCTCCTGGGCATGGGTGAAGTGTGAGGCCAATCCTGCCAGGGCAAGGAAGTGCCAAATGTTGACATGTGCCTGTAGGAGTAGGGATAGGGTCATTGTCTGGGGATGAGGGAGATAGAGGCAGGCCTCTCAGGCAGCCCTCGAGAGCATCCTAGCAATCAGACTGTCTGATGCTGAAGTGGGGCTTTCTAAATGCTGGGTTTTGTGGATCTTTCACTCCATATGAAACAATTTATTCTTCTTTGGGCCAGCAATAGCTATAATGTACAAGAGGTTATGAGTCTAAGGGTTGATGGATGAGGTGTCCAGTGTCTGCTTCAATAAATGTGTACTGTTTTTGTAAGAAAGACTAGAACTCCTTCAGCAGCAGAGACAAAGTGAGCCCTATCTTTCCACACCATATAGTTTGCACCCTCCATAGTGATGGAAGATGTGAATCTAGAGGAACCCAAACCAGATCTCCAGTGTCTGATGTTGCACCGGTACTAACGAGTATTTAAACCAGCAAGCCCCGTTTGCTCACTGTGATGTGTACAGCGTGGCCCAGCTTACTTCCATGAGGCTGATGTCTCTTCCTGTCCAAATGAGGAGACTGCTCTTTGGGGAGACTCTTCTCTGGGTTAAACTATTCTGGAGTCTGTGCTAAGAGTCCTGCAGGATGATCCAGGGGTGTGTGAAGCTCCAGACCTCTCCCTGCTCACATTCCTAGTATAAGAACAGTCTGGTTGCACAATGCTTCTCTGTGCACCTTTCTTCTGCAAGAAAAAGGGACTGACCAGGATAAGGTGTCTAATTCTGGCTGGAGAGAAGTGACTCTGCTTAGTCTTAGTGGATAATTTGGACAGTTCTCTTGTATCTTCTGTAAATCTCTTTTTAATGGCGTCTCTCACTATGAATCACAACCTGGGGCAGTGAACTGTAAAATCTGAGCCTTAGCACAAAGACTACAGGCAGTACCTAGATAAATCCCAGTTGTGAATCAAAGTCCCTGCTGTTTTACATTTGCTCTGAAGTGCCAGACTCTGTGCACTTTCCACGGGAGGCAGCTGGAATATAAACAGAGATGTCTGACTGCCAGCAGCCCCCCTCAGCCCCAGTCGGGGATCACAGCTTCTCCCCTTCATCTTTTCTGGCAGTTTGAGAGTCGGTCCAGACATTTTGCTCTCCTGCTCCCCAGTCCTGGTGGTCCAGAGCAGAGCCCTCACTGCTTTCCCTTTCATTCCACATCCCGCATGCACTGACTCCGTGGCTCCCTCACCACGCTCTTCATTGTCCAGTGACAGGTTGCTGGCAGTGGTATGTACACTTGATGCATAACAGCACCCCTGCACTCCTTCCCCCTTTCTATCCCCTTAAACAAATGATGTGCTAAGATTGGAGTTATGACAGCAACCCCAGCAGACCAGAGCTAAGCTCCTGAGTTCATAGCCCCCATCATTTTTTATGATTTCTAGCTCCTCTGAGTGGCTTGCCACACTTGTATCAAGAGATTTAAGATCTTGTTGCTTTGCTTATGGCATCAATCTTTATCATCTGTCCCTGAGCAGGACCATATTTGCACTTAGACTTCTTCTACTGGGAGGTGGAAAGCTGTTCCAAGGGATGGAGCATCCTCGATTTCTACTGAGGCCTTTTGTCTGTTTGTTCCATGCCCCTGCCTTCCCTTTTCACTTGGGAGTGGGCAAGAAAAACCTGTCCTTGCTCTTATGCTGGTGGTATTTGGGGTCCTGTTGGATTTGTGGCATTCCCTCTAACCAGAATCACAAAGGAGACAGCCTCCCCAGATTTGGGCTGCAGCCTACCCCATCCACTGCCTTTGCACAGCACTGTGGGCATGAAGGAGCAGTGGCAAAGAGCCCTGGGTAGAGACCTGTGCTGGTTTGGGCTGGGGTAGAGTTGATTTTCTTCTACAGTAGCTGGTATGGGGCTGTGTTTCGGATTTGTGCTGGAAACAGTGTTGATACACCAGGGATGTTTTTGTTACTGCTGAGCAGGGTTTACACAGCATCAAGGACTTTTCTGCTCCTCACCCCACCCCACCAGTGAGGGATGCACAATGAGCTGGGAGGGGACACAGCCAGGACAGCTGTCCCAGGGATATTACATAGCATGTGCATCATGTTCAGGATGTAAAGTGGGGTGAGCAGGAGGACGAGTGGGGCATTTGGAGTGATGGTGTTCACCTTCCCAAGTCACAGTTACGTGTGATGGGGCCCTGCTCTCCTGGTGATGGCTGAACACCAAGAACACTGCCCATGGGAAGGGTTAAAATTATTCCTTGTTTTGTGTTCTTGTGTGTGCAGCTTTTGCTTTCCTTCTCAAACTGTCTTTATCCCTCTTTTACCCTCCTGATTCTCTCCCCCATCACACCGGGCAGGGTGAGTGAGAGAGTGGCTGTGTGGGGCTGAGCTGCCAGCTGGGGTTAAACCATGGCAAGACCCCACCAGCACTTTGGGGCAGATCTAGCCTAGTCCACAAGTCTGCCAGCATTGCCAAGACAGGTAGCAGGGACAAGGAGGAAGCACTGAGGATAGAGGAGAGCAGAGATTGCACAGCTCTTCCCCTGGGCATAAATCGAGCAGGGGACACCATCCTCCTGAAAGGGTGGTTACCATCCACAGGCAAATACACAGGGATGAACTTGGCATCTGTCCTGCCATCACCCCATCTCTCTGCTCCACCAGGACCACTGATTGAACAGGAGCACACGTTTGAATGCTTCGTTGAGTCAGGGTGCAAATTAATTTGAACAGTAGTAAGCAGGGAGGGATGTACAGTTTAAGTGAAGACAAACTGGAGGTGCAAATGGTTGGTTATTTATTTCCAGACATGGGTCTCATGGGCAACATGACTGCAAAGGACTGTTCACAGCCTTTCCCTGCTGTCTGCAGGGAGTTTCACGAGTACTGCCTCGTGCAGGGTCCTGCTGACTGAAGTTGTGCCAGCTACACCCTCACAGGGCTGCTGCTAGCGTGGGAGGGGGTCACAAACAGCACCGTGTGACCAAACTCCTTTACAGGAATGGTGAATATTAACCCAGCTGTACTGTGTCCCTACAATCAGCCCGCTGAGGTCTGGTAGCCAGGCCAAAGAATCTGGATCTCCTGGAGTCTGCTTCTTGATCTGGAAATGATGTAGAGAGTTCTCCTGCTCCAATGGAAACAAAGCCACACTCCTCTTCCTTTTAGTGGGTAATTCACATTGCTGATTTGCAACTTCTTATTTGTTTTGGGGCCATGCCTGGGAACATCAAGGATGAATCAGACTGCTTCTGTGCTAGGTACTGTAGAAATACAGAAAAAAATAGAGATCTGGGTCCATCTAAATTTCAGAATGTTAACTCAGTGGTTAAGACACAGCATGGCTTTAACTCTCACATGGAAACCTGCTTGGATTGTAGCACTGAGATCACTTCAATACTTGCTGCAGGAGCCCAGGTTAGGTGGATTAACCAGCCCTAATGGTGCTGACCTGCAGCAGGCATGGCAGGAATGACCACAGAGGTGGTTGTCGTCTTGCTGCTACTGTTAAACAGATTTTCTACCTATTCTACAAGGAAGATGGATGAGAGTGCATTTGAGACCATCTTGGGGGCTGGAGAGAAAAGAAAGGGAGGAGATACCAGAATGGAATGTTACCACTTTATCTCAAACCAAAAAACGTCTCTAAGAGGCTAAATCAGCAGAGAACATATAAATGAACTAAATAGGGCTGCTTTTAAAAACACCTTGTTTGCATTCAGTGAGAATGCAGGCTGAAGCTTTCATTTGCTTAGATCTTTATTGGTATTTTAGCCCTTGAAGCTGCAGATGTAAGCACAGGGCATGCCCAAGACAGGGACAGGGGGAAGGAGAGGAGGAAAGATGGCATTGATCCATGTTCATGTTTCCCAGGTGCTGGAAACCACCCAGTGCCAGATGGTGATTCAGAGCCTGCATAGGGGGAGGCTGCAGCTGATGCATGAGCCCCTCTGGTCCCAAAAGGCTTTGGGTGAGCAGGACAGACTAGAGGATGCAGATGTCTCAGATCTCTCTCTCTTCTCACCACAGAAATACCTGAAAGTAGTGCAGAATGACTGCCACCTCTGTGGCAGGAATTTCCTCCCAGCTGGGACATTTTCACATGACAAATACTGCTCAAGTGTGGCCCTTGCAGGTGACACAGGAGCAGGATGGAGAGATGAGCCAGCATTGTGATGTATTTTCCCATTATTTGAACAGCAATAATGTCAAGGACAGCAGCTATGCCACCCTGACCCGGTGCTGAGGGAACCATTGCAGTTGTTCCTGCAGTGTTTAGTTTTTAGTACAGAACATATTTACAGAAAAAGCAGCTGGAGCACATTCTAGGCTTTTGTTTGAGATGAAACTTCCCCATGCTCACCACCCACGGTGAGTGCAGATCCTCTGGTGGTACAGAAAGCACTTGGTGCAGCTGGGGGCTGTGGGTTGGGGAAATTCAGAGCACAGCAGCTTTTGGGTGCCCATCCCAGTGAGCGCCCAGGCCTGGGATGCTCTCTGACAGCCATGTGTGTGACTGCTTGGGCTGGGGAAAATAGTCATGAGACAGTCCCTGTCCCTGGGGGAGCAGCCACCTGCTCTTAGGAGAGTGACACAAGAAGGGACTGTGCTAATCCTAGCTCTTTTTAGGGCTGCACATTTTTTCTGTCTGAATCCCGAGGACCTAGTTCTAAAAACTAAAAACCCTTTTACTTTGTGGATGTGCTGCAGACTTTTCATTCTGAAATTTACAGACTCACAGGATGGTTTGGGTTGGAAGGGACTTTTAAAATAATCTACTTCCAATCCCCCTGCCATAGGCAGGGACGCCTTCCACCAGAGCAGGTTGCTCTGGGCCACATCCAACCTTAATTTGAACATTTCCAGAGATGGTGCATTCACAGCTTCTCTGGGCAACCTTTTCCAGTGCCCTTGCCAACCCCTTTAGTTTAAGTAAATTGAAGTCTAAGTGCGTGAAAAAAAAAATATTTGAAGTCCAGGAAGTGTCTCCTCTTTCCCTCTCTCTCTTGTGATCCTGTTTGAAAAGAAGAAATCTTTTGGACATCCTCCCTGGGGCTGTTTCTGTGGGGTACCCAGCTTCCTAGCAGGTGAGACACCTCCTGAGGCCTGGGATCTCTTCCCCACTGAGCATAGGACTGGTGCCTTGGGGATGGGATGGTCTGTCTGGGGAAAGAGTGGTCTGTCTGGATCAAGTCCTTCCTCAGCAGGCTGAGGGCTGGTGGATCCACTTTACCTCAGTGGGGCTTGAATAGCCCTCATCAGCCTGGAGGAATGACTGGAATTCGTCATGCCATGCAGGCAGACCCCGTGGGTCTTGCAGTGCCTATCTGTGTGTGGTTTTGAACAATTGGTAGAGAATGAGTCAAAATAAATAGTGCTGCTCAACCTCTGGCCTTTCCCCTTTTGTCCACAGAAGTTCAAGAAATTCCAGGGGTTGGGAGCCAAACATCTGTGTTTCCCCTTGGGAGGTGCCAAACCATGTTCCTCACGTGAAGTGGGCAAGGTATATTTAGAAAATGAAGCTCAGAAACCTCTGGCGAGAGCTGCTGCTCTCCTGGTCGAAAGCTTGCATAAGCTTGGGCACGTGTTTGTATCTTCATCCACATGCACTGGATCCTGCATACAGAAACACAAACTGACAGGCACTGTATCTTACAAGTCTGAGCTTGTGTTGTGGATGCCAATATTTTTTACAAAGTGAGGATTTGAGGATTGTGGGCCTGGTTTCTGAGCTGAAATATAGACACTCTATGCTACGTGGGATGCCCTTAATGAGTCAGAGTATCTGCCATGGTTATGAGATGGGCACAGAGTCTGCAGCAGTAAGGAAGCAAAGGTCAAAGGGTGTCTTAATAGCACTGGGCTCTGCTGGTTATGCAAATAAATTGAGCCTAATGCCACTTTTAAGGAGAGCAGCTGGGACACCATCAGGCTCTAGGGCCACTTCTAGGGCCACACATGGGCTTCCCAGCCCACTGGCATCCAAACATCTCAGGGACCCCAGGGATGGCCTGAGGCCCTCCTGTGGGCTGGGAATAGCTAACCCACCTGGTGTGTTCAAGCAGGGGACTTTCCTCTGGGTGTGCTGCCTGTGGAGACAGCTGATCCAACCTTCCAAGCAGCTTTTAGGGGACTGCAGAGGATAACCTGGGTGCATCCCACGTCTTTTCCATCTAACCCATACCTGGAGCCTTGGCTCTGCAGCAGCTGCCGTTAGCTTGGATAGAGCTCTTCCAGCATCAGTGCTCAGAACAGGGTCACTGGATAACTGCTGTTTCAGTCACACTTTGTGTTCCCACTCTCAGCTGTGTGAAATGGTTGCGTGTCATAAGAAACCCTTCTCTTACCTCTGACCTCAATGCCTAAGTTGATAACAGCATTGGAGAAGTACCAGCATGCAGTTTGAGGTTGAAAACATTTAATTTTGACTTCTCCAAGGTACAGAGACACATTAGATTTCTGCCTGGTTCTGCAGAACAAGGTTGTGTCTTAATTTCATCAACCACCACCACCTGTCATGTTTTCAGCTTAGGACCTTGTTTCCCCAGCCAGCAGACACACGAGAGCTTGGGGGTGGTGGCACAGCTGACACCAGAATCAGTGCACCACCTCTTCCTCCTTAGAGACTGAAGGAGGGAGAATAAGTGAGAAATTCCAGAAGGAAAGAACTGCAAAGGTCGCACAACACAGCTTGTTCCTTGTGGTACTGCATGTGCTGAGACCAAGTGCCTGGGGTCAGACACCTCTTGGCACAGCTTGGACTTACATGGCGTGATAACTGGAGAAAAGGAGCAGCTTGGGGTTAAATAAAAATATCAGAGAAGTTCTACCTTGTCATACTTCATTACCCAGGTTGAAAAAATGGGAAACCTCCCAGTTTTATAATGGGACAAGTTTAGTAGTGCCTGAGAGGAGCTACTGGGAGAATGGTTCATGGATAAATGAAAAATAATAAAATAAGGAGATGAGTTACAGTACTTTGTTGTTTAGGCATACTCAGTTTGTCCTCCTGCTCTTTCGAGGGCAGATGAAAAAACAGAGTACTTCAGGTCTCCTGATGGCTTATTGGGAACAGTTTGTGTTCAAGACATTGCCAAATTCCAGCAGAATTTCTCCTAAGGACCCAAGGAACAGCTTGTGACAACCAAGATCCCTACCAGTTTGTCTTGTGTCCACGCTGCATGTGTTTTGGATCCCAATGATACATGTGGGATGACTGGAAGGTGGTTGTTACAAACTGTTCCCTGAGAGGTTTCACCATGGCTCTCAGGACAGGATACACAATGCCATTAAAGTAACTTGCTACCAAGTTGCTCATGCTGATGCATTGCCAGCTCCTTTAGCAATACTTCCTCGTGCACTCTCCGTTTGCCATAAACAGGCGCTCCTGCAGCGGAGTGCAGCTGGAATCTCGAGTATATTTTTGCAAGCCATAAAGAAAAGCAGTGTGTCTCCAAAGCAGATTATAATATTTTGATATTTCCCAGGTCGCTTGTGCTCTCAAGCTTTATCGCTGCCCAGAGTCTTTCAGAAGAGCGCTCATCACACACGTGCCCTAAATAATGTAAGCTCTGTGCTGGTGATATTTATAGCCATGCAAACTTGCCCATTTCTGCCTGTGTTGTTTCAAAACAATTCTTGAGTGATCGCATTTTTCATCTTTAGCATATTATTTTTTAGTTCTGAACACTGAACACATTTGTAATTACTGCCATTATTGCTGCTGGATGCCCTATTAAGCCTACAAACTGCGCTCAGATTTAAAGGTAGAATTCTGATTACAGGTCAGGCTTGGGGAGAAAGGACGGCATTTGGAAGTAAAAAGTACTTACATGAACACCAAGAGAAGTGGCAGCACATACTGTGGTTACGTCCACTTCATTGAAAAGACGCTATTTCATTTTTAGGTTCTTGTATTTGAGCATCCCTCTCTGAAGCTCAGGAAAGGATGTGTGACATCCTATGCCATTGTTTCTATGGGATCACAATGGCCATTCGTAGCAGAGAATTGTTTTGGGGTCATCGAGCTTCCCTTGAATGGCTGCAAATGAGTCAAAGTTCTGCATCTATCAGATAATCCCACAGAAGAATTCAAAATTGTCTTGTCTCCAAAATACAGAGAGGAAAATAGGAGTATGTGAGTGTCATTGTGAGTGGTTTGCTGGAATAACAGAAGTGTGCAAACTCCTTGCAATGTTGTGTAACATTGCTCTGCACATGTTCTCCTCCTTCTGCTTCTGCAAATCATCCTTTTAATGCAATTATAGCTGCTATTGGCAAAAGGCACTGAGAGCACTAGCTGGCTTCTGGAGAAAACTGCTGCTGAGATGGGAGCACTTTCAGCTCACAGGAATTTAAAGAGACTGAGAGGACACTTCTTTCAGCCTTTTGCAGTCCAGTAAAAAATGCTCTTATTGCCCCCTTGATGGTGTTTGCCTCTAGATTATAAATAATAAATCCAACCTCTTTCCCATCTCTTTGTAAGGAACTGTGTTATTACTATCTCTGGTCCCTTTTTGTCTACTTTTGGAATCCCAGATGCTGAATCCAGAGCATCATTCACAGGGCTGTGAAAATTAGACTCACATGGATGCCTATTTATGTGGAAGACTCCTTAGGACAGGTGTTCAACCAATAAGAGAACTCAGATCCAGCCAAAAGATGTGCATATATACCTCTGTATGCATTCATTTACCATGAACATGTATCTGACTACTCTCTGCAAAGAGCTAGAGGGCCAGCTTGGATGGGTCCCTGAGAAACCTGATCTAGCAGGTGGTATCCCTGCTCATGGCAAGGGATTTGGAGCTAGATGATCTTTAAAGCTCCTTCCAACTCAAGACTTTCTAGAAGTGTTCTAGAAAGATTTAGATTTTCCATTAAAATTGTTGCTTTGGTTGGCTTTTACCTCCTGCTGCATGCAAGAGGGACAGCATTGTTGGCTGGGTTTAGGTGGCTTTCAAGGAAATTTAACTTGGATATTGCAACTGCTTGCCTCAAAAGACTCTGCAGGGAGATGTGGGCTGGCAGTCCTGGGCAGCAGATGGTTTTAATTCTCTTGAATTTACTGCTTGATGCCTCTGGCTCCCTCCTGCAATGGTATCAGTGATAACACAAGTGTCTGGTTTAGGGTTTGGCACAAACCTTTGGATTCTCTAAATCACAGCAAACTAACCCCTGTCTCTGCAGGCTCTGGTAGAAGAAGAGTTTTGCACTTTGCCTGGCACAGGCACTCTGCACTGAGTGAAGGCAGCTGAGTTGTGCCAGAGGGTTTATTATCTCATATCCCATCCTTTTCCCATCCTCAGTGATTCCTACACTATCGGTAGGCCAGGCAGGAGGACAAAGCTCAGGCAGGAGGGTGTGACTGCAAAGAGGAAGCTGCTGTCTGACTTGTGTGCTAGCTCTCTTTGTAAAACCATCTGCAAAACCAAAGAGAAGTGGAAATGGGTTTCTGGATTGCATTAAAAAAAAAAAAAAAGAGCAAGCACTATTTGAATTTATCCTCCAGGGTTTGCTCTTCAGTGACAGATTAAGTGACAAAAGGCAATGTTTTCATGGTGCTGTGCCGGTGGGCAATCAGAGGAGAGAGGAGTTTGCAGCTGAGTGCAACAAGGGCTTGGTGAGACTTGGGACTTCTTGTGCTGGATCACTTAAAAACACAGAGAGAAAACAGGGCTCTGCTCCAGAGACAGGCAAAGAGCAGAAGGAAGAAAGGGTTGCTCTCATCCCTGAACATGTGGGCACTAAAAGTGCAGCACAGGGATTAGTGGTTCAGCAGTTTACCCAGCACCTGTTTTGGCTCCTGCCAAAGAAAGGATGCTGTGTTCCTGGGACATTTATTCTGACTGTTCTTATTTTCAGGATCACCCAGGAAGTCTGAGGCAATGCCAGCAAATGAACTGAGATATTTTCAGTCTCAGCAGAGGACACTCACCAGAAGACACATTAAATATGTGCTTCTTACCCCATCAGTTTCTTTAGAAACTTTAGGAAGTTCTGCACATTTAGAACATGTTCATGGACTCAGGGAATAATTCAGATTGGAAAGGACCCATGGAGAGCATGTGGTCCAGCCTCCTATCCTTGCCTAAACAAGAGCTGAAAGCCTTATAAGCATCAAGGTCTAAGCCTGGAGTGTCCCTCAAATCCTGCTGTTGCAGGGTTCTCCCTTGCACCCATTCAAATTGACAAATCTTTACATAGTGGCTTTAAATCTACCAGTATCTGGCCTTTTATTAATATTGCTTGTGTCTAACCTAATCACTTAAAAAGGTTTGACCATCCCTACTCAAGCCCTTACATCTTTCTGAACTTGTGGTTTCATCTTTATCCCCCAAGAGCGGGTGGCTTTTTTCACCACCCCATGAGGGGTCAGGAAGCCTGACTGGCACAGCACCATGTGCCAGGCTTGGGGCTCTGCCCTGGGGTGTGCAAAGTTATCCCAGCAAAGTGTGCCCCAAAACCCTGGCAGGCACTTTGGTGGCTGAGCAGGCCAAGCAGCCCCCCAACACCATGCAGGAATGCCCCCTGCTTTGTGGGATTTACACATAGATAATCTGAGCTGACAAATTGAGATCGCAGCCTTGGTGGCATTCTGTTGTCCCTTTGGGCTCACCATCAGCTGGTTCTGTTTGGATAAAGCAGCAGTGAGCTTTCTTTTTCACTACTTTGCTGCTTCCTGCTTGTTTGGGGTTTCCCGTTTCAGCTTTCTGAGTAGCAGTGAGCTGACAGGCTCTCTTTGTACCTCAGGAACCAGCCTGGTGCAGGCAGCAAGTCACTTCAGGTGTCACCAGAGATTCTGCATTTTGTGCCTTTCCTGCTGCGTCTACTTGGGACCTGCCAGCTGTTGGAGTTGTTTTTTTGTTGCAGTTCCTGGAAAAGGGCTATTTTGACACACTTAAAGCTCATGCTTTACTTATTTGAAATGCTTTCTGGGAGTGCCTCACACTGGGCTTGACTTTGAAGGAATTTTGAGCAACACTGCATTCTTCCAAGCCTCATACCCCAAATTATGGCCGAAAAAGAGCAAAGAGAAGACTCTGTGGTCGTTCTTATAGTTTGAGCTGGGATCTAAGAAAGCCAACTGCCCCTTACCAGGCCTGGGAGAACCCATGGAGAGACATTAAGATCCTTCCAAAGGAGCCCATAGCACCATCAGCTCCCAGTCATTCCAGAGGGTAAGCCACAGCATGGCATTAATGAGAGCAGTATAAATCTGGCATAAATCAAAGTGCTTTGACACTCTCTTCAATTGTATACACAAACACCATGTTCCAGCGAATCAGTGAAATCAAAGCAGCACTGAGAGGTCAATTCAGCATTTATGCACGTCACTGGCAGCAGACCCTGCCTATTGAATATTAAAACCTAAAATAAAAAGGAATTTACAATAGTTCTGAAATATTTAGGCCTTTGATGAATAGCTCTCTCAAGATCATCCAGATGCTCTTTTGCCACAGCACCATATGCATTTAAAAAACCAGATTGTCTCTGTGTGAGAGTATCTGTCTTCAGTGAAGGATAAACATAGCTGCACATTGAGGCAAGTACACGTAAGAAGTCTGGTGTAAATCCTACACAGGAAGTGTTGAGCAGTAAAAACCGTGGCCGGAAAATAACAGCAACATTAAGAAAAACAAAATTTATACTCACCATTGGTGATCAGGGGCTTCATTTTTTTAACTTCCTCCTGCTAAGAAACAAATATCAAACCAAACTGTCTAATTAAGGAAACTTTGTTGACTTGGACAATTGGTGAAAAAGAGGACCCTTAGTTCATTTTCATCATTGTTTTGCAACATGCAGTAGGACACTGGCCTGTGCATTCCCCAGATCTTTGCATACTTGATGTAAAAGTCATTTATCACTTAAGAAGGGCACGACCATAGTGGTGTCATTAATCACTCTTCCTGTTAGGACAAGGTAAGAAGGATAGGTGTAAAAGAAGTGGAAATTCATACATTCATTTACTAGTAAAGACACTGACGTGCAGTCATGTTCAAATGATATACCTGAAGGGTTTAACTTTGGCTTTGCAAAGTTAAATGCAGCACTTCAGAACAAGAAAGCTGACAAACCAAGATGAGGATTCAGGGAGAAATGGTGGGTTCTGGCTTCCCACGAAGCCATCAGGGGCAGATTTCCTGGTCCATGCAGGACAGATCAGACTTTTGAACTACACCATAGCAATCATGATGGCAAAGGCCACAGCATCTTAAACCTTTTTAAACCAGGGCTGCCTGTGCCAGCCTAGGTGCTCCTGCAGGGAGTAAGGTGAGGGAGCTGAGCAGACTGAAAACTAATCACCTTTCTGGCCGCAGCTGACTGATCCATCACCCCCTGCAGCTGCAGGAGAGCCATTACCAGCTCCAAGATGCTCTTGGGGTATGGGAAGGTCGTGCAGTGTCACTCCCCAAGTCAGGAGCTGGTCCTACCATGTGCACAGCTTTAGCCCCAGGGACATCCTTCATCCTGCAGTCCAGGACTGGGCATGGAGCCACACTCCAGTAGCTCATCCGGCACAGAGGCAGCAGGTCCCAGCTAGAGATGACAAAACTGGCTTGGCTGGGGGTGCTGCTCACCACTCTCAGCATCCCAGTTCCCACCACGGCTGTGATACGTGAGATGCTCACATGGGGTTTCAGCTGCTGGTTTAACTGGCCACATCTTCACTGGAGTTCAAGTTCCCGCAGGAGGTGATAATGAGAACGTGCAGTGCCAGGGATTTCTCATGTGCCATGCTAATTTAATGACTTGCTAGAGAGCTAGTTAGTGAATTTGAAGGGCCAGTTGAAATAGTTTATCCAGTTTACAGACTTAGCTGCCAAGGGGGCGCAGGGAGGCAGGGCTGAGCAGCAAAATTCAGTATGAGCCATACATAGTTGTGACATATTTTCTCTGTGAGTTTCTGACTGCTGCTGCAGTCAGACTTTGGGTTCCTGACTTTCTGACAACAGGCTCAGCACGTAAACACAGTGCTTCCTCCAGAAGGTTTTGTTTAGAGAGGTGCTATTAATAAATAAGGAGGCTACTTGATTTTAAAGATGTTTTCAAAGGTTGGGCCTGGACAACCTGAAAACCTTTTGTCTCTTGCAAAAGCCAGATTTGGGTTGCTACAGGGAGGGAAGCAGAGTTCAAAGTGTGAGGTCCTGTTAGATTTTCAGGGTTTATTCTTATCTCTGCACTGGACAAATCACAGAAGCAAACCCTCCAGATCCAGGGGGTGGGCAAGGGCTGGGGGCTGGTGTCAGGTACATCACAACATGGGGCAGCCCTAGGCCTCAGCCTTTCCCTGGAGCAAGGATGCAATGGCAATGACCAGGGAAAACAAGGAGGGGAAGCAGGTGCCTGTGAGAAGGACACCCCCAGCCCCTGCTCAGTTTCAGCTCCTGAGCTCCCTGTTCCATTGTGCCTTTGGAAGAGCACAGCAATCCTGGCTATGAAAGCTCCTGGGGCCCATTGCGGTGAAACAGCGATAGGAATCTGCGTGCAGGGATGCTGTGTGTGGTATGAAACCTGCTGCAGGGGAGGTATGGGGAGAGAGGGAGGGAGAGAAATGCTTGGGATTGTTTCTGGTTTGTACCCAAGGGTGCCATTTGTTCATGTAAGTATCCATAGCAGAATAAAATACTTTTTATTGAAACATTTTTTTTCTCTTGCTGGCAGCCACTCCACTCCAATTATCTCTTCTATCATATCCCTTGAAGCCAGGCTCCAAGGTAAACAAGTGAAAACCTGACAGCTGGAATGCAAAGCCTCAGCTGAGACTGAAAGCTTTTTCTAGATACATTCTGCACATTCATACTGTCTAGGGTATTAGCAGTGGAAATGAAAATAGAGATTTCCTAATCTCACCAGAGACAACACCTCGCTGTCCCACCTTTGAGAAATCTCCAGTCCACAGCAAAGACTTAATCCATCTTAATTAACAAAGCACCCAAGTAGGCACACTCTCAGCTTGCTCCTGATCTGGATTTCCCACATTCCTGTGTTTTGGTGGGTAACTTGCTGAGAAATTATTTTGCATTAGTAAAGAGTCACTTGCTATGAAAATACACTGTAAAGCCATGTTGATTTAGCCTGAAATTTTACTTCAAAAGAGAAGATTCACATTATGTAGATGTGTCTGGCTTCAACATAATTTCAGAATAAAACATATTTTATTATTTTTTTGAAGTGGGATTTTTGATTTGTTTTCCACAAGTGTTGAATATCACAGTTTAAAATTTTAAAATTACAATTTAGCAAAGAAGTAGTTTTGAGAGAACATTACTTTTGTGAAGACATGAAATTTCAGGATGATTCAAATCACCGTGCTCTTTGCAACACAAAATTTTGATCCTGGGTGTGTGTCTCCTTGAAGACCTGTTGGGCAGGTGGGAGAGGAGAGAAAACCATTGTTGATTTTTTTCCATGATAAGGACAGCATCTGAACAACAGCTCACTCTGAAGATATGTTAGTGCAGCCTTCTGCTTTACCACAGAGATGTTTTGAATTTCTTCTACTCGTTTTTGGACAGAGGGAAAAAAAATCTTGGTGTGTCTGGGATCATGTTTGCAAGAAATCCCGGTGATCTTCTCACCCCCTTCAGAGCAATTCAGATTTTACATTTCTCTGGAGAAAGAAAAAAGTCCAGGCTCAGGCTTGCCTGCAAGATGGTTTGCTGAGAGAAAGTCTTCTTCTGCAATTGTGAACCTCTGCTGCAGCAGCACCATCAGCACACTGACAAACTGAGGCACTGCATGGAAAATGCAGCTGTGCCAGGTTGTAGCCATGAGATCTTGTCTGCCCCTTGACTTTGTTTCCACAGACATGTTCTCTTTTCATGTGCTTTAAACTCCACTCCTTGGATCAGCTCAGTGCCCTTGTGCTTGCTCAGGTCAGGTCAGTGATCAAGCTTGAAAATCAGCCCAGCCAAAAAACCTTAAAGCCTGAACTACATCTAATTTCCAGCCAGATCAGGAAAGCCATTCCATAAAACTTCCAGTGTCATTCAGCAAAACTGTTGAGGAGGGAGAAGAAGACTGCAGGGATGGGACGATGGAAGAGCAGGACTGTTTATTGGCAGCTCAACCCCTGGGGTTAAGCCAGTGATAAGCCACATCCTTGGAAGAGCACAGTTTGTATTTGCAGAGTCTCCCGGGACTCTTTAGTTCCAAGTGGTTAAAGTTTCTTATACTGATGCCATCATCGGTGCTCAGTGTCCATCTACAAAAGCCATGAACACGTCTGGGTAACAAGAGCACATCCACCTCAGTGGTGCTCCCCTGGGACTGACGCACACAGGGAAGAGGAGCAGCCATGGCGTGCAAAACTGCTTCCCATGTCATCAGCCCCTCCCCAGCCAGGGTCATCTTCTGTTTGTGTTATAAAAAGCCCCCATTTTTCACCGATGACATTCAGGGAGCTCCACATTTGGCCTGTACAATTCATCAGCCAGTTCTCTGCTGACCTTGCCCTGCCTGGCTCGGCTGTGTCCCGCTCCCGCTGCAGCTCCATGACACCCACAGGACTGCTGCTATTTTGTTCCTCCCAGCCTGACGTGCTTCCCACCAGAGGGTGGGAGCTGGGCTGGCTGGAACCACAAGCAGCTGTTCAAAGTCTGTGCAGAGACAAAAATCCCCAGCTGTAGCTGTCTGTTCAAATAAACGCTCAGAGGCCAAGGCACTGCAATATGAGAAACACATTCCTAGAGGACATGGATTCAAAGAGGGTGGCATGTGAAGGGATTAGGGGAGACCAGCCTCATGGCTGTCGGCAAGGTACCAGACAGCAATGAAAGTGCTGACCTACGGCCACCTGCAAGACGCAGCAGGTGACCCAAACTAGATTTTAAAAGTGAAGTATTTAACAAGTTGCATGGAAAATACTTGTACTAAAAGTATCCTAATATTTCCTGATGAAAATCTGAAGGTTAGGATTCAGCTGGTGCTCAGGAACAACCTAGGGAGCTGGAAAATGTGAGGAGAGTGGCTCAAAAGTATCTTCCTCATCTCCTCTCCCAATCCCAAGGCTACAGACTGCTAAAAAATCATTTGGTAGTTTAGAAGGCCTTTTGACTTTTCTGAGCAGGGTTGACTCCACCTCTGAAGGAAGCCTCCCATTCAGAGCACTGTGACTTCTGCTTGTCCCACTGTGGTGCAGAAGCAGAAGAAGCAAGGGAAAAGCAGCTGTGGAGGACTTAGCACAGAGCTGGAACCCAGTCCTGGATCCCCCCTTTCTGGAGAAAAGCTTCAGTGTTCTCCTTCAGGCAGCACTAGAAATGCTGCAGGGGTGGGAAGGGACAGGGATCTGCTTCTCACCAGCAGCTGGCCCAGAGCAGACAAGCCAAATGTCTGAGTGTGGACATCTGCAGAGTTGTTGCCTGTGTTAGAGCCAGCTGTCTGGGACTCCCAGTAAAGTGAACAGAGAAGCTGTTTGAGGATGTGATTCATCTGTGATGCTGTGGGAGCCTGAGTCAGGGCAGAGGAGATGCTACTGCTGCAGTCTAGAGGAATGACTCCCACAAAGGGCTCAGAGTGAACTCGTGGGCTTGTCAAGAATTTGGTTTCTTGTTCATTTTCTGCCACAGGGTCAGTACATTGGGCTCATGACTGGCTGAGGTTCCCTCTCTGAGATTATTCACCAAGAGTCTTGAGGATGCTGGGTGATGTGCCTGGGCAAAGGCGGTGGCAAGAGGCAGGAGCCTGCTGCACACTGTTCACTCTGACCCTGAAGCCCTTGCTGGGAGCCTCCACTGCATGGTTCCCAGGGAGAAGATGAGTTCCTGCATGGTTCCCAGGGAGAGGATGAGTTTCCTGCAAAGTTCCTTTGGTTTCTAGGTGCAGGTGAATGGTGGATGCTCGGTTGTACCACAGGGCTGCACTTGGCACGTGGATTGTGAGCACAGAGAGATCACAACCCTACAGAACTGCCCTCGTGGCTCTGCCTGTGGGGCTTGGCCATGGTGGGTCATGGTTTGGAGACTCTGCAGTGCTGCAGCTCCTGGGCCCCAGCAGATGTGGCACTGCAGGGAAATGGCTAAGCTAGGGCATGGGAAGGTCAAGCAGTAGGTACTACAGATCTCCACATCTTGAATCTACTGCAGAAAATTTGTGGGAGCTGGGGGAGCAGTTGTGGCACAGCTGGGCCCTGCAATAGAGCAGCACAAAGGTGTGGCTATGGGAGCCAGGAAGGCTGGGATGTGACAAGGAGTGGGTGGGGAGGCAGGAACTTACACAGGGCTGTGGTGTCAGCTGTGCTGGAGGTGTGAGAGGGACTCTCAGAAAATGAAACATTTCTGAAAGTGACTTTTGATGGCAGGAGTTTTGGCCATGCCCCAAAGAAGGCACGGTGATTAAAATAGGTGCAAGGCCATGATTCTACTCTGAGGGTTGTCAGCTCAGTTTGGGCACCTCAGGGTGAGAGCTACATGATTTATTGTTGCTATAGCGTGGTGTGTCCAGACTCAGAAAGAAGATCAGATAGTGTGGTAAGAAGTTTGGAAGATGAATTTGGAGGAGGAACTGGGGGGTGGGCTCTGTTTTGATCCAAAGGGACCATGGCAGTGAAAGGGCTCCAGCCTTTACTCCAGTTCAAATGTGGATATAAAGTGCTGAAACTCTTGCCAGATCTGTACAAGGTTATGATCTTGGTCTTGCATTCCTGTCTTGGGCAAGGTTGAGGAACACCAGCTGCTTTAACAGCCTCTGCTCCTTCTTTCAGGACAACTTCCTTGCCATGGGGACCTCACCTGAAGAAGGGCTTTTTGTGCAATCTCTGCTGTTGCTCACAACTTCTGGCCAGTACAACCTCACTGGCACTTATCCTGCTGCATGGGAAGCTGAGCTGAAGGGCAGTACTGAGAGGCAGGCAGGGATGGTGCTGCACACCCAAGCTGTGAGATCCTTGAGAGAGAAGCTGCTATGCACAAATAATGTTAGAGAAAGTACAAGGGGATGAGACAGGTGTGTGTGGGCTGAAATGGAAAGCCAGGGGCTGGTGTGATAGATTTATGACAAGACTGGAGGAGAGGCTGAGGAGATCTACTTATTATAGTTTAAAAAATGGTCCCATCAGAAGACTGCAAAGAGTGCTCCACTGTGCAAATTTATGACATGCAGTGGGAGTGATCATGTCTTCTGTACAAGCTAGCTAGAAAAACCCCCACCTTTTTGCCATGAATATTATTCACAAAAGTGCGTTAGATTTTTTTTTTCCCCCAAGGAATATGTTTGTTTATTGGTGGGGGAAAAAAGCTCCTACATTAATTGTAACTGAAAACTGACTTGCTTTTTGCAGTTGCAAATTTGAGTTACAATATTTGTTTGAAATTCTTTTTAATTGCAGTTTTTAATTTTAAAGCAAACATTTTTTTGTTTTTCAGAAATACATATAAGCCTGGAAAACCTAATTTTTCCTGCTTGAACATATTTTGCAGTGAGATACGTCAGCTTCTCTTCCTAACCATTATTGACACGTACCCACAAAAATAGCTCACATAAGCTGCCTGCACATAACCTGAATATTATATGATTTAGTCACAAGAAATAAATATTTCAGAGTCCTGCATTTAAACAATTCTTCATTTTAAGCAAATTTGGAATTTGGAGCTTTCTGAAAGATTCTTTAGGAATATGGCCATGCAGCATTGTGCATCTAAGTGTCCTCAGTGCCATCAGTGAGGCACCATGGCCAGAGAACTTGCCCTGTGAGACACTAAGGGGTGTGGGGTTTTTCAGTCTGGGAAAAAAAAAAAAATTTGGGAAGCCTGATGGCAGCCTGCCAGTGTCTGCTGGAGGAGGCAGAGCTATCCTCTTTTGGGGGGCGTGCAGCAGCAAGAACAGAGACAGTGGTCACAAAATGTTCCTGAGAGGTTCAAACACCTGGAGATTTCCACCCTAAGGACAGTGGAGCCCTGGAGCAGGCTGTCCAGAGAGGTTGCACAGAGTGCTGGGCTGGCCTGTATGCAAGTGGGAAAGACAGTCCTTTCCAGCCAGGGGTTATTTACTGAGAACAAGCTGAGCTGTATCCTCTGCTTTAATTAGTTTTTGGGAGGCATTAGTAAGAGTCCCACAGAAATGTCAGAAGTTTTGCACCTGGGCATTTCTCTGTAGCATTATGTCCCACCAGGAAGGAAAAGGATTTGTACATATGACAGCAAGATAAATATAACTACAACTGAAAAAAAGAGATAAAATTCAAGCAGATCAATGTTATCTCATGTATCTTATGATGAATGCACTGAAATTACTGAAACTTCATATTAAGGGGCAAATACACTGTTTCACAAAATGTCTTATGTCTCTGTCTTCCCCTTTTTATCAGGTAACAAGATCAGATGATGACTTTTCCTTACTTTTGATTAAAAATAGCCATTCTTCTCATAAGGGTTAATGGTGAATTCTTTTAGTATAGAGTGATACAACATTAAATTAGAGAAGAGTTTATCCCTAAGAAGTTTTATTGCTGGTGGGGGTTCACAGATGGAAAGCCAACTTTTAGCCCCTGAGTAGAATCGGTCCTCTAAATGTTCCACATTTTTTTGTAAGCCAAACAAACATGTTATATGCATGGTAAGTGGATCATATTATCTTTTGCAGTAGAGGCAATTGTGGGCTGTCTTTTTCAAGGTTGGATTTTATATATGAGAGGCGCACATAATTCATAACATTTCACAAAAACTGCCCTCCCTTGACTTTCCAGGAAAGCAGATAATTTTAAAATTATACTTTATATATGTTTTTCTTAGTGAGTCTTTAATTATAATTTTGTGTGTCCATCACCTTAAATGTTTCTTCAAATCCTCAAGCACAAAGCTCAAAAACAATGACCAGATCTTTGCAGAAATCAGTTATTTTCACACTCATTTACTGTCTATTGTAAGAAATAAGTACCCCTACATGTTGAGATGCCAAACTGAAAAATCTCTACAAGGTTTCAAAGAACCCCCTAATACCAAGAAATGTGCAGTAAGAAATTGTCTTGTATTCTTTTCTACAGCCCATGAGGACAGAAAAAGTTCAAGGACCCCATTACATAATTAGCTTTGAGATTAGAATTCCTCCACTTTAGAGGCACCTGGCATTTGAGGCCGATGGGGGGTAACAGGGTCAAGTAGCGAATAATATAATAAACTCACTGAAATTCATAAATCTGCAAGCTAGACTGAAGAATTTGCTTTCATGCTTCAGAGCATCTGCTGCTTCTCAGGAGAGCAGGTAGGAATTTTCCCCTTCTCTCTCTCTTTTTTTTTTTTAAATTTCAATTACAGGGACTATGTTAGGACTTAAGAAGCTGCATTATTTCTTGGGGTCTGTTTTGGATTTAATTGACTAATGACCAGACTGGAGATGCTGACTCTTCTGATTTTCAGTATCTAATGTTGGTCATGCTGTGGCTGAGAAAAAACTGGCTTTAGGAAATGGCCTCAGTGTGTGTGACTGTGAGTGGGTCTAATTTATGCTGCATGAAAAATAAACAGAAGTATATCCTTTGCTAGGGCTGCCAGTATTCAAAGGGGTGGATTTTGAAGAATTAAGGGAACTAACAAAGTCACCTGATCTGAGGAGCTCAGAGCCTGGAGAGTGGAAAAGATGGATTTCTTTAAGGCACAGATAATAAAACTATCCAGAAATGGTATTCCAAAAATGAAAATACACAGGGAAGGGCAATGCTAGGGTAAGCAGGCAACTAATGAGGTTTAATAGAAAAAAAGAAAAGAAAAGATGACAAATAGATATAGCTATGTCAGAGGTAGAGAACAGGAGATGTAAAATGAGAACTGCTGAGTGGAAAGATGAGTTAGACCTGACAGATATGAAGTAACAAAATGTTCTTTGCCCATATGAATAGAACAAGAAGAACGGAAAAAGTGAGCACCAAGTATGGACCAAGGATGCTCTAGATACATACAGATCCCAGAATAAAGAATCCACACTCGAGCACCTAATGCAAGGCTTAAGCATAACATAAACCCCCAAGCCAGCTGCCCACTTTTCAGTGATGACCTGGCTGGAGTTCAGGGGTGCTCTTCTGTTTGCATGTGCCCATGCTGCCTTCCTTGCATGCTCTTACTCGGAAGTGGCTGTGCAAATTCCAGTTTAGGAAGGATTTGAGAGGTACAGATTATATATGGCAGGCAGGTTTGCTCAAGATGGCATTTGACAGCATAGTAACAACAAAAAGTAATGCACCTCTATCCCTGCAGTGGAAAAACACAGGGTGAGTGAGCAGACAAGGCAGTGAAAGCACAGAGGAATGAATCAGATAATGCCAGCATAACCACACAGGCTGCACACAAGGTGAAGACCACAGAAATGAGGGTGGGGAGAGGAGAGCTGCTATTTAGGCTAAGAGAAGCTGAGTTTTTAGCAAATGCAGTACAGCCAAGAGTTAAAGGTCTTCTCAAAGGTTGGTCTAGGAAAACTCCATTACTATGGTTGGCTAAATCTGCCTGCTCGCTCACTTCCAGATGTTACAGTATAAACCTCACTCTGGTATCATTTTAGGAGATTTACTAAAAAGCTTTCCTGTTGTGATGCAGATAAAATGTCCTGCTTCCATGGCCCTTGCTGGTTCTGTCCCCTTTCATTCTGGTTGTCAATGGTCTGGAGATGAATCAGTACTTGGGGAGATCTGATTCCCTGTGTTTAACTTCATAATAAGATAGAGGCAGTCAGGCATATTGATCCAGAGCCACTTGTGCCACCACATCTGCTCTGTTGTTCCTAAGGGCTTGGGCATAAGCAGAGCTTATGCTCTTATTGGGGTCGATGTGCTGGGGAGAACAGTGGTCAGACAAATAAGACTGAATTTGCATTGAGATGATCTGAGATGAAATCTCAACTGAGATTTTATTTGTCCCTGTCTAAATGAAAAAAAAAAAAACAAGAAAATGAAACACTTCCAGGCCATTCATTTGTTACTTACTGTATAGCATCCGGAGAGAGGAAATATATAAAATATCTTGTGAACCAGCAAGACCTGCTAGGAAACTGTATTATGTTTGCCTCTGTTCAACAGGCTGGAAAGTCTTAATGTTTCCTGTCATCTTAAACTTCCTCTTTGCTTTATAAATAATTCCTGGATGCAAAACATTTTCTAGTGCCTTGGCCCTGCACTGAGGAATGCATGCTGAGACAAGCTCCCTGAGACACAAAACACTCCAACAATTGTCCTCTTGGTGCACTGCCAAGCAATGGAGATTTTCAAGCAGGACCTGAATATTGAAATGCAGCTATGCAGATCATCATCACTTGGAAAAAGGGAAAATTGCTTTACAGGATGGAGGGTTTGCAAAAGTGGTGAAAATAACTTTCTGTATCTCATGCTGATTTGAACTGAGAAACTGAGCCAAATTGCCATTTGACTCTGCTTAGGGCAGAAAATCTGGAAGAGCACAGAATAGTGCAGAGTATCTTCTCTCATACTCCCAGTGTTAGGGAAAGGTCACCCCTGGATCTTCCCTGAGAGCATCCAGGACCCAGTGCTGGGAACAAAGAAGGAAAGACACCTCAGTTCAAAAAAACAAGCACTCTCTGCTCTTCCACTCTCTGCTCCTTGAGCAAACCCCACCAAGAGGTGGGTGAATCTGCTGACACCCGGCGTGACCTGCCCAGATCAGCAGGACTCCCAGGAGCTTTCTCCTGGTATTTGCTCCAGGGTGTTGCACCTCAGCTCATTCAGTGTGGGCAGGACTGGGACACCACAGCTGAATCCATCAAAACCAAGCTAAACGTGCTCACTGCAGCAATCCTGCTGCTATTTCATCAGGTGGATAGTAATTGTTTCTGTTGCTGGAAGGCTCCATCACCCCTTTCATTAAAATGCAAATTTTACATTAATTAAAAATGCTGGGAGCATTTGCACAATTTATGACCAAGTCTTAGAGTCCAGACACCCCCATGCTGGGAGGGGCAGCAAGACAGTTTTGAAACTGCTGGAATAAATCCTTATCTCAGAACACCGAGGATGTTTTAGCTGATAAAGGTTCTTTGTGGAATTCTAAAATTAATTTGTTCCACCTAGATTGGGAAATAGACAAAGCAGAAGGCATTCAAGCAGAATTACATTCCTACAGAGAAATGCACCATCTAAAACTGTTCCCACACAAGAGAAAGGAAGAAGAAAGATCCCATCTTATGCTCTGATGCAGCAGTCAGTGATCTTATTTCTGCTCAACCTTCCTTTCCCAAGCAGAAATTTTGCATATCCCCCGGTATAGCTGACCTACTCTTACTGTACTGGGAACTTGTCTGCTGGGATTCCTCAGTTTGGTTGGAGTAAATCCCATCTGCTGCTAATTAGTCAGTAATGGTAGATGTGCTGGGGTGAATGGGGAGCTGCTCCTTGGTGATACATAACAGACCAGCAAAAGGAGACCCTCAGGCTGTGGCTGCCTGGTTTTCATGCATTGAGCTCGGACCTTTCTAGCCGTGTTCTCCTCTGGGGTGAGGAGCTGGAGAGGTGCTGGGGGAGCCTGGGCTCACTGCTGCTCCTCACCTTGCTCCCTTACAGGTACGGCTGCAGCGGGGTCCGTGTCTGGCAGGGGGGAAGGTGGGAGTGGTTGGGGTGTGAAACTCTCCATGAGACCTCGTGACACATTCACGGCATGTGAAACCACCTGTGGCATCTTGGCACGACTGGAGCCTTCCCCTCTGCCCTAGGGGAGCAAGGTGTGTGATCTCCCTGCTGGGAAGAGCCTGGGGTAAAGGATCAGGATGTAGGAAATCTTTGCTCTTCCTCCATAGGATACCTCAAGGCTATGGCCAGAGGCTCTACCTCCTACCTGCATTCAGCTAGCCCAGTTTAAATTTCCAGTGCTTTCACCTTTCCTGAAAACCAGGCAGACAGAGCCTGAGGGTCTCATCTTACTGGCCTGGTATGTGCTGCTGCGATGCAGTCTTTTCCCTTATTTTCCTTAAGCCATTAGCATTTCCCAGCTGGTTTACACCCTTCTGCCCCAGGGAAACCAGTGGCAAACCTGGTCCTCACTTCTTCTGGGCATGAGCAAATCACAGTGTGGGGTAAAAAATACCCCTACAGCTGCAAAAATAACCCTGATGTGGAAAAAACCTTCTGCCTTGGAAGTGAAATAAATGGCAGTGGAGGGTGGCAGGTCTGTGCACACCCTGGCCTCCTCGCAGGAACAGCAGAAGCAAGAGTGTGACCAGCATCCAACACTGTATGGGAAAAGCTAGGCAGGCTGGTACAGGGATCTCTCCCAGTGTGCCTCTGGAAGTGCCTGCCCCTGGTGCCTCTTACGCCTGTGTTTGAGGTTCCTGTTTCTGTTCATCTCCTGGAAAGGATAAACACACACACCTAACTCCAGCAAAGCCTGTGCAGAGCCTGTTTCTGGCACGTGTATAAATCAGCAGCAATTTCTACCAAGGTAAATGTTGTTAGTCATTATAAAATTGTCATAAGTTAGGTCAGAATCCAGCCTCCTGAGGGGCTGCTAATGGGCCCTGGGGAGTCTGGGTATGTGTGTGTACGTGCATGGGTACGTAAGCAAGCGGAAGGGAGGCCAGGACTCAAACCACTGCTGTTATTCTCATTGCAATGTCCGTCCTTGGAGAGACAGGCTCCTCCAGTGCCAAGCTCTCTACAAGCCAGGAATAAAGCAAAGGTCCCTTCTGCAAAGAGCCCACGCTCTGGTTTAGTGACAGTGGTAACAGGTGAATGACATGGAAATGTGGGAGTGTGGAAGGACAGGGTAATTACAGACACTTGCCTTTGCCCGGTGTCACTGTGGGCACAGCAGCACTGCCGGTCCCAGAGCACATGTGCCTTTCTGCAGATTAGATTAGTGACAGCAGATGGGTGAATTTCTGCAAACTTAGGGCATTGACAGGTCTGGTCTGTTATTTATGCAGAGTGATCGAACACAGGCATTAATTTCTGTGAGGCAAGCCTCTTTATGGCTCCCTATGGATCATACAGTGGATACTGAATTGCTATCCTTCTGGTCACAGATAAATCATCTACGAGAATCCAGGATGATCTGAGACTACATTATTAGGATAGTTTCCACATTCTCAGCCCTGGTACTTAAACACAGTAAATAAAGAAATGAAAGATGATTTGTTTTTCATTCAGTTGAACTATTCTAAGATTCCAAGGGAAAAAAAAAACCCAAAAATCATCGTGATAGGTCCAGAGTTATAAATATCAACACTCTATGTACTGGGGAAAATGCTGCATTCCTCCAGGTTCTTGTAAGAAAAAGGATTAAGAGAATGTGAAACTCATGAAATTTATGGTGGCCCTTGGCCAGATGTGATGTGTCAGTGGATGCAAGGCACATACCAAATGTGAAGTGCAGCAGTCACTCAGGATTTATATCTGCTGCATCTCTGTCCCAATAGCACCACATGTTTATATGGACTGTGCATTAGCACCACATGTTTATATGGACTGTGCATTTATTATTGGAAATTGAAGGACTGCCTCATCATTCCTTCTTACTGGAATCTCATGGGTTTGTTTTCTGAAGGACACAGAGCAATCCATGCTCCCACTTATATCCTGGGTCTATTTCAGTTCAAAGTAAGACCTAAAATATGTGCTCCTTCTTCTTAGCAAGGAACAGGATTCCTGAAATTAGAGAATGGGAGCAAGCAGCAGTCAGCCACCTCATTTCCATGCTTCTCGTTGTAAAACCTTGTCTTCATATGTAGGGATTTAATAAAAAAATTACATTTTCCTGGTACTGTACACATATCCCATCATTCGAGCTGGGTGTGAAACAACTCCCCCGACTGAAAAGCTGCCAAAAATCCAGGAGCATCCCCGGTCTGCAGCAGGAATAGTCCTGGAAATGTGTCAAAGCAGAAGAAGCGAGAGATGGGGGCTGGGTGGGTGTGCTTCCCCAGCAGCCAGGGAGCCCAGGCTGAAGCTCAGGCCCCAGTGCCCTGGTTTGCCCCATCAATGGCAGGGACACAGTGGTGGGGCAGAGCTGCTGCTGACAGAGAAGTCACACATGGGTGATGGAATGGTGAGTGAGTGCTGCTGGTGAGGAGGACACACATGGGAAGGGGAATGGGCAGGAGAAAGTCCTGATGTGCTCTGGGACATGAGGGACAGGGGTGGCTCAGTGAGAGCAGCCCAGGACAGAGGCACTGCCCAGCTCAGAGCCCTCCCCTGAGCAGGCAGGCAGCCGAAAACACGTGCTGCCGTTTTGGCTACCTGTCCTGTGCAGCTGGAGGGATGAGAGCCATAATAAGCCAGAGGAAACCAAGTTGTTTTCCCAGGCACTCATTCCCAGGAGCCGGTGGCAGGTGGGGATGCCCCCAGGATCGGCCCCCCCTGCCAGGGAAGGGAGGGTCCCTCGCACCCTCTGCTGAGACTGAACACGTGCCAGTAGCAAGAAGTGATATCTCAAACAAGCACAGCCGTGGGTAATTGTGGTAGCTAAAATAATATTCCATGTTCCATGGAGATGGGATTGTTGTGGTTAACCGATGTGTAACTCATGCTATTAAGCAGTTCCTGCTCACAGGGTTACATTATACTTAATGTCATTTTACTCACATACAGTCTAAGGTGTCGCTTTTTTTCTAGTCCAATCCAGGCCTATGTGAATTTGTCACTTCTGCCCTGCAGAGCTGCTCTTAAGTCACAGTTATCCCAAGGACAGACACACACACTTTTAGGGTATATCCTCACTGGGGAATTTAAACAGCCAGGAGGTGTTCCCCAGCCTTAGGCAGGTTTTCTGCCCACTAATGGCATCTCCACATCTCCAGTCAGGCTGCCCACTTCCAAACAGGCATCTGGGAACAGCCTCTGGTTAAATCCTAAACTGTTCCCAAGGATTGCAAGGGTCGTGCTGATGGCCCAGCCCTAAACTGAGCTGTGTCAGTGCTGCCAATTTAGCAGCACCGGTGATCAAGTTTCGGGCCTTAAACCTGCAAACCTGGACCTTCAGGATGAGTTTGCTAATATGGATTTTCTTCATGGGGAAGGATAATAAACAGGAAAAACCTCTCACTTATCTACATAAACTATTATGCTGCTTACCCAAAATCCTGCCTACTAACACATTACCTTGGCTGGAATCTGTTCAGCTTTTGATTTCACAAGCGATAAGAGACTCTGCACCTCACTACTGCTGTGAAAGGACATGCAAAAGGCAGAAGAAGCCACAGTAGCTCAGACCTGGGCTGTAGGTGCAGACACGGTGATTTCAAGTACGGCAGCACTACCTACAGTGTAGTCTGGGCCAAAAACGATGTCCCCCCAGTTAAATGGCCTGCAAAATCTAGCTGAAATGGAGACAGGGATACCCAGCTTTGAACTAACTGGCATAAGTCACATGCTTAAAAGTTACCTGTCTGACCTCAGACACAACAATGTCACTCAGGCTGAGGAGGTCGTCCCTCTTGTTGGGTCTGGCTATCAGAAATACATATGAGATCACATATGAGATGTTTGGAAGAAGCAGGGGTGGAAGCAGGGCCCACTCCAACCTTGTGCAAATAAATCCAATCTCTCTCTCACCTTCCTAATTTTGATTTTGTGCTGCAAAGACCTCAAACACCTCCTGGTACAAAATGAAAAGGAACAGAGAGTGATGTTTATTCTCCAGGCTGGCAGTGTTTCAACCCTTGGACCAGTCTTCTAAGCTAAAAATTGCCCAACTAGCTGAATACCTCCTTCTGTTCCTGGATTAATGTGTTTGTCTTCTGCTGATTTATGGGAGCTGTGACTTCATGACCTCAACACGTGCTCTGAAGAAAGTGAGCTTGCGCCAGAAACCAGGAGCTACACACTGGAAAACAAAGCAAAGAGAGATGGATCCGGTCTGTAACTGTGCACTGTGCCTGGGGCTCAGGTGCCCTGTGCCCTCACCATCCCAGAGCATCTGTGGCTGCTCAACTGGGAGGAGAGAGAGAGGGAGATGACACTTTCCATTCCCTTCCTGAGCTGCTCACTGCCTTCATCCCCCCATAACCCCACTGGCTGCACGTCCTCAGCTGTTCCCAGCATCGGGGGGGGTTTCCTGGAGTGGCTCATTAAGGGGCCACGAGAATGCAACTTGATTAGAGCATGATCTGATCACAGACACTCTGATGTATTTTCCATATTTGAGTGGAAAAAGCTGCAGCTCTGCCCCGGTGTAAAGGTAAAAGATAGACCCAGTGTGTCTGCAAAAGGAAAGTCCTCACGGGCTTTCAGCAATGGAAAAAAGCAGAAAGACAGACCAGTGATAACAGAGGGACAGCTTTCCACACACACTGAGCTGGCAAGGACACAAAGGACACACACACAGGATTCAATTTTTTTCCTAATTTCATCTGACATTTAGCAATCGTAACTTTTCATTTGAGTAATAAATGGGTTTGTCCTTTCCAGCAAAACTGCTGTGGACATATTATTCCCTTTATGGTGTGTTTTGCTGAATTCCAGATGTCGCTGCTTATTCAAGTCAAAGTTCAACCAAAGAAGAGTCAAAAACAAAAAAAAAGAAGTTTTGCTCAAAATGAAAAAGAAAAGAAAAGATTTTGAAAGCAGTTAATTTGTGCAGGTATTACTGTTATATGGAGCTTTACACTGAACTGAATTACAGCAATGCAGTGAATCATTCCAGGGGAGTGAAAATGACGGTCAGTGCTTGCTTCTCCCATTAACCTTTCTTAATGTGAACTTGTAAAATAATATGTGGTCTGGGAGATGAGGGAAAAAAGAGTACTCATTGAGCCAGCCTCCACAGGAGAAATTGTCATTTTTCCTGACGTAATGATGAAATAAATAACCCTTTCCTTATCCAGTCTACCCCTGTATCAAGCGCCTCTCTCTACAGGCAGAAATGGAGCAACCAGAGGAAACACATGATTAAAGATGGGGCTTATTCAGGTTATGCCCAATTGTTTCTGTCCCAGGTGAGATCTGTGTGCTGGGTGCTGCACAAAGCAAAACCTGATCCTCACTAGAACACTGATAGGCACCACAAGTCCTTGCTCAGAGATGAGAAGATGAAACATTCTTCAGCTGCTTTCTCAGTAATTGAAATATAATTGCTTGCATTTTAACTAGCTTTTAATCTTGGGAACCAGTCCCTCTGGAACCAGCCCAGGTGGCTGTAGAGCAGCCTTGGGGTGGCTCTGAATAGCAAACCTCTGACTGCACTTGTGTCTTGGTTCTGGAATGAGAAGATGACATAAGGCTGAATTTTTTCTGTCTGCATAACTAAACTGAGGCTGTGAATTTGCATCCAGTTTTGGTAGATTCCTCTATATTGCAAAGGAAAATAAGCAGAGTAAAAGCAAGAGGTTTGTTTTAATTGCATGGAAGATGTTCAAAAGAGTGGCTTGCTACCTGCTGTTGCTAGCTGAAGGCTGATGAGATATTTAGCAGCCTATTTGAACTAATTGCATTCCCTGGAACTTCATTTTTAGACCCTAATTCAGCCTTTTATCCCTGTCAAGTGGGATGAAATCACCCCTGATGGGTAACCCACTCCTACCTGAGGAGGTTTTGATGTGTGCCTGCCCATCCACCACTGGGCTGCTTCAATGAGGGACAGAGGTGGAGAGAGTGTTCCCTGTGGCTTGTGGGCATGATGGGGAGGTTTCCTGAAGCCATTGGGAACTGGGAACCACCTCCTTAGGAAGCCAAGAGGCTGTATCTCCCCAGTCCAGTGGAAGTGAAAATAAAGGTGTGTGGCATCAGGAGTGGAGGTCTTATACTGGGCTGGAAACGACCAGCAGTGCAAAATCGGCACACAGCACAAGCAATGGGTAGCTTTTCCCTGGCCATTTTTAATATTTGGCAAGTTCCTGAGCAACCTTTCCCTTCAGTAACCCTTGGAGCACTCCAAGAGCTTGTCAGGTTCTTACGGAGCTCATCTTGCCCTGTGCGGACGTGAGGGATTAGTCACAGAGACACGTGCTGGGGGCCTGCCTGTGCCATCCAGCAGCTCACAGCTCTCCCTCAACCCTGCAGCAACCATAGAATCACGGAACCATTCAGGTCGGAAAAGACCGCTGAGATCACCAAGTCCAACCATTAACCAGCACTGACAAGTCCCCCACTAAACCATGTCCCTCAGTGCCACATCTACATGGTTTTTAAATACCTCCAGGGATGGTGACTCCACCACTTCCCTGGACCGCCTGTTCCAATGCTTGACTACCCTTTCCGTGAAGAAATTTTTCCTAATAACAAATCTAAGCCTCTTCTGGTGTAACTTGAGGACCCTGCAACCCATCTTGTGACAGATTTGATGTGGCCTTGGTGTGGGTTTCTGGGTGCTGGCAGGAGACTGCCACACAGACAGAAATGCTGGTGATGCTGAGTGAAAGGTTCCTTCTCCTCTGGCTCTGTGTCTTCACTCCACGTGAGACACGACAGGGAGACAGGGAAGACATGTCAGTGCTGGGAGTGGTCTCCTTGAAGCAGCAGAGCTGAAGTGCAAATTGAAGACTAAAATGTGAAATGCTGGTTCTCAGACAGATTTTTTTGAGTACCTTTGCCTCTGCTCATGAAGAGGTTTAATCTTATTTCCCTCAGGAGCACTTTCTCCCCACTCAGAAGGAGCAGAGGCACTAATGGGTGGCTGCCCTTATGAACCTTTGTGGCTCCCTGTCACAAAAACTACTAAAAGTCATTTGACAGCTCCCCGGGGTTCTATTTCCTTCAGCTGTGGTACCTCCTTAATTAAAAACTCACTAGGTATCAAACAGATTTTTGTTTTCATTTGATTTGGCTGCCTTTGAGAAGGGGGAAGGGGAAACAACCTTTCCTCTACTTCTGAGCAGGAATAGTTGCCTATGGACATAGCCTAATCTGACTTTCAAGCAAACAGATCAATATTTGCTTTTCACCACATCGAAACTTGTTGTTAGCATTCCTGGTAGAGAAATTAATACATGTTGATGTTAGTTAGGGGCCATTGATTTGTCTGGTGTATGTAGGTATAGTCTGCTTCAATTCAGCAGAGTCAGTATCTTCCATCAGAAAAGTTGCCCTCATATATTTCACAGTTGTATCAAGTTTGGTTTCCAAAATGAAGTTGCAATCAAGATAGAAAAGAAATGATGCATGGAAAATTAACTGCATGAGGTCAAACAGGAATCAGCATGGGCACCTGGGGGTGTGGAGGAGAGCTTCATTTTAAGGAGGGGAGTGCTGTTGCAGGCTGGGTTACTGCTATCCCCTGCCTGACTGCCTAAACCTGCATATCTCAAGTTTTCCAGGTCACAAGGTTATTCATATTTGCTTCCATTATAGCCTCTGCTAGGGCACTAATGCCTCGCTCCTTTTGTATTTGCCATGAAGAAATGCATAGCTTTAGTCTGCCTGCAGTCTACACAGACAGGGTAAGTAGAAAGTGGGAGATAACATTATTATTATGCTTATTTCTGAGCTGGGAAGGTTCAGGGAAGGAGATTAAGGGACATGCCTGTGGCAGTCTGCAGCAGATGGAACAGTTACAGAGTGGTCTCCCAAGATCCCTGTTAGTGTCCTCCTTGTATGGCCACCTCTCCCAGGAGAACACCCTGGTCTCATTGGGACAAACGAAATTTGAGCTGTGCCAATGATCCCTGTAAAACGACCTTTCCAAAACATGGATGTATTTTACCAATAGATATACTTTTTCTTTGTAAATTAGTAATAGGGACCCATTAGACCTACTACAAGTATCTTTGGCTGGTACCACTATCACCGATGATGCTTAGAAGGCAGATGCTACTGAATACTGCCACGGGCAAGACTTTCTTCCTTGGGCCTGTAAAGCAGCTCAATGTGTAATACAGTGGCTGGTGAGGAGTGGTGGCATGGAGAGACATAGGTTTAATCTCCAAACAGAGCTCTCAGGACCTGGAACACGTGCACTGTGCAGTGGTATGATCTAAGAAACTATTTAAGGTCTCGGCTGGAAAACAAACACGGAAAAGATAACCATGGATTACAAGGCTGTTTGAGATCTACATAGATACACTGTTTTGACAGCAGAAATTATAAACAGTTCATTTTTGTTGACCTGTGCCCTACAATCTGTTTGAAAGCAATTCCTGCATTTTATCTGAGAAACCGATGGTGGAAAACATTGCTTGCATGGAAAATATTGTCTCGGTCATCTCTTGCCCAATGGTTTGTTTCGAAATTCTGATTAACCAAGCAAATGCTCATTCTTCCTTGGCAGTACCTGAGAGTGAGTCCCCAGGGTGCTGTCACTGACTGATGGGTCTGTGCTGATGAGTCAGAGCCGACATGTCTGTGATGGACTGATAAAAGGAGGATGACACTTCAGACAAAACAAACCATGAGAGACCCACACATATAAGCCTGTTCCACAATACTTTCACCACTGGTGGAGGAGGAAAGTTGAAAAGGGAGATGGAGGAAGGAGAAAGGCAATAGGAGCAAAATCAGGGCATGGATCAGGCAGGACACATTAAAAAAACATTCCCAAAGCAGAGAAAAGTGGCTCCCACACAGAAATCTGCTCTGCTTTGTCCTGCTTACTTAACAGAAGTGCTGCAGGCTTCCCACACCTCTCTTTTTGTTACTGGTGACAGTGTGACAGAACCAGGCAGTTTCAGCATGTTTCTCTTCCTCACTGTTAGACTCAATCTGCTGCTTGCTCTTGCTTTCTTAGGAGAGTGACAAGGGGGAGGCAGGGGACTGGGGGTTCAGGGCATCCTTCCTGGAGATGAGGTAAGGCCAGCAAGACAGTAAACATGTCAATTTTGTAAAAGTGGTCAATTGAGGATTTTGCTCAATTAAACTAAAGAGATTAGACCTCTCTTTACAAACCTGGCTGGAAAAGGAGAATAGCAGCTTATTTTATATACTCTAAGTGTGTTTCTCTGGGACTGAGGCCCAATAGGCTCCAAGAACCCCCTCCCCAGTGACAGAGCCTTTGTTGGACCTACATCTGAGTCTCCCCAGTCATCGGTCTGCCCAGTTAGCTCTGAGAAACCTTCTTGCAGAAGTATCATTGCAGACCATTTGCTAGTTTGGATCAGTGCCTGGTTTTTGCATACGTATTTGTCCTTCAATCTTTCCCCAGCAGCATTGCTACCAGGACCAAAACTGGGCTTTCATTGTTGTAGTTATAGGAGTCATTAAAGCTGCAGAGGATGCAGAGTTAGAGCCAGGCCAGGCTGTTTCTCCCCAGAGACTGGTTTTCATCTGCACGTTATTATGTTAGAAATCTGCATTTATGGAAGATATTCCTAATACAAGAGCAATTGATACCTCTTGTCTGGCTATGTTCTGCCTACCCATTGCTGGCCAGACAAATTGCTCCCAGGACATGACAGCCAACTAGGTGCCAATTCCAATCTGCTTCTATGATTTCTGAGGCACTGCCGTTGATCATTTCTGACATGTCAGTTGTCACCAGCACCTCCCCAGGTTCATGTCATGACTGCTCTCTATGCAGGTTCACAAGCCCTGATCCTCTCTCCAGCCAGGTGTGCTCTCCCCTCTATCATTCAGAGTGGGACATCATGAGGCCACCGCAGGTAGGGTAGACACAGAGAAACTGCCTGGTGGGAGTAGTCCATATTTCATACCCTGTGCAGCAGTTGCTTCTGAGAGTGTTTGATGGTCTGAGGACAAAAACCATGCTGGCTATGGAGTTAATATTCTATTGATATGGAAGCCTCCAGGCCTGTGCCCTGGTCCTATTTATTTGCTAAGTCAGACATAACCCAAATGAACTAGCTTCAGTAAGCTATGTAGGGAAAATATCAGTCTAATTCACTGTAGAAGACAGACCCTCACTCTGGGAGTGTAGCAGATCCTACCAGAGGCTTGATAAAAAGCCTGGGGGCTCTTGGTCCTGGAGGGAACACAACAGGCTGCATTCCCTGCCCAGGTCTGTGCCCACACCAGTGGTGTTCACACCCACTGGGCAGCATTTGCGCTGCTACTTCTGTGATCTCTTGCTACCAGACACAGCTCAAAATTAAGCAATCACATTTTTAACTGGGTATCTTCAATCTCATCATTTCTTACAGAGCAGGATCTGGGCAGGAAACATCTGCTTCAGTGACTGCAGCAGCCAGAGCGGTCAAGTGAGCTCTGGCAAAATGGGGAATAAACAGAGCTCATGCATAACAAAGAGGTGTCCGGCAGCAAATTCCTCCTATCAGAAAGAAAACTGAATCTCACCCTTGTTTGCCTGAATCCTGTCTGTTTCCCGGTTAAGCCCCAACAATTTCAAGCATCCCAGGCATGCAAGGAAACACTGTTGATGTTGATGTCAGGCAGCTGGAGGCTGGCCGGGAAAAGGGGATGAAACTCAGGAAGTCTGGGCCCCTGGCAATGAAACAAATACTGTGTGGAGAGCATATTCTGGGTCATAAAGGGGTTTCCCCAGTGTTCAATCTGTCTGAGACAATTTTCTATTTAAAGTCCCCAGCTGTAGCCTGAGGAAGGGGCAGCGGTGCACAAAGTGAATCACCCATCCTGTCCAAGAGAATCCCGAGGTGGGAGATTTCCTGCCTTTGGAAAGAAAACAAGATGCACAGTCGCTGCTGGTGCCAGAGGGGAACCCAACACCATCTAATGGGGACCTCGATGAGACCATCCGGGAGCCCAGACATTTTTCCATCTGCCACAGATGCCTCATGCTCAGGAAAACATGAGCTGAGGGCTTTCTCGCTGACGGATCTGCCTTGCTGGAGTAGGCCCACAAAACAGGGCAGGTTGTCCCAGCACAAAGCCCAGCTGCAGCCAGGTTGTGCCAGTGGAGGAGGTGGTCCATGGTCACCAACACCATGCTCTTTCTGGCCGCTGGAAGCAAGGGAATCCTCCCTTCCCAGATCCACTCCTCACGAATGTTGTCAAGGCAATCAAGTCCATCCCCACACTGGTTCACGAGCTGCATAGTGTGGTACTCTCTAATCACCTCAGTAAAGGACTCCTACAGAAAATTACTCATCAGAGAAGGTTCAAGTTACAAAACACTGTAATTCACTGAAACAACACTGAGTCATGTCCATACTCAGCACATAAAGCAGACTTTAGCCACAGGAATGCTTAAACTGCTGACTGTGATGAAGAAAGGTGTGAAGGTGATAAAATGTAGTGTAGCTGTAGGGGGCTGCCCGAGGCCGCACAGCATCCAGCTGCAGACGTCCTTGGTGGCTGCAGCACACGGACAAGGCTGGCTCCTTCGCAAGGAGCGAGCCCCAAACACAGGTGGTGAAAAAGCATTGGCAGAGGGAAAGGATGAGAGAGGGATCCTTTGTGTGGGTTCCAGCTGATTTATTGCTAGTGGATAATCCAAGGACAAAAGACCAGGGGGGAAAAGGGTCCAAGGTTCTTATTCGGGGTGGAGCAAAGGGAAACAACCCTTGGGGATTGACCTGGGGGAGGAGTCAGCAATACAACAACCAATGGGGATAACAAGGAGGAGGGAACCAGGACAGGGAGCCAATGGGGCATAGAATACAGAAGAGAATTCTAGAATTTATGCATATTAAACAGGAGTAATGAATGAACATGAACTCATGCATAAACTGGGTGTAGGGGGCTGATCCTTAGACCTTGGTGCCCATCCACCAGGACTCTGGAATTTGGTCTGCCTTTCAGACAGCCATGTGCACTGCAACAATGTAGGGCAGCATTAGCGTAGCTACACCTATTTAAAGCCAGTCAAACATAAAACATAAAAACAGCAGTCAAGTTTTACATTTGTACTTCAGGCTAAATTTAATGTAATTTTTTATATTTTAAATGGGATTAAGGAAGGCACTTTGAAAAAGTTTTGGGCTTAATTTCCCCCTCATTGAACCATTGAGAATTTCAATAGGAGCGTCTGAGGGAACACAGAAAAGCAGTATATATGTGTCTCCAGAATCACTGCAGTCAGACATGCAAAATGCTGATCTGCTAAAAATTCTGTGAACTGATTCAATCATGCTCATATCATTTTAATGAGTTACCTTTTTACAGGAAGGTTTCATATTGGATCAGACAGTTTTTATTGTGTCATGCCAGTGTCATGTCAGATGGAAAAGATGCAGTGGGTCACCTGTCTGTCAGACAGAGACTGTCCTACAAATACAGTTTTTGAGAACTTGCTCTATTTCATAGCAAGTAACATTTACAACCATTTTCTGTAGCACATTATGCTAACCAAAAAACCATTTCCATTTATTTGACTAGCTTTGCTTTAGTTCTAAATTAAGCATTGTATTTAACTATGCACTTTCATAATAAGTCCTTATTTTATTCATTAGAGTAGAGAAGTAAATTTCTACTTGAAATATTTGGCAAACAAATAAGGGAAAGTGTCTTTGTCTGCAAGTGTGCTAGAGGTGCACTCCTCAGTCATGGTATCTTTATGGAAAAAGTTTTTGAATGTTTGACAGGAAAGGTGGGATTTGCCCAACCAACTCCAGATGTTCACACTGTAAATTTCTGCCTATGAGCTAAGAGTGTAGAGTGTTTTTGTAGTCAATGGAGAAATACAGGCACTCCAGGATGCATTTTCCCTAAGCCTAATGTCTACAACAGCTCTGATGCCACACCCCGAAAGTGCCTGTTTCTTTCTCCTGCTTGTAAAGGGAACCTGAAATGACTGGCACTGATGCAGATGTCCAGGCTATGTCTGCACTAGAAAACTAGAATTCCAGGGATCATTCCTTGGAAGATGGAATGAGGGGCAAAGAATGGCACAAAATGCTCTTGCCCTCAGAAGTAGCCCCCTAAGTGACTGCTAGTGCCCTGCCCCCGAGCCCACCAGGCCTTTGGGAGAGTACTGGGTGGTCCAGGTTGAAATAATGCTGAGGACAAGCAGCTAGGATGGTGTAGAAGCACTGTGGATGGCCACAGGAGGAAGCTGCAGTAGCTGGCCCAGGAAAAGAATTTTATGTTGTAGACATGCCGAAGAATAGAAGTGAATCCTACCAAATATCTTGTGGGGGTTCAGATCCTGCTCTGCTGCCTTCACTGCCTGCAATTGTGAATGATTTGGTTGCTGCTTGGATGCTGTTGGTGTTTCTTCTGCAACAGAACTAAGGTTTCTGGTTAATATTTGGCCACTCTGACCTTTCCTCTTATCCTTCCTGAAGCATAAAGGTATTTTTTGTCAGTGCCTCCAGCTTTTTTTACAAGCCATGCAGGAAGAGGATGGCTCATTTACCTCCATAGAGATTCCTCTAAATTGATTTCCCTCTAGTGGATTTGTGCTGCTGGAAGGATTAAGCTGTTCACTTGCTATTTGGTGATTATGAAAATCACTGGGGAGAGAATTGCAAGATCAAGCAATGCTAAACCCAAAGGACTTCCTGAGTGAACTTCTGCTGCTCCTTTGATGTCAGCACATGACTCTTCTCATCCATACCAGAGTCAGTTGCCAACTGCACCCACCAAAGCACCAGCATCCTTTTGTAAACTCTCAGTCTGGTTGGCATATTAATTGTCAGTATAATGGAAAAATCTTTTTTTTTTAATCTAGATTCATAGTGGAGGCACACTGTTTTATGTTTACTTTTTGCCCAGTAAAAACTGTTTGTTTGTAAACGGTTTCATTATTTTGATACAAAATTTCTCATTTTTCATCTTTCAGTAGCCCTCTCTTGTGTTTGCAAGACAGAAATATCACTGTCACTATGATCTATTGCTGTGGGTATGTACTATGTATGCTAAATCTATCAGACTCTGACCACAGTTTTAGTGGTCTAAGTATAGCATGGCCATGATCAGAATCTGTCTGCTGGGGAAATAGCACCTGAGTTAATTTCATGCAGCTGAGACATCTGATTCTTCACATTTTTTTTGCTTTGTCTCAGCAGTTTCAGAGAGACTTCTCCATACAGCAGCATAAATGAGAAGCAAGTCTGACCCCAGACACTGAGGACAGACAGAAATGAAAAATAAATCTCAAACCCAAGGGATTGATGTTTCAGTTCAACTGCAACATAAAAGTGGCAGAAATGGAATGTGAGAATCTGAGGGGAATCTAGAAGTCCTGACATGTCATTACAACTGCTTCTTTTTAGTATGAAGTCTTGTTCTTTGATAATACATTATTAAGTAATTTTATCTATGTGCTTTCTCTTCCATGTAAAAATACTGTTTTTCAATTAAGGAAGCTTACTTTTAAATGGTTAGATTTTTTCCTGAAGCTTTATAACAGAATAAAAAATATTGATAGGAAGAGTGCTCATATATATCACGGGCAAAATTCCTAAAGACAAGGAGTTCTTGAAAACTGGTCTCCAGACCAATTTTTTCACAAATGAGAAGTGCCATGAAAAATGATATTCCATATTAATTAAATCTTTTGGTGTTAGAGAACAAATTGAGGCACATCTGAAAGCTGAAGGGATTTATAATGTGACTCAGTCTTTTTGCCTCTAGGTTACCACTTCAGAGTTGGTGTGGGCTAGTAAGACTGAAAGTCATTATTCTCTGACAGCTGTTTGGAGACCTCTGGGAAATGAGTTTGTGTTATCCTGCTAGCAGTGGTAGTGACTGATGCAGCATCAAGTAATCTATCCTCACTGCAGGGGGTAATTGGTATTTTCCTCCATGATGGCAAACAGAGAGTCTGTAGCTAAAACAGGCATAAAACAAAAATATCATCTTCTCATTGTACACCAGCATCAGCCCCATACTTTAATGTTCAGCCCCCAAATTGCTAGCGCTGTGTGCACCTTGTCACCGTGGGGTCTGGGCTCTGAACACAGGCACTGTCAGCAGGATGGCCCCCGAGGGCTGGCATTGCTCTCCTTGCTGGTAGTGGTCCCACAAAGGAGGAGCTGGGGAAGGGAAGGGAGGTGAACCTCTCCAACCACTCCCTAGGATCTCTGGTTATTTTGCACCACGCATGCTGCCTGCAATGGCACAGCTCCTGTTTGTTTCTGTTCATGGAACCTGGGCTCAAAGCACCATAAATGACCTGTTGGTCAGGTTCCTCCTGCTCTCTGCCTGACTGCCCCACCATTCACTCCTGCCCTCCTGAAATTTAGGGTTGGTTTCCTGACTGGCAGCTTCAGTATGTGCACAGCTGATGTACCTCTGAGCACAGGATCACGTTAACCAGAGGGCCCAAAGCAGATTTAGATGGGCAGCTGAATTTAAACATCAGCAAACTTTGGGTGAGGAAAAGCTGCCAGAATGCATTTGGGCCTTGTTGGCATTTTACATTCTCATAAATATTTCGCAATTTTTTTTTTTTTTGCAAAAATTGGCAATGACCATGTCTCCATCACATGTTTTGGTCCAGTACTAACACTCCCCAAATCCAGGTTTACTGTCCTTTGTCAGTTTTAGAGACATTGACTCACATCTTAGTCAAAGCTCTCTCAGTTTACCCTGACCATGTGTGAAAATTTGGGTCCAACCTCCACTGGAGGTTCCTGTTATTTCCCTGGTGGGGTCTGACTGATGGAGGGATCTGCATGCAGAGGCACTTTCCTGGCAGACTTTTCTTGCCATGTTTTTCCCATCTGCCTCCCTGTGCTCTCAGGCTCGCTGTGCTTTGTGACTGATGCAGCCTCCTACAGATGGTGGTTCACTTAATTCAAAACCAAAGGTTCAAACCACAAGTGCTGCCCTCCAGAGAGGACAGTCTCACCCCACTGTCTGAAAACTGCCTGGAATGATGCACTCACACTTAGGTGTGTGTATCTCTGAGGTGGCTGGTGGAAGGAAATCTGCATCTTAGCACATGCATTTCTAGAGAGAGTTAACAAAATGGAGCTAATGTTCAGAAGAAATAAAAAAAAGAACTTTGTAGACCTGGAAAAATATGTTAAAAGATTTAAAGTGATCAGTTTGATTTATAATGGAAAAGAAGACTTATTGGCAACTCAAGTTACAGTCAATAAAAAGGTTACAATGTTAAACAGCTTTTTAAATCTAATGGAGAAGGACATGACAAGAAACAGTGGCTGGAAACTGAAGTCAGACAAATTCAAGTGCAGTCTCATAAACTGTAACTCCCATAAAGCACTGTGCATCCAAGGGGAAATGAAGTTTAATGATGATCCTGACTCAAAGCAGATCATTGTTGGGAGGTGGCAGCTGTGCCACCATCTGCAATAAATTCTTCAGCATTGGGACTATCTGGATATTGTGATCAGGCTCAACTGGCCAATGTGTGATCTGAGCAACCACAGTTGAAACCTGGGATCCTCATACCATTTGAGGAGTTCTGGGCGGTCTGAGATACCCAGACAGGACTGGCCAGACATGATGCAAGACCTACAGAAGACCCTTTTGGAGAAGAAGCTAGAAACTAGGAAGGATACATTAATGAATCTGCAAGGATGCTGGACTATGGCGAGGAGGTGGCCGAGTCTAGCCCCAGTTGCCCAGAATCCTCTTACAGACAGTAGAGAGCTTTAAGTAGGCTGCTCAAAAATGGTGTTCTGAAATAAACCAGATGAACCATGACATGAAAACACCTATTTGTCTTCGTGCATTGCAAAATGAGAGCAGGGAGTTTGGCTCAGATATTGATACCTTGCTGTAGGCATCTAATGCTCTGTGAAATGAATCCAGCACTCAGGGATTAAAAGAAATGCTCTGAAACCATAGCAATGTTTATAGATATCTTGGATTCTAAATTGCAAGATTTTAACTTTTTTGTCTGAATTTTGGATAGTAATAAACAACAAAAGGCCAGAAATTCAATGTTTTACCTTAGGCCAAACTAAAAAAGTAAGATAGACTACAAAAGTTATTCCAGTGCTCTCAATAAAAAAAGACCAAAACAAACATACACCCATTGAAATCAGAAATGCTCATTTCTCTCCTAGAAACAACCCAGGCCAGCTTGTGAAGTTTGATGAATATATAACTACTGATGTGATATGTATTGCTACTCCCCAGAAATCCCTTTGCCTGAATGCAGAATCCCAGCAGGTCAATGACAGCCCATGCCACGTGTATGTTGTGGTGCAATGTCCAAGCATAAGACTCTGAATGTTGCTCAGCAATACACAGTGAAGCAATCAGGGAAGAAGAGGAGAGGAAGAAATAACCCAACCCACAGTAAGGGAAAGATCAGGAGATCGTTTACTCCACTGGCCTTTGACATCCAGTTGCTGCTGTAGCTAAGGCAACATAAACCTTCCTGAGCCCTCTGCTCGGGCTCTCCAGCTGGAATAGACCATTGTCCCCTTTGGATGACTGCACTTTCTACCACTCCTGCACAAGATTAGTTGAGTAGTCCAGGTCTGAATCATGAAGGAAGGTGCAGGGCAGTGGCAGCAAAGACAAATGCCATGACCAAGGCTGGCAGAGGTGTGGGACTCTGAAACCAGCTGGGCACAGAAGAGCAGCCCTTTGCCCTGTGCACACCCAATGCTGTTGGAGAGGCACGGGGTACCACACCCTGCAAGCACAGAGCTGCCAGTGAGCAGAGGCACGCAGAGGTCAGGATTATTTTTAGAGATGTAAAATTAATGGCCTTCTTTCCTGAGTCATTGGGAAAACATTGTTTGGGGACAGTTTCTGCTAGGAAATGCACACCACCTTTAAAGGTGTGTTTACCCACTCAACACCTTTAAAAGTTTGTTTAGCTGCTGTACATATGGGTTGGGCTTCGGAGGGCAGACATGCTCAAAGAAAAGGCAATATCTCAATCAGTCACAAGCAGGTCTTTTAGGACAAGCAGATTATCACCTTAAATTGTTCAACGGGTGCTGGAGTCACAGGCCAAGATGTCCCTACAGTCCCCAAAGGAAAGTGGGCCATGGTCTGAGCCATGCCATGGCATCTCCTCTTAAAACAGTGGTTTTTAAGGTGTCAGCAAGGCCTGTCATTATTTTAACAGGTGTTGCCTACAACTCCCCTCTCCCTCACTGGCTTCTCCTAAGCTGACTATTTTAAAAAAAATCTTGTCTGCACCAGTATTTTAGTACTTCATTGTAACTCCTGGAGTGTTTCTGGAAATTGAAATAGCTCCCAATTGGCAAAAGATGCTCTCCTGGCCCTGGCCTGACAGGGCATAGAGGGATAGGTGACAGTGAGAGGTGACTCAAGACACGCCCTTGGAGTGAAGCAGTGTGGACTTTAGTCCTTGGAGCACAGAGGCTGGGTCTGTAAGTGCATCTTGTGTCCTCTTGTCTGAGCTGGTCCTGAGCTGAGCTCTGCCAGCTCTTCATGGAGGAGTGTAATTGCTCTTGGATTTGATTGCTGAGTGCTCAGGGTGTTTGAGAGATCTCATGACATCAAGGTCTTGAGAGAGCCAAGCAGATGGATGTGTAACTCCTGCCTTAGCCCCAGGGTTCCAGAGCCTTCAGGAGGGCTCAAGACTTCAGGCTAAGGCGAGAGTTACACATCCATCTGCTTAACTCTACCAACAACAAAGCATTGGGCTAGCTCTCACTTAGATGCTGCAGAAACTCAGAAGCTGAACCACAAGGCACTGGTGGGGTTTAGATGCCCCAGGGCAAGGTAGGATTGCAGGCTGAAATTCTGGATCTAAAAATTCCCCACTTTTGGGGAAGTTTGGGTTGCATCTGCCCTTCTTAGGGTCAGTGCACTGCAGAGTGTCCCTCAGCTAATGCCACAGCATGTCTTCATGCCAAAGTCCTCACATGAGCCCTATGGCTGAGTATTCATCCTTTGCCCTGTGATGATGGGAAGGTTGCTGGCGGAATCCTGCCCAGATCAGGATGGAGATCCTGGATGGGGCACATGCCAAAGCACTGGGAGTAGAAACATCTCTCACTGGCTCTCATCCAAACTTTCAAAGCAGCAGAGCCAAGGGAATCATGTGAAACCCAAGAACAGAGTCAGCATTTCAAGGGCTTCAGCACTTAAATCATTGGCAGTCACTGTTAAAAGTAAAAAATTAATTGGCCTTTCTGATAGCTACCTGATGCACTCCACCAAAAATATGCCTTTTTTTTTTTTGGTGGGCTACATTACCTTCTTAGGTAAAAATTTAGGAAGAAAGTGTCCATTAACACAGTCGAATGAAATGTCAATTCCTGTATAGTCAGACAGCATGGAGCCTGTACTTTTAATGCAATTAATTCTCTCATGGCTTAATAAATTAATTACACTAGTGTAGTCAAGACTGAAGTTTAAGAAGCACAATTCTGAGAGTTCTTTTGTTTTTAAATACATAAGCACTGAGATCCTTAAAAGGAGATTTTGCCTACTCCGAGGCCTTGTCTGCTGCATTATTGAAACAAGGCACCTACAAAAATGTGCACTTTTTTTGACATGGTGATTTTATGTTTTTCCTTTGCATATGCTTTACAAAATTGGACTGTTTTGTTTTGGGTTTTTTTTAATGCAAATGAAACCACCAGCATTTTTTAATCCTAAAATCCTTTGAAAACAAAAAGGAAATCTGCTTTGCTATGCCTCTGTGTGCTAGAAAAGCACCACACCTTAAAGGAATGAGGGAGACTTGTATCCCTTGTAGAAACGTGCTCCCCATTTTTTGATACAGGATGACATGGCAAGAGGTACAGAGGAGATAGCAGGAGGTTTAGGTGGGAATCGCCCAAATCTCAAAAACTTAGTCAGCATTAAATTACAGTCATTATCAAAGAGCAGCAGGCAGTTCTCACCTTCCTTCCCCAGGCTCTGGCCCCTCATTCCCATCAGGCTTCCTGTGACATTTTAGGGCTCATGCAGTTGTACAGGGAACAGATCTGATCTTAGGGGAAAAGAAACAAAAGTTGTCTTCTGATGGATCTATTCCGTGAACTAACTTGGTGCACATTTTTTTGCTTTTCTATTCCTCTGGCATGAACCATCTTCTGATGGCATTAGTCAGTGCTACATGGGCTTCTCTTCATTAGTCAATGCTAGTAAATAAATGTTCTTTTTGCTTTGAAGCTCTTGAGAGTATACCAAGGCAGAGAGGCAGAGTGACATTCCAGGGCCCACAAGGACCAGTCTGTGTTTCTCAGCTTGGTACTGGGTATGAGAACATGGCTCACTCTCAAGGAATGTGAAAGGACTTTGCAGAGTGAGCTCTTTAGAATCTTCCTTGCCCACACAGTCACAGACCAATGCAATTTCTGCAAAAATGATAAAAGCCTCCTAAAGCCTAGCTTCCCACAGCTTAGGCACAATCTCAGATGCCTCAGTGCTCATTTTAATTTGTTAGCTCTGAACAGCTAATGAGCAAGGTGAGGGATGTGCCAGCAGCCACAGCCAACAGGTCCTCACAGCCACTGCATTTGTGACTCACACGCTGAGGGTATTTATCCACACGTGCAGCACTGGTGAGCGTGCAGGATGTGTGCTGCTTCTTGATGGTGGTGACATCTCTGAACAGTGTCATCCCTCGGTCACCTTGTTCTTCAAGGACTGATCTTCATGACAGATGGAGCATTGCCATTTATCAGGACTTAGATGGGGCCTAATGTGGAAGGAGAAGCTGGAGGAGCTTCAGAAAGGAGCTGCATGAATGATTTAAGGTCTAGAAGACAAGATTTGTGGATTCAAAGGACTTGGGGAACATCAGTGTGGGCGACAGGCGACTGCCAGGGAAAGATAAATGTTTGAAACAAGGCAAAAATGCCCTTGGAAAGGAAGGGAATTATCCATCTGCCTGGAAAGGGGTCAGAGATTATGGATTTTGACTACAGCGAAAACACTTCAGTTAGAAATTACGAAAAACTTTCTCAACCTAAAATATTGAAGCATGGAGTTGGATGCCCAGGGGAAGCTGTGAAATCTTCACACCACAGTCTTTTTTTTTTTGAGGAAAGATTAGAGAAGCACGTGTCAGGATTAGTTTCAGCACTGTCAAACTTGTCTTGGAGCAAGGGATCTGCATAGTGACCTCTCAAATTCTCTTTCAGGCAGGTTTTCTCTGATGCTATTAATCGGTGAGACTTGGTCACAGAAAGTAATTTCTCTGCAACAAGTTGAGATGCAGCCCCGTGGTATTTCTGGGTGTGCTGTGACACCTTCGCAGGGCACGGCTGTGGTGCAGAGCTGCTCAAAGCAGGCGTGCAGAGCCCAGGGACACAGCACGGGAATGCAAAGCTGAAATGTGAATGAGAGACTGTAATTAATGGTGCAGCTCTTGAGACGGGTGTCCTGCAATTCTTAAGGACTGCAAATGGTCAAGACCTCAGACAAAGATCTGAAAGGGAGGGAGGTATTGATTTCTCTAGGGAATCAGGTTACATGTGAGTTGTGCTTTTCCCCTAAAACTCAAAGCCATTGCCGACTCCCAAAAGACCATAAACTGTCTGCCTTGATGATTCATTTCCGTACCAAGGAGACTTACTCCCTAACAAGCCAGTGCAAACTTGTCCCCTTCATATGTACCTGAGCAGTCACCAGCAAATGCAGTTTTGCTCAGGAAACCTTGATCCATGATGTCTGCAACAGTTTGGAACTCTAAAGCCATATGTATCCTTTGCAAAAGGGCTTTTTTTATTCAGATGCCACGGAAATGCATACTTTTTATTGAGGTCCTGCACTTCATTTGCCATCTCTAGAGTGATAGATCCCACCTAGGTAATTGGAAAAGAGCATGCCAGGAGTTTTCTCATTGTAAACACATTATGAGCTGCGATAAATCCCGGACAAGCCAAGCTCACAGCAGATGAAACATAATAGAAACAAAAGTTTTCTAGTCCCACAGAGGGAGTGGAGCTGTCTCTTCTATTCAGATGGGGGGGATATATCTCTCTACAGGTATACACAGAAAATGAGAGTTGTTCCCGGTAATCCCTTTTCCAGTTGTGTAGCAGTCGCAGTTCGCAAGCGCTGCAGCCAGGCTGAAAGTGCACCTCTTGCATGTGATGTGTCTGTGCAGGGAGAGCTGAAGTCAGAACACCTGGCAGGAGAGCGAGGTTCTGAAGGAGGGGTGCAGACCCAGAGCAGGAGGTGGGAGAGGAGGAGGCTGTGCTGCACCCATGTGCCTCACATGAACTCCAAGCACAGGATCCACCATGGGACACGCAGCCCATGGGTAATTTACTTCAGCATCTCAAAGCATCTTGAGGCTGTGAGGAGCACCAGCCAGGCATGTTGTGGTTGTGTGGGCATTTTGGAACAAAAACCCTCCTGACTGCATATAGATCATTTTAGTTTGGGATCATCCCAGTGCAAACATGACCTAGGTTTATGTGCACATTTTTCAAGGGACACTGGCATGGCAGGAAAAAAGGGACATATCACAACCCTCGACTCTCGAAATCTCACCAGCTGCCTTCCCTCTGTGCTCAGTGATGCACTGCCAGCCTCCCTTCATTCTCACCTCGAGAGCTACAGCTGGTCCTGCACATACAGCTGCTGCTACAGCCTCCGTGTTTCAACCAATCCCTGCTTCACAGTGCAGCTTGAAAGAAGCCCTGGGTGAGCCTGGGTATTTTGGGGCACCTCTGAGAATCAAAAGTATTAAAACTTTCTTTTACATCATCTGTCACACTGCTTGAGTTAATGTTAGCAATTGTTATGTGCATTTTCCACAAAGAGTTCCTACATAGTAAGAGAACTAGCCAAGCCCCGGTGACATTATCAGCAAATAATATTCACTAATATTTCTCTGGTTTTGAGGCAGTAAAATAAGATGTGATCTGGCAAAAAGCTGTGGAAAGTAAGACCATATTTCTGACCAGCCAAGGCTTACATCATCATCTCCAGGAATTTCTTCTCTGCAGGGAGCACAGAGCAGCCCTTCTCTAGAAGGTCAACAGGGTTACTTAAACTTGGGTCATTTTACACAGCTGGGCAAATGAATTTGGTGAAACCGAGGTGACAGAAGTCTCTGTCAGTGAGACTGGAAGGGATGAGAGGCCAGGATGACCATCTGGAGCTACAAACCACTGCTAACAGACTGTTCCTGGTTGAAATAGCTGGTCTGATGATGTATTTTCAAACAAAGACATCTGCAGCCTTCATCACCCATCACTTGTTCTGGGGTGGGAGTATGAACCTGACCAAGAGGCTCCCCAAACACAGTGCCTCTTCTATTTGCTCCACACATTGGGGAATAACACTGGGGAAATCTTAGGAACCATTTCTGGACTGCAGCATGATACAGGAGCTGCTCCAGTTAGCCAAGGTGACACCAGGGTGCTCATCCTGAAAGGAGATCGATGGATTCCGTGCAGAGAGCGGTGCTGTGGGAGGACTGTTCCTGCTGCAGGAGCAGGGTCTGGTTGCACATTCCTCAGCCCTGAGTCATGCAGGGCTGCCTGCTGACCCCTAACCCCACTCCAGCTCCAGGCACAATTTTCCTGAGTTACTTCTGTGGGAGAGAGCGTCTTCTCAAAGAGAAATGGTAAAAAGCAACCAGTGAAGTCTATAAAACATTGCTCCTCTGAGGCCACACTGTGCCAGGAGGGCTCAGTTGGAGATGGCTTACAAAGGGGCTTTTCTCCTTTCCCTCCTGGCCTGAGGGGGTGGAGGGGGGCCCAAAATGCTTTTTGATTTTGCAGAACATGTAAATGGCATGATGCAGCAATGGCAGACATCTGCAGCGCATGCGGTTGAGAGGTTTCAATCTTCGTAGTTTAAGAGAGGTTAATGAATGATCAATAGATGATCATTAGCCAGATGCTCTGTTAGCTGCCGGTCATAAACAGGCAGCTTGGTGTTTTGGAGATTGCTACAAGCCCCAAAAGGCCTCATTAAAATGTTTCTAGCAAAAGCTGCTATAGGTAGAAATTGAGGCACAATGTTGACAGGAGCTCCACACCAGCTCAATACATGTTTGATGTGATCTTGCTGGTTGCAGAGACAGTGTGTCCATCACAGGAGTTTCCAGCCTCCACAAGGTGACAGAAGAAAGGCCAAGACCCAAGTTCTGGCTGCAAATCCTGAGGCTAATTTTTTTCTATCTTCCACCTAAGTGTTGTGACCTCCCCTGCAAGTGGAACCCATCAGGAGGGGCTGATCTAAACCATTGTGTACATTGAGCTGTGTGGGGTTTGCCTGACAGTCAGCAGACAGATCTGTACTTCCCAGGGATGACAGAAGGTTTAGAGCAGTGGGAGCCTTGTCCCACCACCCCACTAATCACAGTAGATGCTATAGCACAGCAACATATAAGGCCAGGAGGGGAGGGATGCATTTCACCTAAACCTTGATGCCTGCTCCATCTGGACTAGGAACCATAAATTCCTTCTCTGGTTATTACATAGAAAAAGACACTTCTAGAATTTGGTTCATTTTCAAAAAGAAGTGTAAAATGAGAGAAGAAAATTGCTCTCCCAGAGCCCTGCAGCTGACCCCCATGAGCAGAACAGACCCATGAAATCTTCCTGCATTTTCCTAGCTCTCAACTGAAGAACTTCTTGTATTGGCTATTTTTCTTAAAAAAAAAAATCTTGTTTAAACAAGTATTAAATGAAATAAAAAGAGCTGAAAATTACTAGGTTTGCTGTCATGCTGCAGGTATATGAGTAGTTAGTCTTGTATAAAAGGAGCAGATGTTGCTTTTTTCCAAATGGCTCTGCCTGTGCTTAGGGTGCAAATATAACATTGTGCAGTGATGGAGACAGGGAGGTGATACCAGTGGGTCTGCACGTGTGCATGACAGTTAAATACCTGCTTAAATGCTCCAGCAGCCTGCAGTTCCAGCTGACAGGTGAATGAATTAGAGTAAAAGAGAATAACATGTAGACTGTGTTTTTCCAAAGAAGGGGATCTTTAGTCTTCATCCTTCCCTTACCAGCCTAAAAGGGTATAATTGTCTCAGAAGACAAGCAAACCATATTCCAGATGTCCAGACTATTTGAAAAAGGATGTTTATTAATGACCTGGGACTGAAGATAAACAGGCTGCACAAAAATAACCCCTGAGATACAATGGTGGACTTAACCTCTGCATACCAGAGGTCTGGGTAGCCCAGGGAGGGGGCAGACAGGGCTGCACAGGCTGTGGAGGTGGTTTCAGGCACAGCTCAGAGCTTCTACTTACAGGTAGCAACAAATTGCAGCGCTGCAGAGGATGAATACAGATCTGCTGGAGAAGTGTCTTCTCCTATTGTCTGCTTACATGATCAATTATAACGAGAGAAAATCCTGGCCTCATCGCTCATGTCAAAAAGAGCAGCCAATCCGTCTTCCTGTAGCAGACACTGCTATGAGGACAAAGGGAGGTTTTACCAGTCCTTCCTTTTGGACACACATAATTTATAAACCCACAGCAATATTTTTGCCAGAACAACATCCATGCAAAAACAACAACCATAATAAAAGAAATCCTCTTTATTTAGCTTTGCATCCCCCCACCTAGCACACAAAACCTCCCTGTTTAAGATCAATAACATATGTTCTGAGCAGCGTGAGATCCATCTTCCCCCTTCTGCACACACATATTCCCACAGGGAAAGGCCAGGAGACTCAGATTCCTCTTCTGAACATTGCACACCCTGAAACTCAGTGAGTCTGGGCTCTGTGATAACTGTAGAGGAGAGATACTCATATCAAGGACATGCTGCTAAATGGCCTTCCTGCCAGCCCAGATTAAGCAATGTCAGCTCCAGCTGATTACACTTATCACAGGTCTGTGCAGGAAAAGCTCAGCTCCATCCACCTGCCCTTTGGGGTAGATTTACCCCACCTGTTCAATGGCTCAGTTGGTATCCAGTGTGAAGGGATGGAGCAGTAAATCGCCTCTATTTAAAAAACTTGCTTCTGCCTTTAAAAAGTTTATGTAAATAAATACATAAACTTACATATACTCTAGAAACCAAATAAAAAAATATAAAATCAGTAATATATAATTTAAAAATAAAAACATTTATGTACATAAATAAAGCTTAAAGAAACTCATAACCACAAAGGAGTGCATTTATATTAGCTAGGGATGAAGCTCGCAGCTGGCTCCCTCCACTGAGATGTGCCTGGCTTTAGTCAAAGTCTACACTGCTCTGGAGTATGTGCAAGGCACTCTGATGGATGCAGGCTCAGGACTGGAGACAAACCCCTTCTATCGCTTCTGAGGAGCTCCCATCCTATCCCAGCTACTCCCTGCATCTCCCTCATCGCAGCCCATTTCTCCTGTCAGCCTCAGTCTCAACACTCAGATCCTCATTTGTTCTGTTTTCCTACACTGGCCTCTGACATCTCCCTTCCCTATCTATTACTCACACTCAGCAATTGATATTTTGGATTTGTGGATCAGGGCTGGGGAGACTTCTTGCTTGACCTTGCCTAAGCCATTGAATTTCTTTGTATCAGCTTGTAAGCTGCAAAATTGAGCCATAATTCCTGTGTCAAACTGTACATCATCTACTGAGGCTTCAGGGCAGGTCCTTAAATCTCTCTGGTACGTAACTCAAGAACAGAGTTTCCAAATAACATGGACGACTTGGGCCAAAGCTCTTTTGAGACTGTGTAATTTCTTACTTATATAGGTGTACAAAGCTTTGGGGTGTGTACAAAAGTCTGTGAACCTTGGTCTTAGCTGAGACCTGTGCTAAGCCCTGATAATGGTTGTGCAAACCAGGAATCCCACAAAGATATGTCAAAACATCCATCCTGCCCACCCATGAGGAGCTTCTCTGGCTTATTCCCAGGATCTCCTGGTAGAAAATGGTTAATATGACATTTATGTTCCAGACACAATGAGACTAAGATTTAAGACTTTTCAATACATAAAAGAAAACAAAGGTCAGGTAAAAACAAATGGGTGAAAATGCTTGGTATGTGGCAAAGTACAATGGAATGACCCACTTGGGAAAACTGTATATTTGACCTCTTCAAAAAGGTATGAAAAATACTTCCCTGACTCATCAACTATTTGCCTCATTTACCTGCTGTGTGCAGTCTTCCCAGGCTAACTGGAGTCAGCTGGAATTCAGCAGCATTTGCAAAGCTGATGCTGACGACTAGCCTAATAACTCATCATTTCTGCCAGTGCCTTTATCTCATCCAGGAGAAACAATTTCACATTTGGCTGGAGTAAGGGCCTGTTGATTCAGGAGCGCCCAGTTTCTCCAGAATGTTTGTGCACTGCCAGCTGAAGGTCCCCCTCAGCAAACATGCCACAGTGTCTGCAGTCTGTGTGCTGTTTACCCAGCCCATTTCTAGGGCTCTCCCCAGAGGAAGCACCAGGCATTATCATCAGTTGACACTAGTTAACTCTTCTGCTTAATGCATTCCCACAAGAGATATTGCAAACACACACAGCTGCCATTGAGCTGGAAAATGACTCAGGCCTCCATTACAAGCCGTGTCCAGTTGTATTCATGCTTTACTGCAGTTGCTACCTTGAGGTCAAAAGTTGAAATAAAAATGTCTTGTTAGTATTGTATTTATAATGTTCTTATTGGCAATGAGCTGAGCTGGCTGGATCATTGAACTAATCCTTGTATTCACTGAGTAGAAACTCCAAAATGTTGACAAAGGGCTGCTATTTAATCTCCAGGAATGCTTTTTGTTCTAAACCAGAGGCGTCTAAGACATTACAAATGATACCAAGAGGCCTCAAGTTTATCACAGTATCCTGATGTTTGAAAGAGAGAAGATCCAAAATGGAACTGTGAGAATTTTTCTGCTCCCGTTTTTTAACCATTGCACATCAGCTTTTTGAAATGGAAGTTTTTAATGGAAGTATACTAGTTTTGGTGAAATACAGATTTGTAGCTTCACAGTAGGCTTTGTAGTCTGTCACTCCTGAATGAATACACTGTTCACTCAGAAAATTAGATATTGGCTTCGGATCTCTGCTTCTGTTATTCAGAGCAAAGGTTACTCTGGAAATGCCATGGTTCAAGCAAGTGTTTCACTAACTACTGTTACAGGCTATTTTGATCTGCCTTTTTCTTTTAAAATCTCCAAAAATATCACAAAACTGGAAATGATCCTTTTCTCCATACACCTGCCCTCCAAATGGAAATCAGATGAGGGAAAGGATTCCCCTTTCCCTCCAAGGTGTCACTCAAGAACAAGTTCCCACTGCCCTGAGAGGTGTCCCAGCAGGCTCCTCTCACAGGGCTGTCTTCTGTCTGGCAGTGCTGAAGAGGATGGCTGAAGAGGAAGGCCTAAATACTGAATCAGCAGTGGAGCAGTCTGGAGTGAGTCCATCCTGTCTGTACATAATAATTTGCTTTGTTCATCAGTGGCTACAACATCACCCCCAGTTCAAGCCACCAAGGAATCAGCCAAGTGAGAGTTACCATTTCCTTGTTGTCAGAACTTGGGTGAGGTACCACTGCATGGAAGAGGTGCAGCCACAAGCATCTTTTCCAACTTCACCAGCAACATCCTAATAATGCTATGGCAAAACCAGTGTTTTGGGGGATCCTGATCAAGGGCTGAGGTGTCAAGAGGGAGCAGTGCTGGGACAAACCTTGCTGTGCCATCTCTAAGAAGCACTCAAGCACCTGGCCAAGAGAACAAGCTCAGTGGTAAAAGGGAAACCCCAGATCCACTGCCTCTGCTGAAATCAGCCAGAACAATTCAAATTTGGGGATTTTAGGTTCCTTATGGGCTTCCATTTTTCCTCTCATATGCAGTGCTTTGTGAAAACAAGTATGGTTATCTTGAGGAGCCTGTAAATCTGCCACTGGGGACCTGGTTGTCCTTGGAAACAGATTGCAATCTCAACATGTTTCCAAACGAACAAGAAATATCTGGAGATTGAACTGAATTTGTGGGACAGAAAGAAAAGCCACTAGCCCTGTGCTTTAAAGCTGCCAGGGAAGATTCAGTTTCATGAGGAGGTTAACAAAAAAAACCAAGCCAAGAACACTTTCAGCATCCCTCAAAGAATATGAGCTTCTTTGTAATTAAGTCCTTCCTGGATGCTTAAATATGTGCAAAGTGAGAGGGTCCCTGGCTTGACAGTAGCAATGCATTTTGTTTGGCAAAATGCCACCTTCAGTGTATTTCAGCTCATAAGTGATTGTTTTCCCTGCAGGCAGCTTTGAGCCTTGATATAGCAACCTCCAGCACACAGAAAAAAAGGGCACCTTTCCTCTGAGCAGATTAGCAGCAGTTAGAAAGGAAACACAATGAGTTGGTTGAACGAATTCTTTCGGCTCATGGCTGGTTTCTGAAACCTAAACAGTCTTTTGGAAGGGGAGCACAGCAAGGCTGGCTGTGTTTACACTCCAGATTTAAATATGCTGACATACTGCCAGGTTTGGAGCTGTGTATCAGGCGAAGGTCAGCGAAAACTCAAACTCCTTCTGACAGGTTATTTTGTGCTTAAATAAATTCAGATAAATAGTACAATGAGTTTATCTGTAGCTTTCAAAAGACTGACGTGCACCATAGCAAGGCTGCAGGCTGTGGGCCAGCTCATGTAGGCAGTGGTCACCATGGCCCTGGACACAGCTGTCTTATCGGAGTACAAGTACCTGGAATGAGTATCTTTCCCAAAGAGAGGAAGCCTCACAATAACAAAAAATGCGGAAATATTGATGATATTATTTACATTTGTAACATAAGGCCTGCTTGTGCTTCCAAGTTATGTCCCAAGTAGCCCAAATATGACCATATTTTCTCAGATTGTTTTCTGTCAGTGGCTGATGGAGCCTGAAGAGGAAATGGCTCTACTCAGCCTCTGCAAATGGTGATCAGAGCCGTTCAGCCCCAGCACCCTGTGCCTCCTCCTTCTGACCTCCAAGGCACTCTGCCTCTTCAAAGCCCATGCTCAGAGCTTGGCTGCACAGCTCAGCCATTTTCATGCTTTTCATTCAAAAAATGGAAGGACTCAATGTGTCAAACCTGCTCCCTGAGAGCAGTGTGCACTTTCAATAGCACTAGATAGGTAAGTGTTCAGTTTAGAGCTGTTTCTGCTTTGGCCAAGAACCAGAGCCCCTCTCCCCCAAAAACACACATGCAATGAGCACAGCAGGTTTATAAGGAATTTGTTAAATGATGGTTCTGCATTATCGGTTTTATTAATTGGGATGACTACTCCAGTGTAGCAAATTATAACATTAATTATTCATCCTTTAATTCCCTCCTCCCCGCTTTTGCCATTTCAACCTGTTTCTTTCTTTGTCTCTTCAATTGCTTCAAGACCAGCAACATAATCTTCTCACTGTTTTGCAATCCTTTGTAATTACAGTTTGGCCAGCGTGACCCCATGAAAGTCCTTGCACTGTGAGCAAAAGGAGCCAGAGTTGCATATTAAGCAGAGACAAAATCTTCATTTACTTGTTTCTTAAGAAAAAGACACTCATCAGAAGACAGGCAGATATGAGAAATGTTATTTATCAGAACTGAACTTCTATTTAAGGGAAGGAGTGATAAAGCATCAGGAATAAAGTGGACAAAAACCTTGCAGGGATCACACAACATTTGTCGCAGTGGAAGACAGTGAGTTGTGTCAGTGATGTTCACCTCGCTCATCTTTAATTTCTCCTCATTGATTTATCAGAATTCATTTATATTGCCATTAATCAGGAATAAGCTGCTGCTCTACAATTACATGGCAGGATGATTATTTCTCCTGGGAATCAAAGGCTGCATCTGCCTGTGCTGCAAGATGGTCCTTGGTAAAATACCTTGGAAGATGGGCTGGAAGAGGAGGTGCAGTGTCCAGCTGCACTAAGTCTGCATTTTGAATCACAGAATCACAGAATCGCTAAGTTTGGAAAACTTCTCTAAGATTATCGAGTCCAACCATTAGCCCAGCATCACCATGTTCACCACTAAACCATATCCCCAAGTGCCATATCCACACACACACACACCTTTTGAACACTTTCAGGGATGATTTCACCGCTTTCCTGGGCAGCCTGTTCCAGGGCTCAACCATTCCTTCAGTATTGAAATTTTTCCTAATATATAATCTAAACCTCTTCTAGTGCAACTTGAGTCCATTTCCCCCCATCCTGTCAAATTTGTGCCTTTGGTTGGGACACAAGTTTTCCCATGTAGAGAGGGAAGTTGAGGTAGGAAATCAGCCCACACATCTCCTTGGGCATTGCTGCCTCTTTGGGGGCTATGTCCAACTCTGCCCCAAATGCCAACATTGGCAAAGCAACTGCTTTCCTGAAACCCACCTGCTTTTCCAGGCACTGGCAGGGTTAGTTGCAATGAAAGCTGTCTCTCTTCAGAGGACATACTTTGGTGTGGGTGGGTGTAATGTGGATTTTCTCCACCCCATGTAGTTCTCGTGCGGCTAAGCCAGGTTAAGGCGTGTGCTACTCAACGCCAGGAAATGACCTGGGTAAAGTAGAGTCCAGTCTGCTGGGAAAGGTGTGACAAAATGCATCCTTTTCCTCTGACTGGCTCAGAAAAAGGCCCCAAAGGTCGCTGTGGGGTTGAAGAGGGGTGACCAGACAGTCCTGGCCTTACCCATGAGCAATCAGGTTTGCTCAGAGGCAGCCAGCCTTCCAGAGGGCAAAACAGCCGTCTGTCGGCTGATTTGGGCACTTAGGCCTGACATCCATGTCTACTGGCATTCTCCACTGAGACAAAGAAACCAGCCCAAAACAGTTCTAACAATTAGGGCTTTCTACACGTGCTGACATTTCGAGCCAGTGGAGTCAGAAAGCTGAGAGGGAATGTCCTTCTGCAGGTGAGATGTAAGACTGGCTACCCCAAACACTAGGCCCTATCATGAGGTTTTTATTGACATACTACTGTCCCTTTAAGTCAAGCATGTTTCAGTTCACAGCACTAATAACAAATTACGTTTATGTTTAAAACCATACCAGTGTGTAATTACTCCATCATCCCTTGTGGATAAGTCCTCCTCATGACTTTTTGTGAGCCATCCATAAATACAAAAAGATTTATCCAAGTACCACCATGTTGTAAACTTGGTCACATGGAACTGTTGATGAGAGACATCCATAAATTTTAATTATGCCATTGATTCTTGCTAAAATATTAACTTGAAGCTGGCTATAGGGTACTCCAGCCCCTTGAAGTCAAATGAAACAATAAAATGTCCTGTACTTTAAAGATGTGTAGCATGTATTTTTCAAGTAGTGATCTACAGGGAAAACCTTTCATTGCCTGCTATAAAGATAACCTCTTGTATTAGGATTTAGTGTGAAGAGTTATAAAAATCAGAGCCAGAAAGGATCTATTAATTCACCTCCTGATTCTCTGCCAGCATAAGTTTGTTCCAAAAAAATGTATTATTGAGTGTTATTGGTATAGCAAAGCTTTCAAAAGGGCTGACTAATGGGAATTCCGTAACTCTCTCTGGATGTTGTCCCCCCGGCTAATAGACCTTGGCTTTGGAAAAAGCAGCTCTGACATTTAATCTGCAGCTTCTCTTTTTCAGTTTTGCCTCACTGCTTCCAGCTGTACCTGCTTGAATCAGCTTGAATTCTGGCTCTCCAACCCTGGTGTTACACAACCTCTAACACAGAGCCTTTCTGCTGTTCTCTGAACAGCCTGGATGCTTGGACCAGTTTTTCAAAGCAGGCTCAAGGATTCAGACACATCTGTAAATGAGAAAAACAGGAATAGATCAGAAGAATCAGCCATATAACTTTTCACTTATTTTTGTGGGAGTCATGTAGTTCCTGCCCAAAATTAACTTTGAAAACCTCATGTGTCTGGTTCTTCCTGTCATGCCAGAGTGGACATTTGTCCCAGCCTCCAACTTGATTTTCCTAAAGTTTTAAGTTTAAATAATTCTAATGTTTAAATATTTCTTTAACATCACTGCCAATGAAATGACTAGGCCAACTTCCACATTATTGAGTTTTGACTCCTAATGTATAATGCAGTGGGCATAAGTACTTGCATGCACAGACACACGTGCACAAATCCATACAGACACCAGCACGAACCCGTGAGGTTGGTCTTATCTGCATCTACAAGCATGTTAAATTTCTTTGGACTGACATTTTAGGGGATTGGGGTCTGTTCAATTCCACAAAATGACTGGGTTTTTTTTCATCTGCAGTCCGTAGCAGACATTCAGCAGGCTATGAAGCCAACAACACTGAAGTGGTGATGTATCTGCCTGGTGTGCTTATGGCAAGTCCCCACAAAGCCAGACTGGCTCCTGGAAGCAGATCATCTTTGCTTCTTGTGTCATTACTTCCCTTTAATGCCAGCCTCTCCTCATCTGTAGGCTGGTTTGGAAAAGCCATGGCCATCCTGTTAGTGAAGGAAACATTGGTTGGAGGAACCCACAGAGATGACGAGCAGCACCCAAATGCTGACTGAGATCTCACCTGGTCCAAATGAAAGAGCCTTTCAGCACAGATGACTCAATTACTTTGGAAAGCAGCAGGATAGCCATCAAGAGCTAACCCATAAATCTCTAACAAATGGGGATGTTTTTATGGCTCATGAGTGCACCTCCCAAACAGTAATATTTTAAGTTATAGATTAGTGTTCCTCTACCAGCTTTGAGAGGAGTCATGTGGATCATGTGGAGTGAAGTACCCTCCAGAGGTAGTTCAGAGCAGCCTGAACTCAAAGTTGAACTTGATCATCTGAGCAGAGAAATAATTTATGAGGTACTAAAAACAAGGTCATAAGCTGTCATTTCTACTTCCTCTCTCATAGCACCATCTGAGTTTGGTCACTGAGGAACTTGGCACATCCCAGGCAGCTGCACAGCCAGGCAGCTGTGGCTCAGAGGTGATAACCACCTCTTCTCTCTGATACAGCAACATGATCCACAGAGGTAAGAGCCACAGTGAGCAACAAGGCAAAAAATGGAATTGGGTGCCCCTGAAGAGTTATTGGGTGTGACATGTCTATGAAACACAGTAATATTAATCTTGCTATGGACTATAACAGCACATCCCTGCTGTTGGGTGATTCCAATACTCCAGTAAAACATCACAGATATAATTCTGATCTGTTTAGACTTGTATTCTTGAGTTTCACCTCAAGGTCTTGATATTGCATGTGCAATGATTTCCAGCAAGCAGGGAAGATGCACTGCAAACATGAGCTGTTTGAATAAGTCCTCAGCAGCTCCAGATTTAATGACTTATTCATGAAAATAAATTGGCAGATGACAGGCCCCCATCTCTGGAACAGAAAGGTTACAGCTTTAATTAAACTTTTTAATTGGCATGGCCATCTCCTCCCACCCAGAGCAGACACTGAATAAACATAGAATGTCACTGCATCCTTCTTATGAAAAGACATGGAGCCATTTCAGAAAATCAATGACAATGATTAAGAGAGCTTTCATCCCTTGCTCCTACCTACATTTTGCTTTCCACACCAAGTGTATTGACTAAATGTCTCCTTCTTGAATGTTATGTATACAGGCTTTCAGCAGACAGCACCAGCAAAATTTCTTGTTAGAGGCAGGCAATATTGCTCAAATTCCTAGCAAGCACCTTCCTTTGCTTTTGCCGTACAAGTCCTGTGGGGTCTGGGCACTGTATGAGCCGGGCAGGAGGTACTCTGTCCTCAGAGATCTTCTGGTTCCTAGGACAGACTGAAAGAGGTCAGGGATGAAGAAGTGATGTGAATTTTTCCTGCATGGGGAGCCAGGCAGTAGGGGAGGGCATACGGCTCCTGCTTGAGGGCAGAAGCCCCATCTTAGAGGCTCTTCTCACTATCCTGTAAGCAGAAAACTTCCTCCTCTGACAGGTCAGGCCAGCCACTGTACCATCCCACAGCTCAGCCGATACGGCATTCAGGAGGCTGTTGCTGTGGTGTCTGAAATGCAGCTGTAAGAATACCCCATCCAAATGTGTAAAACTCTTGAGAACTGACGGCCTTGTTGGCCCAGCCTTCCCCATCTACTCCAGCCACTCTGCAGACCCAGTGCTGTTCAGGCCTGGGCTTGAGTCTCAGTGTGATACAAAGCAGATGGAGCTCAGTGACGAGTCTGACTCCTGATATCACACTGCTACAGAGCAACCTTCTTGAAGAGCTGTTTCCTGTTTTGCTTAAAATCAGCAGCTGATCCAGATTAGGAGCTTTTACCATCAGCAACAGTGTTTTGCACATTACAGCAATATTGATCAATTTTTTTTTTAATATCTTAAAAAGTTTTATTTATTCATCAAAGTTTTATAGATAATTTGTGTCATAAAGGCCTAGGGAGACACATCACAAAAAGTACTGGTGAAATATGCTCCAGCAAGGGGCAGAACAGGCTTATATCTTGTTTCCTTACATGGGTTTGAATCTATATTAGGTCAAGTTAAACAAACCTTCACCTCCTCTCCTCATAGCTCCAGTGAACACAGATCACTGTAGCTGAATCTACACATGCAAGGCTCAGAGCCTGGTCAGCTTGTGACAGCTCAGCCTATTACTGCCAGCTTATTAATGCCAGCTGAGCCATGGTGACTGTGCTGCAGCTGGCCAGGGGTGCCTTTGCAGCCCACCTCTGGAGCAGAGAGTGCTGGAGTACCTCTCAGCCTCTCAGCTGAGAAGTAAAGTGACTGATCCTAGACCTCAATAAAAGAGGTTTACACTGTGTTGCACGTGAAGATTCTGCAGATGAGTGTGTGAGCTTCACTGGCATCAGATGATGGATGGTGATTCACTGAGCTTCTGCAACTCAGCTGTGTATCCAAGCGCCGAGGGGGTGCATATATGTATATTATATATGATGTAAATATATGTGTGTGGAAGTATCTATCACAGAGTCACAGAGGAGCTGAGGCTGGAAGGGATCTTTGGAGATCATCTAGTCCAAACCCCTGCTCAAATCAGGGCCAGCTACAGCAGGTGATTCAGGGCCCTGTCAGGTTTAGAATGTCTAGGAAGACTGAGGCTCCACAACTTCTCTGGGCAGCCAACTGTAGTGGCAAAGCATAAAGCAAGGGCTTTAATGGAAGCTCCATGGCCTCTGCAATCCATTCCACCCCTGTGGATGGCCAGGACGATGTGCTACCTCTCTGCTGTCCTCCAGTGAAGGGGGCAATTCTTTTGTGGTGTAGATACAGTGCTGAAGAAATCTGCACATATATGAACATATATGCAAGTTCTCACCTCCCGAGCTACCAAAGTATTTAGGAGTCTTTATGCTTTTGAAATCCATCATGCCTAAAAGACCTATGTATTTGTGGAGCCTGTTTCTAAGGCTCCAATCATTGTAGCCTAAATGTCCTGTGTTCTTAGGAACATTTTTCCTTATAGTGGCCCAGGATATAGAAAAAAGGACTTAAACTATTTGTCCCTGTCAGAGACACATCAGTGACAAGGACAGCAACTTGCTTCACCTGAGCCCAGACCTGAAACCTCTGTTCATCTTCCCTTGGTTCTTCTATTCCAGTAGCACATTACAAGTTGGCAGCTTTAGAGAAAGGGAAACTGGTACATGCATATGGCTTCAAACTGCAAATATTAGAAATGGATTCAAACTCTTGGATCCAAATAATTCTGGATCTGTATGCAAACTTTGCAGCTGATGACTAAGAAGTGGGAGGGATTTGTAAATTGTGTCTCAGGAGACATCTCAGAGCTACTGATACTCCTACTGGAGGATTTGAATTGTGCTGCTGATTTTGTCATCAGGTCATGACTAAATAACAGATAAAAACTAAACTATGCAAAGTTATGACTACTGCATGTGGGGGCTGAATGACTTGGCCAAAAGGCAAGTGTCCGAAGGAGCACTGAAACAGAGCAGCTGCTGTAATGCTGCCTTTCCTCCTCCTCCTCATTCACCTCCTCCTCTTGCTTCTCTGCAACAGTTGGAGCTTCTCAACTGCTCCCCAAATCCCTGAGAAGCTGTGAGAGCACAGGAGGTACTGCGAGACAAAATAATTCAGTTTTCTGCCTTTTGACATGCAAAGGCCCTTCTCCAACTTCTCTCACATGGATATGTATTTCCTATCCATCTGCAGGCTTTGTGTGCTGCATGTAAATGCAATCATAGAATCAGAGAATTGTTTGATGACAATCTGCAATGAGCAGGGACTCAATGTTATTTTGTGGAAATACTGACTCTGTGCTACATTGGAGAGGATATACCCATGGATGTATCCATAGAGGCTGGAGGAGTGACAGTCTGATTGTGCTGGACAGTGTGTAAATGCAGTCCTGTTCAGACAAGGTTTAGGGACAGCTGAGCTCTGAGGGTTAGGGATCTGCACTTCTCTGCAACAGAGACTTCCCATCTAGCAAATGTAGGGCTCCCACCACAGATTTCCTTTTCTTAATTAGTTTTTGCACAACTGCTTCCAAGTTGACCAGAAACCTTCCAGGACCTGCAGACCACAGCTGAAAAGCACTGGTTTAATAAACAAAACACTACTAATTGTTGAGACAAGCAAGCATGGAAAAAGCAGAAAGAAGTAAATTGGCTCTGCCAGAGCAATTAGCACAATTTCTTGCCTTCTAAACCATCCTCAGGCTGTAGTTTATAACACATGCTATGGAACCCCTTTTTTTCAATTTACATTTCCTTTTTTTTTAATGCTTTAATTTCTAATAATGTGTGTGAGGCCAAGTCTCTCAGGAAGCCACATGCTCACATAACAATCCAGGGAAAAGCACAGCAACTGGCACTTGTTTCCCTGAGCAGCCCTGCCTCATCCGATGTGCACAAGGCTGTGGTCAGTGTGGTCAGTAAAAGAGCTCAATGGAGGGTGGGAACTACTAGGCCCAGCATCACTTCTTGTGGTCATTATTGACAGACTTTCCTGTGAATTATTTAGGAAGAGAAGAAGCTGGACTGGGCATCCTTGTGCATCAGTGAGGCCAATCTCTCAGAAGGCACCAGTCTCTGCTGTCACAAGCCACCATGCCACACACATCTCCAGATGTGCAGCCACCACCTCCTAAACCAAGATTCACTCCTGCCTCCAGTGCTCCTCCTGTTGTATCTGAAGCACTCTCCTCCAGTGATTAGAGCTAGTTTTAATTTCAAGTCTCAAGTTATCTGTGGCTGGCTGATACACATTTGTACTGGTGCCAGCAGTGAGTTTTTTTCATCTCTGGCGTGTATCGCCTCGATGTATTAATAGACAGCACAAGTTAATTGCTTCTTAGTTTTTGTTTTGTCGGACTAAACTGGCCAAATTCACTCGACTTCTTCTCACTGGACAGGTTTGCTGTTCCCCCCAATATTTCTTCCTTGCACACCATCTATTTGGGATGACTCTGGGCTAGAGGAGGCCATGATTAAATATATTTTTTTCAGAAAACGTTGCAAAGAAGCAAAAGGATGCTTTCAGAAGCCTCTCTCCCAGTGCAAGCTGTGACTGTATGTGCTGTCTGGTGCACATTTTGTGTTTGATCAGTGCACTCTACTTTACAGTAAAACACAGTAATTTCTTAGGCCACATTTATGGCAAGCCAGTACAGTGAGCCAGAGACTGACGGCGTGGCATGGCTCGCATCCATGACTCTCCTAATCTCCAAACCAGAATGACCTCATCCCTACAGCCCCTTGGAAGCGGTCCCTGGCCAGTGCTAATCCCCAAACCATGCCTGGGCATTGTCTAGCAGGGAGTTGGTCGGCCCCGTCAAACAGTGCCAGGAAGCACATAAACATTTATCCTCGCTGATGGTCACGGAGCAGTTAATAAACCTGCCCTGGCTTGGTTTAATTAATTAGTGTAGAGGGAGCTTTAGTGCATGCCAGGCACTTTGAACTCTTCACTCCAAGTCTGCTGATCCAGCTCTCAAACACATCGTGTTTTTACTTTATGCTATTCCCAATTCACCGATGTCTCCCAACTATGTATTGTCTGCAAATATCATTATCTCTTTCTTATTTTTTGTTCCAGAAGAAAACTATCTGAAGCTGGCTCCAAGCAATTTCGCCCATTATGTCCCCCCGCTCCTATCATTTGCCTTTCAGAAGAACCTGTTGTGTTTGTTCTTGGCTGTTTCCTGACAGACCTTCAGCTTGAATACCAGTCCCTGCTTCTTCCAACACAAACAATAATTTCCCATGTGGCTCTTTTATCAGAAGTGTTGCTGAAGTCCAGACAGATTAGATCCAAAGCATTTCCCTTGTCTAAAAAAGCCCATGGAAAACTTTGTTTGCTCTTTTTTTTTTTTTCTTTTCTTATCAAGTTAGTCTGACTCCAGTGACCTTGGTAAATCCTAGATTTATTTTTATCATATTTTGTCCTTTACTTCCATGTCTTCAGTCGTTCCTTCAAAATTAGTTTGCATGTTATCCAAACATCCAAACACGCAAACAACATATCCAGTCCTTTTTCTCTGAATTCATGTAAATTCAGTCCCTAAGCAATCTGTGTCACTTATATATCACAGCCTCAGAGGTCTGAAATTCTCCCTGCTGTGTGAGCACCCTCAAGAAATAGGGCTATTTTAAGATGATGGGCAGAAAGAAAACTTAGAGAGAGAGCTACATCAGTGCACTTGGAGAACATTCAGCCTCACTTGTGCCACGCTAAATGTCCAGTCCAGGCAGAAAAAAATCACTTGTGGACTAATCCCCTTCATTATTAACATTTATGCCAATGCCCCATCATTTCTCCACAGGGGTTTTGCAGCACATCCCGAGTCCCCGGCTCTGTACCCACTCTGCTGACCAGTCTGGCCGTGCTTCACTGCTCCAATCCACACACATCTGAGTTTGCAAGGACAGTTGTACAAAGACCTGCAGGGCCATCACTGACACTGCATAGCACAAGGCTCAGCTTATTGATGTGAATTTTCTGAGACACTCATCTCAGGATACAGTTTGGTCAGGACCTGTGGTCCCCTTTTAAGGGATTTGGTTGCTATCCCTGGCGGCCGTGACAAGTGCTACAAGTGCTCCTGCTTGATTTATTTCAAGTCTTTTTTACTCATGTTACACCTCCTTTGCTGGCAAACCTGTCCCTCAATCAGCACCTTTCCATAGCCTCCTTTGTGTATATAAATATATATATAAATAAAGTATATGAACATATGTGTACATAGATATCTACGCATATAAAATCAATGTATTTCAAGCAATTCCCTGTCTCCTTTTTTGCCCAACCTAATGCACACACAACAACAATGCAGAAGAGTCCCAGCAGCTGCAGACAAGCTCCTTCCCCAGTCTCCATCAGGCTCTGATCCAAAAGTCTGCTGGTCTTAATCTGGGACAAAGGAGCTCTTTCCCTATTTAGCTGGAGGGTAGCTATGGCAACATGGCACAAAGACATCTCAATAGCTGGCTAAGGCCAGACCAGCCCCCTGTCTAGCAGACAGACACTGCTTGCTGGCACTTTAACTCTGCTTTTTTTCGACAAAGGGGATGTTTATTACCAAAAACTGGGCCCCTGACTCAGAAAGTCCAGTAGCTGGAAGTGAAAGCAAGCGCTGCAACTCCCTCAACAAATGGCACATTTCAGGGGATGTCCATGAATAGGTCTTGTAGTGGGTAATGAAAGAAGCAGTGGAGAGGGAGGGGAGGAAATGAATGAGCCGAGATTGCAGCAGCTAAAGAGAAGCTCGATGCAGGAGACGGGAAAGGGCGCTCTGATTTATGGCTTGTCTGTCTGGGAAAGTTGCACTGGTACAGCTTTCCTTTTTGTCTCAAATGTGCTGCCTTGTGGCCACACACAAATTGTCTCGCATCCTTTTGTCCTGCCTTTTAATGGAAATGCTGCATTCTTTTCGAGCAAGGGCTGTTTCCCTCCTTTGTGTTGTAAAGACGAGGGTGCAGCCACAGCAAATCTCTCTCTCAGTACCTACCAGCCTGCATGTGTGGTCATCGCTGGCTTTGGAGCTTACCAGAGGCATGTCTGGGAAAGCTTTTGGGAAAAATGACCTATAAACACCTCACATTTAGCACTGTACCACAAAGAACTTTTGGGGAACACCAGCACTGCTGCAAAGGAGCTGCACTTCTGTGTCCCCACATAAAGCTCCACTCCTGCACTAACCCCCCCGTGACATTTTATCTTTTGTCCTATTTCCAACTTCTAAAACATTTTGGGGGATGACCCTGGCAAAATCAGACACTGTTTTGACCTCTAGGCAGTGGCAGCTTAGAGTTCACTAGAGCCTTCTCTGCTCTTGCCAGTGCTCTGGCCGGAGTGATCCCAAACACACCAGTCCTGAAGACCCAAGGCAAAGGCCGGTGCCAATGTCTAAACCAGCAAGCATTTCTTTCTTTCTCCTTCTAGACACTGGCAGCTTGGGAGGTTCCTCCCCCCAAAATCCTGCTGTGTCCTGGACTATGAAGCTGCCCAGGCTTCAGACGTGGGCCTGGCTGTGCAGTGTGGGGCACAGCTGTGGTACATGGGCCCTGTGGTGCCCTGTGGCCTTGGTGTCACCCAGCAGGTGCCTCAAGCAATCCCGCACATTTATTAAGGAAAGCTTGAGGAATCTCCTGCTCCATCCTGCCCCACAATGTTTCCAGCAGTGGCAGAGCCAGGAGGTGCTGTTCCTTTGACCACTCCACCGCCCTGGCAGGCTCATTTCAGCAGCCATTGGTGCTGGCTGATGGCGTTAGGGTTGTGATGTCACTGCTGGCACATGCAGGCACATTTATCACCAATTAGTTTCCTTAAAAGCGCCATGGAGGCTGCAGAGCCACCAGCCCCAGCACAGGGCCATCTGTCTGGCGTTCCCGGCCCTGTCACCTCCTGATGACAAGTACCTCGAGAGTGGCACAGCAGCTGGTGCACGGCAGCCACCGCGCTGCCGGCGGGGATGGCTTCGGGCGCTCTGTGTGTCCCAGCCCCACCTGCTCTCCCCGTCACACGCGTTAATCTGAGCCCTGAGGGTGGCAGGGAGTTGGCTGTGCTGCTGGATCAGCCTCACCTGACGGAGCCCCAGCCCAGCCAGAGGCTGCAAGCACCAGGCAGGGAGTCAAGGAGCTGCCTCATGGCCCTCTGTGGGCTGCCGAGCACCACCTGGCAACCAGCCTTTGCTGGATATGTCCTGCACTGACACATCCAGGGCGTGCAGAACCCTCTCTGCTCACTTGCAGGACAGCTGGACGTGTTCAGAGGATGGCTGTCACCTCACAAGACCACCAGTTCAGCTCAGCCTCATGCAGGTGTGGAGGTGATCCGTGGCTTGCTCCAGAACAGGAGTGCCAGAGGCTCCAAAAAACCTGAACATGACATTAGCAAACAGCCTATGTTTTGTGTTTGCTGCTGAGGAAGGCTGATGTAGCAGCAAGCTGTTTGCAAGGCAATGATCAGTCATCACTCAAAAATATGCTAATATATTAGACTGGGTAGTTTATATTTCATCTATGCTCCTCTGTATTTCCATAAGTAACCTCCTGCTATTGAGCCCAACAGACTGTAGTCTTTTCTGAAGCAATGAGTCGATTTAACTCATTTAAAAGGGAGAGTTGGCTACTGCCAAAAGTCTAACACCTTGTTTGGTTCCTCTTGGCAAGCAGCACTGGTTTTGGGACCAGTGGGGATGCTTCTGTGTACACCCATGTGAGAGCTGCTGGCACCTGGGGTACCCTCCTGCTTCTCACAGTTCCTGTGGTGCTCCTTAACCCTTTAATTACCAGTTCTCTGGGCCTGCCCCCTGCTCTACCCCAATAACTCAGCACCATCTGCTCCCATAGACTCACACTTCATCTTTCATCATAGCCTGCCTGAGACATTTTGGAGTGCTAATGCCATTGCAAACCACTCATTTGCTTTGTTGGATGAGGGTGCTGAGCAGTCTGATGTGGCCCCGAGCTGGGATGAAGATAGAGGAAAGGGAGAAGAGCACCCATGACCTGGGTGTCAGCACTGACATGACCTCTTCTGGCTCCTCAACTTGCTGCTTTGCCCCAGGCCCATTCCTGTCTGCCACACAGGTCAGGATATTTTTTCCTGGACAGCATCAATATACCTGCTATTATTTTTCTCTTTCTTCCTGTGGGACCAGGACCCATTTTTTTGAGACCTTTGTTCAGCAGCTTCAGCCAAATTTGATGCAGAGGCACTGAAGGTGCTAACTTCCAACGAATTCCATCACTGCAGAGCAGCAGAGGACTCAGAGCAATCCCCTGGAGAGAGAGAGAATCAATGGGAGTTTCAGGGTGCAGGCATACCAGAAGGCAGGCTGGGCTCTGGGACACCAATACCCACAGAGTAGGTGTGTATGTGTGCCTCCTGGCATCCAGCAGGGTCCTACAGCCATGCTATGTGGAGTAGGGTATGTGCCATCACTCCAGGTGTCTGGTCCCTGGGAATGCCAGCAGGGATGCCCACAAGGATTGTCCCAGGTGCCTGTTGGGGTGGCAGAGAAACACATACATGCTGCTTTTTGAGTGACCAGATGTGTTTCCCCCCACTCCTGGCAGATAAGAGGGTTTTCAGCAGCCTGGAACCCCTCAGCTGAGCCTGCCAGGGTGGCCAGGGACAGCAGACACTCGCATTTTTTAGCTTTATTCATCAGACACTCAAGCAATGACATCAGTGTGACTTTGTGCAGACGGGATGGAGGCTGGATCCCACCCTCCATGGCACTGCTGGTGAAGAAGCCCCATACACCAGGAAAGGGAAGCTGGAAGCTGCAGCTTTCTCCCAGTTTGGGCATGTCTTGAGTGCAGACCTTTTCCTTTCCAGTGGCCAGAAGTGGGGAAAGCTGCCCTTATCTAAAGGTCAGCAAAGAGACAGCTGACAAATACTTCTGTCTTCAGCCTGTCACTGTGCACATCACACAGATGCTGAAATAATCTGCCTGAGGGTCTGCTGGTGGGGTTTGGAGGGGTTCTGATTTGTTCTAGAGAGAGATGCATTACCTTGTGCTAAATGCTGTGTTAAAGGCTGTGTTACAGCCTTTTCTTCTGCTGGTTAAATGAAAGGGGAGGGGGGAAGGAGGTCTGGAACTTGTAGCCCCAAATAACTTAATGGTCATGATCCGTTCTTTGAAGCAAGATAATAAAAGACATCTTTTTATGCTATTCATTTCAGGAGCCTTTACTCTTCAGCCAGGATTTTTCTGCCTGCTGGGAATGGCCTGATGGAAAAAGTTTTAAAACTTTCAGAAATCCCATCTAAGACTTTTACTTTGTTCTTTACCTCTGAGGTTTATGTAGCATTTCTATGGCCTTATACATCAGACAGGACAATAAACATCAAGAAACGCTGGGTCACACAGGGACCAAATTGCCAACTCAGAGCTCAGCTGACCTCTCATAAGTACCAGATGCTGCACCAGAGCAGTTTAAACACCAGACAGCTCTGGAAAGCCATGGAGAACTTATCTCTCAGCCTCTGCCTAACTCCTGAAGGTGCTAAAACCCAGTAGGAATGACCAAACTAGCATCCAAAAACAGGCCTTGATGATGGGCTATTCATCACTGCTGCCACATGCTGCAACATCTGACTTTGAGTTCTGGAAGAGATTTAGGAACCTTACACATACATGTGAGAGCTGAGCCTTAAATTGGGGTTTGAAATAGTGTGCATGCCCAAGAGACACCAATATGAGGCATTGCCAGGAATTGTTTTATAGGTATCAAAGATGGGCATTGTGATCCTGAAGCAAATGTCAGCTACAGCAGCAACCCCCAGCACCCTGAGACAGCCAGGGAGGGCAGGGTCACATGAGCAGCTTTGAGTGTAAGGTGGACTGAAGCTAAACTGATGTATCCAGGCATTACATGAAGAAGTTCTGGTTCTTCAGAAAATCTGTGGTAAAATCCTGAGTTGCCCATGCAGTGCAGGAACCACCACAGCAGCTCTGGAGATATCTGCAGAGCTGCAGGTCTAAGCTTGACTAGGTCTGAAACTCCAAGGCTGGACTTCTGCATATTTTAACAGAGTTTTCCCTTATTTCTCTAGTCAGTTGGAGGCTAAATGCAGACCATCTCAGCTCTCTTCCAGACATATCACTATAATAAGCTGTTCAATTTTTAATGAAGCCGAGAGACTGCTTTTCTAAAGACCTTCTGAAAATCAATAGTGCTCTTTACAATGATACTACTTTACAATGGTAGGTCAATAAGGAAGGAAAATGCAAAACCTCTGGGGACAAGGCTGCCTTCTTACCTGAAATGATGAATATTATGTGACAAAGTTCTAGACACGTGAATGATTTGAGAATGTATCACTACTACGTCACTGTTCTTTAGAGTTGTTGGGAACAATTAATTATTCAGAGGTCAGAGATGGTTTAGTATTTTAGAATTTTAGTACAAGATCATTACTGGTCTGAATTTCTTATAGCACTTTCTATACCACTGGGGTTTTATTATTATTTTTATTATTCCGCTTAAAAGCAAAAAGCAATTTGCGAATAGGAACCCTAAGGCATCCTTTAGGTAACCTGTTATTAAACCTGATCTAAATCTATATTCAGACTTGTCATGTCAGAATAAGTAATCATCTGGAAAAAAAATATGAAACTGTGTGGTAAACTCATATTAGTAATAACTCTCTTTGTTGATTAGTTCAGAAATGCTTTGTCTGATTAAAAAGTCAACAACTAAATTAATCTGGATCCAATTTGGAAATTCATATAAAACTCTTACTATATGTGTCTTCTCCTTTGACTTCAGTGAGACTGAAAGAAATGCCCATGGTTTTTCCTAAATTTGGAAATTTCCCAAGCTGAAGTGTGTATTTGTAAGCTGTCCCTCACTCTGGCCCCCCTGCTAGGTGCAGGAGGGAAAAGCAGAGAGGAAAAGCACATCTGTGCTGCCAGCATTTGGACATCTCTGCTAGAAGTGATTTACTGGTGTTCCTTACACCTTTAATGGGGAGAGCTGGGAGCTGCTGAGCAAGGATGCAGAAACAAGCTGCCTTCTTGTAGCAACCAGCCTCTCTTCTCCAGCCCTTCCCAGCATTCTGCAAACGTTGGGATTTTCTCCACTGCTGCTATTGAACAGTCTTGGCAGCTGCTGGTGCCTTTGACTCATCTGTGTTTACTTGGTCTGCCCCCAGTGTAGGGGGACGTGTGACCTTGGAAAAAAATATGCTGGACCTCTCTCCATCCCACCCCCGCTTCCCTTTACACCCCTGGGCGGATGTTGTCTGCACTTAATGCCTTGTCAGTACCAAGAGGCTCAAAGCCTTCACAAGCTATTTTAGGATTTATCTTACAGACTTCCTTGTTTTCCTGCATTTCTCTCTCTATAGCTATCTTATCACCATTTTAGGTAAAAGTCTGTCCTTCTGAGCTTTGAAAACAATGGCCCAATAACTCTGTTATTACATTATTTTCAGTTTATATTTTCCCCTATATCCTTTCTGCAAGGAAAAATCACCTCTCCTCTCCTAGTGACATTAATCGTAAGTTTTCATATATTTTTGGTTAATCCTGCTGTCCAGAGACACTGGGTGTTATTTTTGTCATTTTTCTTCTGTATTTTGTAACTTTGTTGAAGTTTTATTCCCCTTTCACCTCGTTCCAAAGTTTTTAGGTGCAAATAGGTGTCACACATTCATGGGTCACCCTGGAAACTGAAATGACAAGGCATTAGAAGTTGAATTGAAGGATAACATTGGATTTGGGTGCCTTGGATTTTTACCCAGTTCGGGCAGAGTGGGATCGATAGCCAGGAGCAAATCACTCAATAAATCCATCTAGTTTCAGCTGTCTTTGAAATGGGAAGAATTTTTGCCAATCTCTTGTTGCAGCTCATTTCAAACATAACACCTTGGTCAATCTTGGGTGAAGGGCACTGGAGAGATCTCAGATAAAAGTGTAGCTGGGCCCAGGTAAAACACTGTACAGGGAAGAGACAGTGAGATAGGAAAGTCTCTGCTAATACAGCTCATGGACATAGATGTGGCAGATACACCTCAAGTGTTCACAGGGGAAATAATATGAAGAACAAAAGTAAAGTAAAATGAAACTTTTGCAATGCATTTGTTTTACACCAAAATCATCAGATCGTTCCTTGGAGACATCAATATGGGATTTCCTTACTTTAACACAAAACCCAGTTTCAATAGCAAAATAGTTGACAATTCTGCTGGTATCTGCATCCACTCTGAACTTCAAAAAAGCAATGTTTTCTTTACAAAGATCCTTGTTGTTTTTGGTTTTTTTCACTGAGTTTGAGATGAGGTTCCTGGAGATAAAATACTCACAGTGGATGTGCAGCCACATCTGAGACAGGGATTAAGCATTGCAAGCCTTCCCACAGCACTACAGTAGGGCATAAAGATAAAGGATTCTATATCCAGGAGAAATCACATTTATCTTGAAGTGACAAGCAGGAGTGAGAACAATGGGGGTTTTTTTATCCAGCATCAACCCCTTCTCATCTCCTTTGCAAAATACTTTCAGTAGCCAACTGGGCTGTGTCCTGGAAAACCATATTAGAGATTAATTAGTAATGGATTTTTAACAATAGTGTAGAAGATATGCACAGGAGAGAAAGATCAGGCAGTTCAATTGAATTATTATATTTCCATAGGTTTTCAGATTGACTACTTTATGCTTTTGATTAAATTATTATAATTTATGTGCTTTACAAGTAGCAATCTTCTCGGAGAGATTATTTTCTCTTGACCCATCTCCATATAGAATTATTTCCATGGTAACAGCTTGAGTGATTTGAGAAACAAAATTATGAACTTCCATTACGATTGGGTTAAAAACCTAGTATTTTAAAACAAAAATACAGCAGATTTTGGCTTTATAAATGATAAAGAGTAGCATTTGAAGGAGTCACAGTTATATAAGGAGGAAATTAAAACTTAATCTTTCATTATTTCTTTGCAACAAAAATGTTATCTTCCAAACAGGGTTATAAACTGTTATCATTAGACCAAATAAATCTAATGTTTATCTGAATTTGAAAGTACCTTTGAAAGTATGGGACTTAGAAGAGCCATTATTTCTCCTGAGTCAGCAGACTGATAAATCAATGCATAATAACTACTATTTGGTATTTCCCTGGAATTTCCTCAGTGCTGAAATGTTTAAATAAGTTAAATGTTTTAAATGTAAGGCATAAATTAGAGAAATTAGATAAGACATGAGAGGCAGATGACAATCACCCAAGGGTAAGTGAGGGATCAGCGGAAGCACTCCTTGAAACATGAGCAATTATCTTTGAGTGCAAAATGAGGGTGGAAGGGGAGATCCCAACAGGCCAGAGAAGAGCAGACAACAGAAGGAAAGGGAGAAGGTTGTGGATGGAGAGAAGCCAGACCAGTCAGACTTGCCTTGGTACCTAGCAGGATTCTATGAATTATTTACAATTTTATAAGCACCAGCAGGATAAAATGCAAATATGACAGAAGTAGATTTTTCAGGAACAAGTCATATAAGTCCAGCCTGACTCCTTTCTTTGACAGGATAACTAGTCCTGAGAACAGGAGAAAAGTAGCTGCTATGTTGCATCATGACTTCAGAAATGCTTTTGTCCTGGCCAGGTGATGTTCTTACATACAATCCAAGAGAATGCGAAAGAGATTAAATCATAACAAGGTGGGTGATGAACTGCTTGGCATATGGCACTGAACAGCAAGCTGTGAATAGTTTGCTCTCTAAAAAATTTGCAGAGTTTTTAGCCAATTTTTTTCACTTAGAGTTCATGATGGAGTAAAGGATGCACTTTCATTTGTGAAGGGATGAAGCCTCTCAAGGGAAGTTTTCAAATCTACTTGAGGTATGCAGCAGGGCTCAAAGCAATCTGCAAGTCAGGGGAAAAGCACAACCAGTGAAGTTGAATGAAATAAAATGTTGAATTTGGGAAGGGGGGTTCAAATGTACAAATACCAATGAGGCAGGGAAACAACACGCCCTCCCAAAAAACAAACAAACAAACAAAAACCAAACCCCAACTCAAACATCCCCAAGCACAAGTTTTTATTAGATAGAAAATGAAATGTTAAATAAAAGGGAAAATACATTGAATAAAAGGGAAAATGCATTAAATAAAAGGGAAAATGCATTCTGGGTTGTATTGGTAAGAGCATCACAAGCTGTAATTTTGCTCTGCTCTTTGTTGATGAGTCTTGGGTTTGTGCACTAAATCCAGTTTAAGAAAGGTTGGCTACTGTCCAGGATGGGCAGCTGTGACAGAGGTTTTAGAAATGTGAGCCAGGAGGACTGACAGATGAGTTCCTCTGGAAAAGAGAAGAGTGAGGGGAGAGCAGTGTGCAGCAGTCTCTGAATGTGGCACGGAGGACAGCAAGCAACTTTTTCTGTCTGGCTGGTAGCACTAGGCAAAACATATTTGATGGAACTGCCACAAACACTATTTGTATGAGATGATAGGAAAATATTTCTAACTACAGAGTGCTGAAGCTGTGGATTGAAAGTCCTGGAGAGATCCTGAACATCTCGCACTGGGGAAAATACAGAGCAGGTCAGACAAGTCTTCACCAGGGATGGTCTAGATGTGTTTGTTCCTGCCTTGAAACTGGCTGAGAGGAGGTAAGTGCTGTTACTGTCACCTGTGTCGGGTGGTGCCTGCATGGGAGGTCACCATGGGAAGTTGCAGCTGGATGATGTTCTCTCCTTCTGTTTGAAAGTTTTCTTCATGCTCAGTGGAAGCTTTCTTTTCCAACACTCAGATCTCTCTCATCAGAAGAGATCTGGAAGCAGGAGAGGTACCAGGAGCATGTTTTAAGTCCCAGGTTCACAGTCCTGCCCTGCTGAAATCCTCTTGATGCAAACTCCCAGACCACACCATCAAAGAGCATCTGTGCCTCTTACAGCTCAGTTCCTATACTCACAGGACACCATCTATCCTGGGCACCAGCCAGATCCATACCTCAGAAACTCAAAAAAGACCCTTTTAATTTACAGAGCTGTCATTACGTACCTGCTTTGGGTATATATTTGTGTACTTGCATACTTTCTGAACAGAGCCCAGAAGAAGAATAGTACCAGAAACAGAGTCAAATTTGCCTGAAGGCTTCCCAAGGCACTTGCAGGATTTACCTGGAGTTTCATTAGCAAAAATACCTCCTTCACCTAGGCAGGCTCTAAGCCTCTAATCTGATCCCATCAATAAACTACCAGTTCAGCTATCAAGAATCCTGTATCACGATGCTGAGATTGCTTATTCCTATGCATTTTTACACATGCACTGTGCCCCCTGGGCAGAGTGACTGCCAGGGTGAGCAGGCTTTCCTGCTGAAAGGCAATCAAGGCTTATGCCAAGGATCTGCTGGGAATACGCATGCTGTGTAATCCTTGATGTTAAGTGACAGAAAACAGAACTTCCTGTACAGCCCACTTAATCGAGACAGATGAAATTCATTTTGGATGGTTTCTGTTTCTCAAATCATAATGGATAAAGGAAGAAACGTTTTATCAGGTGGTGTGGAACATCACTCTCTTCTACAATTTTTAGAAACAGACGCTGCCAAGTTCACAATGGATCTTTTCTTCTTCTTTTAACACGTTTCTTCACCTTTTTGTAAATTTCCAGGCTTCTCTAGGAACTCTTTTTAAATTCTAATCCTCTAATCTCAGTGTGATAAAGTCTCTCTTGAAAGCTAGCATTGGAAGTGCTCTTAAAAGTTGCTTGGAGTGCACACAGACTTTCAGAAAAAAAGCTCATGCTTATGTCTTCTCCTTGCTAATTTAAATCATGTTCTCTCTGCAAGGAGGCTACAGCCAGGATAACTAAAAGTGAATCAGGGAAGCTTATTCTAACCACTGCTAAACTTTCCTGTCTTGTGGTAATAGGAAACTATATACTTTTTGGGAAAAAAGTTGACTGTGTTGAAGAAATGGATCAGATTGGTTTTAATATGAAGACCTTTTATTCATAAGTTATTTTACACTTTTCGGGGTGCAGAAAATCCATTAATAGGTTAATTCGCATTGCCAGCAGGATGCACTTCTCGTCCCATCAAATTTTGGTACTGGCTGAGTTCAACCAAAGCTCAATGGCTTTGAAAACACTAAAATAATCTTCTCCAGGGACTCTGCTGTCCTGGCTGCTGCCTGCTCTGGGTCAGCATGTTCTACTGCTTCCCACAGGGAGTCATTAGGGACAATGCTCTCTGCCAGCATCCTGGGGAACAGGACACCTCCTACTCTGGCCTGCTCAAACACATAACTTCTTACCCAGCTGTCTTCCTGTCTAAGGAGATTAAGTATGTTAAAAAGGCTTCTGGGAAGCAATGGGTGCATGCCACTGGGACACACAGGCACTGGGATGTTTGCTGATGGGGGTCCAGGCATTGCTCACAGACCAGAGGTGTCAGTGGGCTTTGGTGCCAGGGCCAGGCATTTCCCATCTGGTGGGGCATTTGCCACCCCAGCCTGCCACTGGAGGTTGATTACCTCATGAAAAGCCCATTTTCATTAAATAAAAATAGCCTACCTTAGTTCAGGCTCATTTTTTGATTCTCAGCAATGGTTTTACCTTCATTTGACTAATGTCACAGCACAAAGCCTTGGATCTAGTCTTGATAAATGAACACTTTCACTGGTCAGAAGACCAAGTTCAAGGTGAAGCAGCCTCTCCTGAGCTTGCAACTGAAGGACCAGAATGAAAACCAGAGAGCACCTATCTCTCTAGTCCCTTCCACAGTATTTTTAAAAATCATCTGGCTGCTGAGGCATCAGCTACCACTGCAGATATGCAGGCATGTGGCACTCCCTAACATCAGCCTCTGGGCCATTACTGGGACTTGCTCCTGCCCAGTGTTGCAGTGCAAAGGCAGGTGAGAGCCCGGTGCTCTCCCTGTCCCAGCCATCCCCTGTCCCTGCAAGCACAGATGCCTTGGGGAGGCTGTAAATCACAACTGTTCCCAGCTCTGGCAGCAGGAACATCCCTGAATCTCTGCTCCAACCATACTTGGCAAGGTTTGTCCAGTTCCTGCTGCCCTTTTGTTCTCTCTTACTACAAGGCTTGACCTCTTTAAGGGCCAAAGGATTTACAGGCCTTTCTCTGACTTAGGTATTTTTAGGCTTTAAAGTTCAGTGGTGATCCTTCCCTTCTCCTCATGTCTGCGTTCCATCCTGTTGAGATATGAGGGAGAGCCTGTCCTTCCTTCGGCTTCGGTCATCACCTCCTCATTTTTGAGGATAACAGTCTAATAAACAACATAGACTCTTGTGTTTCAATTTCACAGGGAAGATTAGTTTTTGTGCTGCAACAGCTGAAGATTGAAGGTGGAAGAGGCCCACAATCAATTCACCAACTTGGAAATGCCCTTACCCATCTTCCCTTTGTTTGCAATATTTAGTTAGGTATATTAATAAGTGAATAGAAATTAAACTGTTCTCAGACAGGCTGGGCCATCAGTTCAATAAGAACAAAGTATTTCATTAAAAAGAGTTCAGTAAGATGAGAACACTTTAAGACCGATTTAGAAGAGAAAGAGCAAAAAATCACTATCCATGCCAACTGCAGACCAGAAACAATCAGAGTTTGCAAAGATACTGGTTTAATCACTAATTGAAAGGACTATTATTCTTCAAACTTCGAGGCAGGAGCTGTGGTGCTATCGTGGGATCCAGTCCAGTCCCACCACCAGGGCTACTGCTGCAGCTTCTCAGCACCACAGGCTCCACTCCCAGCATGCTCTCCATGAGCAAAGGGGGCACAGGGCTTCTTCTTGGCATGAGAAGTGCCACACCTTCCTTCTGTGCCTCCCTGACCCCAGAAAGCAAAATATCCAACTTCATGGGCCATTTAGCAGGATGAGAGGCAGCTCTGCCATCTGCATTCATTAACACTGTGGTTAGTGCACCCCATTCTGGGGACAAGCAGGTTTCTGTGTGCTGCGTTTTGGGAGGATGCTTTGAGAGGCCTTTTCCATAAATAGTCACGGCCAATTCAGCCCTGCCAGACCATTTCTGGTAAATGGGACACTGGGTTTCACATATTCTGAGGGGGTAACTGGAGCGTCACATGGGAAAATGCCAGGCACCCGTGTGTCTTTGTGCCACTTGTGTTGGTTTCAGCAGCGTCTGTCTGGATTTAAATAAGAGCCTTTCAAAGCCAGAATTTAAATGGAGCATTTATGGCTGCTTTGTCCTGGAATAGTAAATGTCAGGAACTGTAGGTTCATTGCAGCAGCCTGGCTCGGCTGATGGGTTTTTTTGTGCAGCCCAGATTTATGTGACCTTGTGTCCTGAGATCTTCTATCTGTGGCCAATGTTTGTGTGTCCCCTGGGACACGGAAAGGCAATACTTCAGTGACTCTGTGCATCTAGAGGTGGCAGCTGGCTCTTGGAGAGCTCTGACAGTGTGAGTTTGGTCACTGATTTCTCTGTATGAAACCACGTGTTGTGAGAGCTACAAAGCTGCCTGAAGCACACCCCCGTGCAGTAATTAAATAGGTAGGCAAGGCTGTGCCCTCTTGGGACACATTTCATTTTCACCTGAGATAACTGAGGATAAACTGCAAATTGCCTTCCCAGATGAGATATCCCTGTTGTTGGCCAGTCCATCCTTATCCCCATGGATCACAGAGGGACAGCACAACTCACTAAGGTGAGAGGGGAAGGCTCTCACCCCCCCAGCCCTGAAAAAGGCCAGTGTTTTCTCTTTTTTCTCCCTCCAAACTTAATGGGTTGAAGACTGCCATTCACAGGCCTAGAGCCTTGTCTCCCAACCTCATAAGCCCATGGGAGTCATGGGGAGGTTTTTCACCTGAAATAACCTCATGCTGTTGTGAGTTAAAGCATTCCTGCATACAGAAGCTGTGGGTGCAAGTTTTGTGGAATAGGGGCCAAAGAAAGTAGAGAAAAAAAGGATTTTTTCCCCAAACGAAAGCTCTGACTACTCTCATGCAGAGGATGAATACCAGCTTTGCCTGTATGTTCCTGAGCACAGACATTGCACTATGATAAATGCTGCTGACAGCAACACCCTTGGTTTGTGCCAGGCACACGTGTGGCTGCTGTTGAGGCCTTGGCTGCAGGGGGACATGGAGCAGAGTCAGCAGCCTGGTATTATGTGTCACCTGCAAAAGTAGTCTGGTTCCCACAACTGCTTATTCTATGAATTTAAGCCCAAAACTCAGTGTAAACTGCACTTTAGTTGCATTAATGACATTTTCCTTATGCCATTTCCCAGAGATCCCACTTTCCAAACTGGAAATTATATTTTCAGATATTAAAACACCTGTTGATATGCTTTCCTTTGGTGGAAATTACCTGTGAAATGAGGTTATTTAACTGGTGTAGAATAATGCTGGCTGTGTGCTTACATCTCAGGAGACAAGAAGTCTGCAACAGCAAGGATAACAGTGGTTTGTTCATCAGGTGTTGGCACTTCTGAAAATGGTTGGCAGTGTTTGCTCAGAAATTGGGAAGGGATCAAACGATCCAGAACTAATCTAATTTGCATGGATATGTTACCTTAAATGCCACCTTGAACAAAATTACAGTTCTGCAGAAATCTTTAGGAAGGTAGATGAGACTGAGAAAATGAAGACAAACAGAAAACAATATATATCTTAAGAAGGTTAAATTATCCTCTGTAAGTTCTGGTCTCTCCCTGTGGATTCTACAGAGAACTTGACAGTACTCAGGTAACCAGCTATGGCTGTATACTTATTTTTAGCACCCAGTGTGTCAGGACTGCTGCCTTCTGAGCATGAGCAGCAATTACTCCTCACTCTCTTGAACCCAGTGTCTGATGGTGATGTGCTGAGAGCAGAGTCTCTTAGTTCTGTGCTGTGTGATGTTAATAAGGCTTGGCTTAACAAGTCCCTGTTGGAAGTTCAAACAGTTCAAGCAGCGGAAATGAGGCCCATTTGAAGGCAGGTAGCATATTTGAAAAGCCATGGCAACTGCAGAGACTTATAGGAGGCAAAAAGGAATCAAAATAGAGGATAAAGAGTGTTAAAGCAAAGGGTTAATCAAGGTGAAGGCAGTCAAACTGCAGTCTGCCTAATGAAAAGGGGATTCAGTCCCTCTTAGAGAAGAAGGATTAGAGAACAGTTAATCCTCTCACTGCTTTTTGAGTTACAAAATAAGGTTTTATATGCTTTCAGGTAGGAATGGGACTTGGCTGTACTCCTGAGGAGAAGCAGAAGGGATGGAGCAGAAAAGGGAATATTGCAGCTTTGCTGAGCCTCTCAGGCTACCAGACATGGGGGTGACTGAGGATGCCTGTTTGTTGCAGGTCTGCTGCACATTGCCTTCAGAGAGGTGATACCTCAGCGTCACGAAATGTTGTGTTTCAGAAAGGGCTGTGTGACGAAACTGCTCCTTCAGCTTCTGGGCCTGGCTCCACTCAGCTCTGCTGCAAATTCTGGGGAAGCCCAGTCCCCTCTCTGGCCTCAGCAATTCCCTGAGTGGGGTCTGTTGATGGAGAGAGGGAGGAAGGCTCCAGCATCCTCCGTCTCTGCAGATTCTGCCAGGAGTGATGCTCCAGCCAGACTGGCTGTCGAGGTGGTGGTAATGATGGGGAGATCACTGAGAGAGCTTCAACATCCCTCCAAACCCCGCTGGTGAGTCCAGCCACAGCATGCAGCAACACTTGGGGATATCAGGATCTATCTCACACACCTAATTTTCTTTTTGTAGGGAGGAGTTAGAGGAGTAGGGTGTTCCGTATCATCAGAGTCACCAGTACCAGACGTCATTGCCATGGGTCCAGGAATGCAGGAGGAAAACAGCAGGCAAAGGCCCAGAGACAGCAATAACCAATAACCAGTTCCAATCCCCATGTCATGGNGGACACCTTCCACTAGACCAGGTTGCTCAGAGCTCCATCCAGCCTGGCCTTGAACACTTGCAGGGGCTGTGTCCTCACAGCTGCTCCTCTGATGGTCAGCGGAGGTCCTTGCTGAAGCAGGATGCTCTGTCCTGGAATGTGGTCAAGAAACTCAAACAACACCCTGTTTGCAAGGCCATCAGTGGTGGTCTGGGGGCGGTGAAGGGGGGAGGGGAGTCCTGCTGGTTTTGGTGTTGAATTACACTAAATCCCCTCTGACTCCTCCTGACAATGAGGTAAAGACGTGGCAGATATGGTAAAGCGTCCTTATCTGAAAGTGCTAATCTGACACAGCTGACCTGGAGACATGTGGCTGACCATCAATCACTCTGGAGGGCACAGAGAGCAAGGCTGAGCTGCAGGGCCAGGCCGGTTCCACTGTTCTGTCACATCTTCCAAGTCCCACTTGGAAGAGAAGGGAGCAGGCAGTGCCTCGGGAGGGTGCGGGGGAGCCCTGGGCAGCACAGGACCTGCATCACCTCTTTCCAAAAGGGCGAATTGGTGGTGTTTATAGTATAGAAGTCTAGTCCCACTTGCAAATAGGAATGTTCTTCTAACATATTCCTCCTTGGAGTGTGTGGAGATTCCTCCCTTGGGTTTTGGGGATGCCCACCAAGGATACTCCTCGAGGTTAAGAGAAAGAAGCCTGCTCATGGGTGTTGATATTGGTGAGTTACATCAATCTCTACTTAAAAGCTGTTGCTTTTTGCTAGCTTTAATATAATTTCTTTAATGTAATTGCTTTAGTATAGTGCACTGTATTACATTGTACACTACTAGTAGGTTTAGCTTTCATACTGTGTAATAAATAATTCTGATTAAGATCTTTCGTCTAATTATTTGTCATAATAAATAATAAATTTTATGTAAATATAACTGATTTGCCATCTTTCAGTTCTGGTGGACAAAGTTGCTTAAACTGTTGACAAACTCTGAGGCTGAGATCGGATCTAGCCACCCCTAAGTTTCTCTCTGAGGAGTTCAGAAGGCCAAGGGAATCCTCTCAGTGCCTTGTGGCTCAGCAGCAGGGCTTCTTTACTAAACTTTGCCTGAAGCTCATAGTCCACCCGTGACAGTTTGGTGTAGTCTTGGCAGGATGGCAAATGATTTTGAGAAACAGACAAAACATTTAACAGAATATTTACAGAGGCATAGTACACACATTGATGTTGATGATCCCTGGCCTGGGGACAATTGGTATGAGTGGGAAAAGATACAGGAGAAATTGGATACAAAACGGGGATCACCGAAAGATTAGAAAGGAAAAGGTATTATCTGTCATGCACTGGAGTTATGTCTAAAGGCTGCATGGCAATGGAGAGAACAAATGCTAAAAGAAACTAATGATCTGAGAGAAGAAGTAGAAGAAAGAAAACTTGTAGAACTTTCTTTACAGTGTCAAAATGACTGATTGAAAAACAGTTAAAAGAATCTAAGGAAAAGACAAAAAACTTGGAAGGAGTATTAAAATTGGCATTATTAACCTCCCCCCCCCACCCCAATCCTATTGTTGTTAAAAAATTGCAAGACTTGATAATTTCACCTGAGAACTGGGATGGTGGTAACTGGGAAAGCCCTGATGAAAATGCTGATGAGGTTGAATGGGACTCTGATTAAAAAAATTAAAACCCCCTCTGATTAAAAAAATTAAAACCCTCTTGGAGAGGAAGGGGTTCCAGAGTTAAAAAGGAGTCCCATAACTAAACCCAAAGTGTCCGAAGGACCGCAAGGAGGTCAGAGGAGGAACATGGTCAGAACTGCTCCCTGGGATACCCTGCAATGGATAAATATAAACAAAAACCTGGAGAGTCAGAAACTGAGTATTTGGAGAGAGTGAGTCTCTCTGGGGGAGATGGAATTTTACTGGATGGGTGTGAGAGCTCTGGGTTCTGGGGTCCGGGAATCTTATTAAACCTGGGACCTGAGCCTGGCAATAAGCCCCATTCAAGAACCAGAAGGGNTCATTAATATGCACCACTACAGTTTGCCGCTGTTACGAAGGCAGCTTGCCTGCAGGCAATGCACAGACTAGCACACGNTGCATATTGGGCAGGAGGAATACACATTCTGGACAGAAGAGAGCCAGATTCCATACCCATTAGGTCAGTTGNAGACATTCCAATCTCTGCAGAGGGGGACCCTAGTTTATCAAGACCGCTGTTAAATGGAGCCCCTACAATACTAAAAATGTATTTACTGCAGCGACAAGATGAAATCAGAAAAGATGTAATGCATAATGAAGCTTTACAAGAGCTACAAGTCCCAAGGAGAGTTATTTCTATGTGGGCAGATCTCTTACATGACATGGTGAATTATGCAAGAGAAGTGGGCTGGGAAAATCATTCTGGAGAGCAAACTTGGGCTACTGAAAGGACCCCAAAGTTTGGAATGCTGAGACCTCCTGAAAGATGGGCGAGGACTTTTAAACAGAACCCACCCAGAAGAAAAGAAAAAGCAAAGCCTCCCACTCACTTGTGAGAACAGCGAAATGAGCTGTGGAGGACTGCAGTGGCTTTGGGAATTCCCTGTGCCACCCTCAGGGGACGGCCCAACGCAGTGATAGCGGACTTGGTCAGAGCGACACAGAGGTGTAGCCAAAAGCCTCCACAGGAAAAACACACCCCCAACCCTTTTGAAACACAAAAGGAAAATAATATCTAAGCCTTGGTTGAATTTTGGGCCTTAACACCCAGGACATTCTTTTCTTCCAATGGTCTGATAAGAGTGGGCCCCATCTCTTCTTACCAGTAGGACCTAGAAAAAAACCTTTGAGCTTTAATTGACAAAGGAACTCAGCTGTCTTTGATCATCCCCAGAAATGCTAAAAAATTAAACTTAAGTTTTAAAAGAAAGAGAATCCATCTAAGAGGGCTCAATGAATAAATTACTATATGTTATACTGCCAAAGTCCATTCATGGTTGCCTGAGGAAAAACAATTGACCTCACACACATTTGCAATTGCAGATCACGAAGAAACCATTTTAGGATATGATATCCGTAAAGGAAAAGTTTGGCAATTGGCCAATGGGAATGTCTGTTCATTTGGGCCCACAAAAACTCCATATAGTACATTTTCTGGGAAAAAAAAAATCTATTAAAAATTGCTCCAGTTTTACCTGCTTCTGCTGTGACTAATGTCAAGCAGTACCCTACTCTTCCTGCAGCCAAAGAAGGGGTAAATGAATTAATTAAAAATTTAGAACAAAGGGGTAATATATTTAGGACACATTCACCATATAATAACCCTGTTTGGCCGCTAAGAAAACCAGATGGGAGCTGGCGCTTAACAACTCATCATCGACAGCTTAATGCTAACACAGAAACTCTCACTGCGGCTGTCCCAAATATTGCAAGTCTCACTGCTGCCCTGCAAGCAGCTGCACATAAATGGATGGCAGTTTTTAATGCAAAAGACATGTTCTTCATGGTTCCGCTTCAGGGAGAAGACAGCCCCAAATTTGCATTCACTTGGGAGGGAACACGATAGACCTTTAATTGCCTGCCCCAAGGGTGTAAGTGTTCACCTACCGTAGCACTCAATGCTTTAGCTGAACTCCTTCAACAAATAATAATTCCGGAAGGAGTACAAATCTATCAGTACACTGATGATGTGTTGATAGCAGCTGAAGAGGAAGATGCAGTAAGAACAACAGAACATATAGAATAAATTAAATGACAAGGGGGTGGAAATGCGTCTACTAAATGCCAAGACCCTTCTAAAGAGGTAAAATTCCTAGGAACCTGGTGGGTTGCTGGTCAGGCTGCAATCCCAGATTGAACCATTACAAAATTGGATGCTATACCCACTCCTACTACTAAAAAGGAACTGCAAAAGGTCATGGGTACTTTAGGATACTGGAGAAATGTTCCTGGATTTTTTATAATAGCAAGATGTTAATGAGGAAAAAACAGACCTGGGAGTGGCTTGATAGCCACAAATAGGCTTTGCAACACTGATAGAAGAGTGAAAAACATATCAATCACTAGGCCCTGTTCATCCCAGTGGTCCTGTTATAGTTGAATGGGGTTTTGCTGAACATGTGACTTATTGTAATTTGTTCCAGGAAAGCCCACATGGACCCAAACAACCATTAAGGTTGAGCTCCACAGCATTGAAGGATACTGATAAGAGATACATTGATTGGGAAAAGGGATTATTATCGCTGACCTGAGCTCTTAAACAAGCAGAAAAATTCAACAGCATCAGCCTTTGCAAGTCCAAGGACCTTTTAACATGTTAGTCAGTATTAAGAAGGGCAGTGCTTCACCAGATGGGACTGCACAAAGACCAACAGTACACAAGTGGTTTGCATGTCTCAGGACTCGTGGATCAGATGGATATAACTGAAGGGATGACAAAACCTACAAAATTAAATAGCTGTGACCCCAGATATGCTGGCTTCACAACAGCCATATAAACCTAGTCCTATACTCGATGCTCCTGCATTTACATCAGACTCTGAAGTTAAAGATGTCCGGTTTGTTGATGTCTCAGCCAATGCATTGATGGTAAATGGAAGTACAGAGCAGTTGCTTTTGAATGCAGAGCATTCAGACAGGAATGGAAGTAGTAGAAGAAGGAATGGGAAGTGCACTGGTGGGAATGTTAAAAGCTGTATTGCTGGCAGTAAGAGAGACAGCAAAGACAATATATGTTGATCCTTATGCAGTCTGGGCTGGTGCCAATGGTTGTGTCAATGGAAAACATTAATTTGGAAGGTAAAAGGGTGTGGCAGAAGGAAGATTGGAAGTGCTTATTTTTACAGGCTCAGTCCCAACCCATCCACATAGGATGGGTCAAAGCTCATGCCAATGGTCAAGCCTTCCAGGACAACCTAAAGGAGTTCCAACCAGTCAAGGTCAAACTACCCCAAACTGGGATTGTACCTATGACTCTAATGGACACTCAAGGACCATTAGCCTGAGTGGCTACAGACTCTAATGGCCACCAGCACAGAATCAGTTCATGGATAATTCCCACATTCTAAACTGATGAAATTAACCTATCCCATTCGGCACATCTGCTGAGATACACATTGTTTTGTTTTACAGCTCAGTGGCTGCTCCTGGTCATCATCCTGATGGTAACACCTGGAACACTACAGTGGATAATATCCTTGGAGGCTGCTTAGAGGCTGCTGAAGTGTGGACTTGCAAACACAACAGATCTCATGGGCCAGTACGTACCTGCCTACAAGGGTCCCTCTACAGCTTGAAGGTGGTGTTGTCATGCATCAGCACCTATGGGAATGGACATTACCCTGGTTAAAAACTGTTGGAACATTCTGGTCTACACAAACTGGTACAACTGAAGAAGGATAATTGAAAAACATTAATCACTGTCCATCATGATGTGGAAAATTCACTGTTGTCCTAGAGAGGGTGAAAAGGGATAGAGAACATCACTGTGGGATGACTTGTTTGGATGATCCCCAACCATGATGGGCATTCTGAATTTATTGTTACACCCTGTTATTATAATATTGTTATTAATCAGAGTCTGATTTTTATAAGTAATCATTTTATATATATTTTATATATGAGTGTGGTACCTAATCCAACAAATGAGGATACTAATAATTCCAGAAGTACATAAATTGAAATTATAACATGCTTTCTGCCAGAATCAATAGCTAATTCTATGCTATGCTCCATTTAATATTATTAACTAAACTCTAACACCTTTTTTATAATAATTTTGTATATAAAAGTATAAGGTATGATTATAATATCGCTAGCACTTTTTCAAACTAAGTTAGGATAAAATAGTAAAACCTAGGAGACTGGTGTACCTCAACATATTTAACAATAATGTACACATGAGAAGCAGACACTTTTATAGCATGGAGGCAAGAGGTACCTGCATTATCACTTCATGAGGTAAAGATGATTGACTGCAGTCATTGGGTGGAGTGCAGCAGGATGCTCTGCCCTGGAACATGGTCAAGACACTTGAACAATGCCCTGTTTGCAAGTGGTGGACTGAGGGGGCTGCTTTTGGTGTTGAATTATGCTAAAACCAGTCTGACTCACCCTGATGCTGAAGTAGAAACATGGCAGATATGGTAAAATATCTTTTTCTAAAAATGCTAAGTTGACACAGCTGACCTGGAGACATATATCTTGCAGTCTATCACTTTATACTATAAAAGTCTAGTCCCACTTGCAAAAAGGCAGGTTCTTCTAACATATTCCTCCTTGGAGTGTGTGGAGATTCCTCCCTTGGGTTTTGGGCATGCCCATCAAGGATTCTCCTTGAGGTCGAGAGAAAGAGGCCTGCCCATGAGTGTTGATATTGGTGAGTTACATCAATCTCTACTTAGTAGTTGTTTCTTTTTGCCTGCTTTAACACAATTGCTTTGACGTAATCCACTGTTATACTATACAGTACTAGTAGTTTTAGCTTTTATACTGTATATAATCTCAATTAACATCTTTTTTTCTAATCATTTTTCATAATAAATAATTAATTTTATGTAAATGTATCTGATTTGACATCTTTCAATCCTGCAGGGGAAAATGCTACTTAAATTGTTGACAAACGCTGAGGCTGAGATTGGATCCAGCTGACCCCTTAGGCTCCTCTCTGAGAAGGAGTTAAGAAGGCAAGGGAGTCCTCCCTGCACGTCGTGGCTCAGCAGTGGTACTGTGGGTGAGAGCAGCACAGTCCCCCCAGACTGGTTGTAGGTGAGCATCAACATGGACTAGCTCTTTTGGGTGCCCTGGGTTCAGGCTTTTCCCATTTATACAACACCAAATATCACCTCTAGCTCACAGCTGAGTCTGGGCTGTAATGTAGGCACAAAATTAGGAGCCAGAGGATGGTTGTGTGTTTGTTCAAACTGCAGTGTGCATTCTGCTGCTGAGTAGCAGCTAGCATCTAAACTGTTGGTCTCAGTATTTCAGAAAGAGTCCATTGCTGTGCTTCTTCCTTTTCCTAATTTAGATGGCTGGAGGGTGCTAAAGAACAGCTCATTGGTGTCCCTGCAGCTCACCAGCTCCAGCCTGCCCAGCATCCTCAGCTTTTGAGCTTCAGGCACTGGCATGGGTGCAAGATCAATCAATCACCACAGTGCTGCAGAAAACAAAGGAGATCTCAGCACAGCAGGAGCCAAAGATGCCTGAAAAACAGTTGCTCCTTGTTCAAACATGCAGGCTGCATCCATGCAAGGAGTCAAACCAGCCAAGAATGAAGTCTTGAGAATGGGACAGGATCTGCATTAATCTTTATCTGATGGTGAGAGTGCCTGTTTCTTAGGAGCTTAAATTCAGCATTAATTTAATTGCTCACCTTCCTCCACAGAAATAAGTACACTGATACACAGCATGGGATTTGATGGTAAAATATCTTTATCTAAAAATGCTAAGCTGTTTGCTTGGCAGAAACTATCCACTCGTCTTCCCTCATGTCCAGGCCAGTCATTTCTTCATAGGAGTTTGTAAAGTTGGTCAAGCATGGCTTCCCCTTAGTGAAGCTGTGCTGACTGCTCCTGGTGGCTTTCCTGTTATTTGTGTACCTGGAAATGGTTTCCAGGGATAAAGTTGAGGTTGGTCACTTGTAGTTCCGTGGGTCCTCCTTCCTGAAGATAGGAGCAACATTTGTTTCCTCCAGGCTTTGGGCACTTACTCCTCTTATGTTATGGGAAAATGTGTCAAGTCCTTAAAAGATGTGGTAAAACAGCATAATCACTGAAAAGACTGTGTGTGTGAGTGACTTTTCCTGGCCTGGCTGTGCTGGCAAATACTTTGGAGATAAAGGATGCCTTGGAAACCAGAGGATTATTTTTTGACGCTAACCTGTGTTTCAACTCCATCCATAGATTCACAAATAACATCTGGCATGCCTCTGCTTAGGTGATCTTGTGGGCTATAACAAATTTGTGAGTGCAAAGACAGGGAAAAAGAAGTCCAAGTCCCTGTGGGCATCTCTCCCTAATGATTCTTGCAGCACTCTCCACGACTGATCTGTGCTCAAGAGTCCCAGCTCTGCAGTGAACTGTGTCAACCATTCCCCAAATGGCAGAGGAAATGCCTTAATACTCATCCATATGGTAAAGGAAGTAAGAACATTAACAACAAAAAGATAATTAGGGAAAGATATCCAATAGAGATGCAAATTAACCTCCCTCCACAAAGCCCTTTATAGATCCTGGGATTTTGTGTACTTATTGCTTCTATTAAATGTGACATATTTAAAGCTTCCCTTTGCCAAAAGTGCTCTTTCACTCTTTCTCTCTGACCTCACTTAGCCCGTTCATGAACAAAAAGGCAGATTAAAAGGGAGATAAATAAGATTTATTAAACGCTTGGGACCACTGGAAAAAAATGCCATGTATAAAACCTTCATGAAACATACAATATTCTTAAACATTTTATTTTGCTTAAGGTTTTGAACTATTAATTACCAGTAACATTCCAAAGTTCAATGTTTCTCTACCAGCCATTCCCTTGCTTGCAAGAAGCTTAACCAGCTCCCTCTGCTCTTCCCCTGCTGCTTCTCCTGTTTCCTCTTTGCATCCAAGCTTGTATCCACCACTGTTTGATCTAGGTGGAAAAAAAAGCACTAAATATACCTCTGCTCTAGGTTACAGTTCAACAGAAAAGGGCTGTTTTTTGAAAGAGGACAGGGTGTTTGCCTAAAATGGAAGGTCCCTGGTAGGCCAGCACACAGCCAGCGCAGTTTTTTGGTCTGCAACACCAACATGCAAGGTGAGGATCTGGGTGGAGGTCATTTGGGGCTGGGTCAGCTGCTGGGAAGCAGATTTTGCAGAGTTGAAGTGGTGGGCTAAGCCCATGGGATAGCAGCTGATTTCTGACTGACTTCAAATAGGGGAGCAATCTCTTCCCTCCTTCTCTCTGTGGCTTTGTCTCATTTTCAAAAATTGTCATTTGCTGCTGCAGGGCCCCTGGGTTCCAGCAGGAACACCTTGTCCTTATTCACAGCTGGAGCTGGGTGAAGACTGTGGTGGTGGGGATCTCTGGGGAGGCAGTGCCACCACACGGTGCACCCCCAGCAGGTGCACAGTGGTCCCACGTGCCACCCCGTGTGTCAAACTGCTCTGATGGCTGCAGACCAACATCCTCAGCAGGTGTGGAGTTACTGACACAGCTGAATGGCAGGAGACCTTGGTGATCACGGGCCAGCATAAGGCTCCAGTACTTGGTGTATGCATGGCAGGACACAGAGCTTGGCTGGATCCAGCATTGCTGGATGTGAGTGGAGACAACACCCTAAAATAGCCAGGGGCAATCATGGAAAGCATATTCTGCATGGAAGACAGTCAGACATGTTTGCTCCCACGTGCAGTGGGAGTTGTGATGGCTGTCTGGACCAACATTTCAGCCTTCAGGAGATGTGAGGCAATCCAGTGCAGCTGTATCCTCTCTCACTGTGAGCTACATGATGTCATACCCAACCCCTGCTGCCAGAGCCTCGCATCACGCTTGGGCACTTGCTGCTGCTGAGGAGCTCTGTGATAACCTGCCAATGTGCAGTCACGTGTCAGAGCGTCTTAATGGGTGCAAATCGGGAGCAACTCCATAAAAGTTAATTACACTGGTGGAAAACATGGGCAGTGAGCCTTCTGTGCACTTATCAGTGAGGCTGGGCATATTAGTCATGAATTACTCAAAACTGTACAGAGAAAAACAAATGCCTGGCTGGCACTATTGAAGTAACTGCTTCAAGTTAACATTTATGGGAAATGGTCTGTGTAATGGGAAACAGCTCTTTCCTTCTGAGCTCACGTGCCACTAAAGAGTTTATTTTCTTCTGCATGTCCTTGCCAGTCATCTTTTGTCATGTTGAGAATGTATTGGTTTTATTAACATCCTTGGGGAAGTTGTGGTTACTTTGGGAATTAATTTATTTCGAAAGCATCCTCCTTGGGACTGAATCCGTTTAAAAAACTCACGTAGCATAGCAAGAAAAGAGGGAGTTCTGAGAACTGCCATGCTCTTCCCTCACATTGCAACTTCCACTAAACACCCCAGCAAAGCTGCAGTCCCCAAGCTTGGCTTGGACCTTTGGGGAAAATCAACCTGTACCAGCAGGATGTTTCCTGTGATACTGTAATGTTCCTTTTTAGTAGATCCCTTGGGGTGGATTAGACTCAAATGATACTGAATGACTGGTATATTCATATCTATTTTTTTAGGTTTATTTTAGAACAATTTGGTTGCAGTGGAAAGGAGATATGTAGCCATTTTGGTTATTATCTATAGAAATATAACAATCTTAAAGTATAAAAGTATCACTTAAGAAAATATATAAGGAACAGTAAGAAAGAGAAAGAAAGGATAAGAGTGGACAGTGGAGTGGAAAGCTATCATCACCCATGGATCCAGAGATGAGATTTGATTGTTGCAACTGAGCTGTCTGTTGGTCAAAGTGATGGTTGCAGTCTTGATCTGTCAAGGGGTGGATCTGCTTCTTATCACTCTCTCACCTGGCTCAAAAATCATCAAGTTGCTAAACAAAGTTTGGTTTGTCATGGTCATCCTCCAGTGGTGGGTGTGCACCCCCTCTGTATCTGGGCTGTGCTTATGCAGATCAGAAGTTTCAGCACCACACACCCAACAGCTCTGCTTCTCCCCTTCAGCTGGGGGTGCAAACCTGGGCTCAGCAAAGCACACCCTGCTGCTTTTGCAAATGGTCTGTTGTTTGAGTCATTAACCCTTAACTCTTCAGTCCCTCACAGATGCCGAGGTGGTTGGTGATCCCCCACGCACATCTGGCCCTGATGGTGTCCCCTGGTCTAGGGGCCAGCTCACACCATGGACCACCCCTACAACAGCGTGACCCCCTGTGCCAACTGGTCTCAGTGCTGGAGCTCCTGCAGGGAATCAGCTACCAGTAGGGTTGTCAGGTGCTGTTTAATAAACACCCAAGTATGTCCTGGGCCAGCAGGGAAAGGATGTGAGTGGTCTGTGGCAAGAAGAGGTTAGGCAGCACTGCGGGGGGCCAAGAGGGATCATTCCTCTCATAGCAGGAGGTACCTTCCACACCATGTCTGAGCCTTACAGTGCCGTGCCACGCTTTCCTCTACCAAAGCTTAGATTTCACCATCCCAGGTGGGAGTTCTGGAGAATGTATTGTTGAAATGATGGTCCCTGGGAGAGGATAACCAGACCTGCTAAAGAACATGTCCATGAAAAAGTGGCAGGAAGCAGCAGCCACAGCAGAGATGTTGAAGGAGAAAACTCATATTAGGTGGTGCCACCCTCTGTGCCAGCACCTCTGCTGGGGCACCCATTGCCATGGTCCCCAGGACACGGCAGCAGTGGCATTTGCTATCCCAGGGATGTGCTGATGCACCCTGGCTGTTCAGTGCTCCCCACCTCTGGGCTGATGTGTGATCCCAGGCCAGTCATGGAGCTGAGGGTTTTGTTAGCGTCAGGAGAGACCACGTTCATCTCAGCCTGACCTTTTCTCTTTTAAATCCCAGTGGTAGAGGAGTTACTCAGATTAGGGACAAAATTGGCAGATTGCAGCAAAGGTTTCTGAAAGGTTTCATTATCAACAGAAATTTCAGCTTATTGAAGCAATTTCCTGAGTCTTTTAACCTAACTCTAAACCCAGCAGTTTTATCCTGAAGGGCAGGGAAACATTTGGAAACCTGACTCTCTACTGTTAGCTGTTCCTATGGGAAAATGGGAGTTGGCTATAGGAGCAAATGAACAATAGTAATACCCAGCAAGGCATTCCTTGCCATTTTTACTGCACAACAGTACAGATCACACAAGTATTGTGTCTGTCCACGTGAAACTCGGCACCTGGACTCTGGCGTTCCCCCAGGTTCTGTAATGAGAAAGATCTCAACACTCCCAAATACTTCAATTAAATTAAATGCCAATCCTTCCTGTATGACATGAAGGCAATGTCAAATAACTACTCGAGGTACAAAAGCCCCAGGGTAGTAATCCCTTTAAGATCAAAATATCTGTGGAATTTTTTTTTTAAACCAGGCACAGGTTTCAGGTTCCTCTGACGATTCTGCTCCCATTTGCTGAATTTATTTCTGACTGAAGTGTCAGAAAGGCAGTAATCAAGTATCTGTGTGGCAGCTCATGTTCATGTGTCGAACTAGAGAGGGCAAGAAGGTCCTGCTGCCCACAGCCCAGCCCAGCACAGCATCACAAGGCCACATCTGCCCCATGGACCACATGAGCAGCTGCTTATTGCTGGTCAGTGGAACAAAATGTGTTTAAAACATGTCTGGGGAGGATGTGTCCAGGGCTGTGTTTTATGTTCCAGGTCAGCAGTTAGGCAGCTGCTGGGGGAAACGTGCACGGCTGTGCATCCCTTAGGGGAGACAGACCTGTGTCTCCCTCTTAACGGCCAGATGCTCTAAGTGTCTACCCCAACACTTCTACAGCCCTCCCAGGGTTAACATTTATGAAGCAATTTTCAAAGACTCCCTGTAAAAATGTACTTTTGCCACAAGGCCAGCACTCAGAAGAAAGAGACAGAGCTCTGCTCCACAGTGAGATGAACCTTCATGGCTTGAGAGGAGCCAAGTCCCACCTGGGACAAGCCACTGCCTCTCCATTTTCGCTCATGTACCAGCTGCCAGTGCATGCTTTGGCTGGCTTGTCTGTTAACAAATGACCCCCAGCACATGTGCAGAAACAGGGCCAAAATCACGCTCGTGGCACGACTCCAGCCGATGGGTCCCAGCCTGGAATAGCCTCCCGACAGCCGGCTGCCTCCTCTGCTTACAGCCCAGGGACACCAGCATGACTCCTGGGAGAAAGGCTCCTCGGGCAGGATCCCTTTCACCTAAGTTTAGATGCTCCCAGCCTGCAGCTGAGCAAGCTGGCCACAGTCCCTTGGAGAGATCAGGCACTTCCAGAGGGCACGTCACCTCAGCCTGGGTTACATGAAGGTCAGATGAAGCAGCCTGGAAACACCAGTTGTTTCATTGACTATAAAAGGGTTCTCAGCTGCCAGCTCTGGGATGAGAAACACCATCCTTGAGGTTTGGGTCCTTTGCCTAAGCGCAGATGTCCAATATCTGCTTGGCCTGCAGCTGCTGGCCCCCAAGTCTTCCTTGTCCCCAGCTCCAGGTTGATCACCATGTGCCACAGTCCCTTCAGAGCAGGACACTGGCAGCCAAGAGATGTGCAAGTCTTGCTCAGCCTCCTCCTGCACTGGGCTTTTGGAGAGGGATGTTGTGCCCACTGACTGGCTGCAGATGGGCACTGACAGGAGAGACCAAGTTCATGGCAAAATGTACAGAATTGCCCATAACATTTCAGTACTGGCAGTTTATACATTAGGTTTTTTCCTCTTTTTTCTTGTTTTCTATTTTTTGTCTTTTATCATACAAATGAATTTCAAAAGATGCAGGCTTTATTTGTCTGCTTCTAATTAATAAACCAAAAGGAATAACTCTGACATTTAAGTGATTCCTATGCTGATTCCCAAACCATTCTTTCAGGCTTTGAGACCATAAAGCCTTCTCACCCACAGTTTTAAGAAAAAATATAAGAAGTAGAAGAACTTTCTACAACTTCTTCATATGAAGACTGATGAGCTGTTTGAGTTGAAGTGTTCTTAATATCGGAATTTTTAATATCTCAAGTGGAGCCAAATAATGGGGCATGTGAAATGTTATCCTGAACAATTAAAACCTGGCAAAGTTTAAGGAACTAAGAACAGGAAAGAAAAACATAAAGGAAATGGCTAGACACATTTATCTGCAGCAGGAATAACTTGCCACTTAATACTAATAAGAATCATGTTCATATTGGTTTAGCCAGGTGCCAAATGGGATTATTGTCTCATTTGTGACATGTAATAAATAGGGAAATAACAGCAGAAAGCCTCCAGTGATTAGAAACAACTCAGATCCCAGGAAACTACGCTTTTATTCCTACTCCAAGACCTCACTTCTCGCTCTGCCTGCCAGTCCCCTGTTCCCCCCACTCACGTAACAAGGTGTTGTGCCGGCAGAACCACCTGTCGCCACCAGCGACCTGAAAGCTTCTGGGTTCAATCCCCGACCTGGCTTTCCCTTTTGGAGAAGTGCACAGTCACAGTGCCACGCACTGTCTCGTTAGTCAGCATTCCCTCACGCTGCAGGCATTCCCTCGGCCGTGTTTCCAAGAAGCAGGGCTGTCGTCACTGCGTGGCTTTCGGGCTGCAGCAGGAGGATGCTCCCTCGGCTGATGCCATTTCCATTTCAGGCTCGGCTACTGTTCTGTTCAAAGGGCAGCCCCCTTCTGGGACGCTGCAAAATCCCAGAAAAAAGGGGCCTTTCCCATTTCTCTACCCAGTACCTATTTTTTAAAGGGACCACAACGTCTGCAGTGCTTCATCCTGGGGAAAGCCACTCAGGGAGCTTTCTAGTGTCTGTACCTCTGAAGGCATCTCTGGGTTCTGCTTTCACAAGCTGACCATGAGTTTTAAAAAAAAAGTTTCTCTAAAAAGTTTTGTCTTATGGTGTTCTGACACCAATCCAGTAAAAGCTTTATTCACCCCGATTCTGAGCAGGCTATGGTGACTGAACAGTGACTGGTTCAGGGACTGGAGAGTGATGGGGGAAAGAAAGGTGATTTTTAAAGGGATTTTTAAACATAATAAAGAAAACACTTAAGCTTTTCCTCTTTCATTTTTAAAGGTCAGTCATTTCCTTCTTATATTTTATTGGGAAAAAATAGGAGGAAACCCAGATTCTCACACCCTTAGTGTCGGGAAAATTCATTAGCAATCATAACAAACATTGTTTTTCTCACAAATATTGTTCCTTATTTTAAAGTGAAATAGGAAATCAACTGGAAAAGAAATTAAAACCTGTAATACCAAAACAGATAGTTTTCCCTCCTTTCATCTGTCACAATGTGACCAGTTCTCTGGCTGTCCAGCAGACAAAGTATATTCCTGAATTTCTAAGAAAACAGAGAAAAGGCAGGCAGAAGTTTTTTCCAAGGGTGAGTATTTCAGGCCATCCTCATGCACATCACAAAAATGTGAAAACAAATCAGAAAATCCCTTAAGCCACAGGATTGTTTGGTTTATATTTTTAGTTTAGCCTTGAGGTTCATGGTCAAGATATGAAACCATACAAATCTTTTGCTGGCTCTGCTACGAGTCCCTCTTTAACTGTGGGAAGATTAATGAGCCTCTCTGATTTTTCCATGTTCTCAAATGTACTATATACATACATATTGTCAGACAGAGAGGAACACAGGGTCTATAAATGACTCCAGAGTCTTAAATCCCAGTCTCTACTGAAGTGTCGAAAATAACCGAGTTGTTTTCATGAAATGGCTGTTATTAAAATAGCCACAGGAAAAGGAAAGGCAGCAGGTCTCCGACAGTCACATGGGTGAATACCCCAACCCCAGGGCAGGGACACGGCGCTGTCGCCCTTCCCCAGCACCTTTTGAAGTGTCCCTACCAAGCAGCACAGTCTGCACAGCACAGCAGACAGCAGTGGTACCTGCCATCCCCCAGGATCTCGTACTGGATTCTAATGCTGCCTGGTGTAACTCCCTGTGTGGATCTCTGGTACAATTACATGGAATTCGTTATTCAAACATGGCTCTAGGGAAACTTTTCTTTTTTCCCACTAAACTCACAATTTTTTCTTTCTCCTCTTATCCTCTGGCTGAACAAAAGAAACCCCATGATTTTCTTTTACACAGCTGGTAAATCAGCAGGTCAAGTGGAAAAAAGAAATAGAAGAAAAAAAAGGAAAATAAAAAAAGAAACAGCAACAGAAATGGAAAAAAAAGCTGTGGTAAATGAAGACATTGCAGATTTCACCTGCAGTAATTAGGGGAGGAGCCACTGCAGGTCAGTACCTGGCAGGGGAAGGTAGTCAATCTGCTAATTACTGCATTAAATGGAAATAGGTCAGCTCATGGCTACTCTACAAAACCCACACACTTGCAAATATGGGAGAACGGGAGCCTGTACTTCAGCAAGTGCAGCACTATTCGGAACAGCCTTTGCTTGTCAGCCTTAGCTGAAAACACACCTCTGGGCAGAGCACACCGAGCCCCTGCCACCCCATTCAACCTGTGTGGTGCCAGGCTGGAAACGGGAGAAAGCAACAGCATCTCATAGTGACCCCCAGTGACCAGTTTTTAAGCCAGGCCTGTGACTGAGCCTCCTGTCTTGTTGCTTAAAGAAATTTTTATTTCTTCTAATTTTTTTCCTGGTGAACTAGCTACTCACCCAGGAGGGCAGACATGCAGGCACTTTGCCTTTCTCAGCTGCAGGGACTTTTGAACCTCCATTTTCCATTTCTCCAGCAAACATGAATCAAGGCAGTGCCAAAGCCATGCATTACCTTCCCAGCTGAAACTGGAAAGAAACAGGATTCCTAAAAGAAGAAACAGGGATTTTATAGCAAGTAGGACATCTGCTTGAGAGCAGGAGATGTGGGAGTCTGTTTTCTCTCCTGCCATCTCCACACAATACAATTTTTTCCTTTAGTTGAGCCGATGTTTGCTTAATGCAACACTCATGAACAGCCTGGAGAGCAGAGACAGGTGAACAGAGACCAAGCTGTTTCAGAAGGGGACCTGGCTGGGTCCTGTGAAACCCATTCCAGCACCTGCAGACCAGGGAACACCTGAACCTCCCTACGATTTTGCCCCTCCCTCCCTTTGCTCCCTCAGTACAATCCCTTGCTGCTGAGGTGGAATGGAACTGGCTGAGTTCAGGTGGATTTGGGGCTCAACTGACCACCGAACATGAGCTGATGACACCAGCAAGTGCAGCAGCACAATGGGAGAGGATGTGCAGAGTGAAACAGCTGGTGGTGAGTCCCCACTGCACACACCTGGGGGAGGTTATTTCTATTTCTGGGTGGGTTCTCTGGACCCCAGTGTCCGGTTTGCTGTCATGGCAGCTCTGTGATGGGAACCAGAATATGGATAGGTGAGCCAACCAAATATGCTATCAAAATGCTCCCTTGAGCTAAACTAAACCACTGACGAAGACAGCCTCAGATTTCTTTTATCATTCCTCATGAAAAAGATGAATTTTCCACACAATTCCATGTAAATTAGTTTTGTTTGGTTGTTTTTTTTTTTAGGTAGGCATTGCAGCTATAATTAGACAGTAGTTCTGGACATAAAAAATTCCTTTTGGGGTCTGTACACAAGATTCAATATGTAAGCTATGAAAGGTTGAGACGGGAAGGCATAAGCGGGAAAAACAAATCATAGTAGCCGGCAGATTTGATTGCTTAAGATGGGAGGGAAGTGCTAGGTAGTTTTGATTCTCAGCATTCAGGGTAAATAAATGATTGTTTTTATTCACAGTAAGAACTTGTTAACATACCCAGACATTACCAAATGGACTATTTCTGTAAGCTCTTTTGAAGTAGAATCAATATCATTAAATCATTATTGCAAAAAAAAAAAAAAAAAAGGAGAAGTTTGTGATCATTAGACAAAATCTCTGGGTGAAATTAAAAAGCAGATAGATTAGCAGAAAAGTAAGAAAAGTGCTCAGTAATTACCCCAGGAATTTTATAATTTTATTTTGTTTGCTTTTATGTTCATTTGAAAAACCACGGAGCTCCTCTCACCAAAGAACCACTAAATGAATTGCTGATTTCAGCCGTACAGCTGTGATATTTCAGGGGAATTGAACGGCTCTGGAGCTGTGTGTATAAATCACGCAGATGCCTTCTTTCATTCTGTCCTGTCTCTCCTGTTTCTCAGTGGTGCTCTCCAAGCCCGTCAGGCTTGTCAGTGGTGTCACATCCTATTCCTTTACCTCTTCTCTCCAGCATCAGCACGACCAGGCTTCCACTGATGTGCACGAGGTTTTGACAGCTTAGATTGAGAGCATGACCCTCATAGCAGTCACAGGAAGCAACCTTTCGATGACATCAATGGCACAGAAACATTGCCTTTGATAGAAATTGCATTCTGAGAGTATTTAATGAGTTCAAGAAGAGACTGGTTTGCATTTCTTTTACCAAAACCAAACAAAATGATGGGTTTTCATACATCGTTATGATTTTTGGGTGACTGAAGGACCACAAGGAAGACGCCACACTGACCATAATGCTACCCCGTGGCAGGAGCACCTTCCACTAGAGCAGGCTACCCAAAACCCCATCCAGCCTGGCCTTGAACACTTCCAAGGATGGAGCATCCACAGCTTCTCTGGGAAACCTGTTCCAGTGTCTCAGCACCATCACAGTAAATAATTTCTTCCTAATATCTAACCTAACCCTACCTCTACTTTTAAGCCACTTCCCCTTGTCCTATCACTACAGTTCCTGAAGAAGAGTCCATCTCTGTAGCCCCCTCCAGATATTGGAAGGTTGCTATGAGGTCTCAATGCAACCTTCTCTTCTCCAGGCTGAACAGCCCCAACTCTCTCAGCCTGTCTTCACAGGGGAGGTGCTCCAGTCCCCTCATCAACTTCATGGCTTCCTCTGGACTTGCTCCAACAGCTCCATGTCCTTCTTACATCAGGGGGACCAGAACTGTGTATCGAATTCCAGATAAGGTCTCAGTAGAGCAGAGGATCTGGATCTGGAAGAGCATTCAAGAATCGTTCAAATCTTTCTCTCATACCATCTGGACTTTTACTGCTCACTATATGTCAAAAGCAGCTTTTGAAAAAGTATATATTGCAAATCAAAATTTCCACTGACTCCAGGAATCTCTCCTGAGTAAATAGGAGAAACTGCTTTGTTGTTGTAACGCCAGTAGAAGGATCTTATGGAGGGTGCTGGGAAGCAGGGTGATAAAGCACTGAGTATGTTCTGTTCTCTCAATCACCAAATCCTCCCTGAGTGACTCATTCCGTGTGAGTTTTGGGTCAGCCCAGAACAGTACTCCTCACAACAGCCAAAAGAAAATCACTCAAGAGAAATATGACAATACTTGGCTGTTGAGTATTTTCCTTGTTTCCAGTAACTTGTAGCTCAAGGACTTTCCAAGCTCTAAGTGGCATAACCACCGATTGATTTCTCTTCCATGAATCTAACCAGTGTCTCCTTGAACCCGTATCAATTTTAAGCATCCATAACATCTTGGTATGAATAAAACTTAGTCCCTAAATATCTAGAACTAATCAATCCTTTAAGCAGCTTCATTGACTTCTGAACTCTCACAGCAGCACTTAATTTGACAATTAATTTAATTTACCACCCTCCAGTGCTAGTACCTTCCCTCAAAGAAGTGCACATGATTTTCCCATCACTTGAATTCTTCATTAGGTTCAATGCATGACAGGAAATAACAATATGAAGGAGGCTATAAAGAAAGATCAGTGATTCGGTGAGGGCTGAAAAAAATTGCATCAGGGGGTTTAGAGATGAATTAAGGAAGGAGAGGGCACAGTACAGAAAGCAAATGAGTGACTTAATTTACTCCAGCTGTTGATGCTGAGATGAAAAGTAAGACTATAGATATAAGTAAGAATATAGACAAAACTTCACAGTAAAAGCCTTCTCTCTTCTTGACCCACAGAGATTTAAACTGTCACAAATGTGTGATCCCATCAACTGAGATGAAATGTGGTTGATGCATACACACATGAATATTCAAGAATCCTTGGTGAATTAGCAACAGTCACATCTTTAAGTGAAACACCAGTGCTTTCTGGTACTCTATATTAAATCTAACACCCTCAGCGATTGCTCATTTACAGCAGGTAATGCCTTAGTGCCCCATGAGTGTGCTGGATTTTCACGACCTTCAATCAGAGGCTGACTTGTGTATTCTGCTGCAGGAAACTCAGCTTCTTTGCAGAAGCTAACATCTGGGCAAAAATTAGCAGAAATATCAGTTTCAATTAATATATTGTTTTATGACTCAACCCAAATTGTCACTGACAGAACTAGGCCTTAAGTGCTAAGTGGGAATTAGCTTTCCTAAAAATTCAGCAACTGAGTAGACGACCCACAACTCATCTGTGAAATACTCAGCTTGGTGAAATAATTTGTTTAACTGTGACCCAAATAATGAAGTATAGTGTGAGTTGTCATTTAGTGCTGTACCACAGAGCAAGCAAACAAAGAAGCAAAAATGCAAAACAAGAAGCTGCTTGTAAAGCAGCAGAGATACCTATTACTAGTTCTAATCACTAACCTCCCCATCTTTATTAAGGGTTTAAATATAACTCTTGCTTTTCAAATCTTTTGATGAACTCTATTACTAATGTTGGAAGGTGATGACTGTCAGCCAAGAACTACATTAGAGTCCATAATTGAATTTCAAGGGCTGTCAAGAGCAGGCTAATCAAATAGCTGCTACTAGAAGTGATATATGAAAGGAAGAAAAAAAAGAAAGTTCTCTTCTGGCAGGATGCAAAGTGTGTTGTATAGTTTCCCTATGTCATTTCTAATAGTATGTTCAATTTTTCTGGGCTACATTTGTCTGACATTCTTCTCTTGTGTAATAATGATTCATTAAATATAATGTATTCAAGGACTGTAACTCACCTCTTATGACTGCAGCTAGACATTTGCATTGTAAAACAAAAGCCTAACACCAGGGTTTATGAAGGATCCTTTTATATTAGTTTCTTGACAAGAGTGCTAGATTTTTTTTTTCTGAAGTAAAATACTGACCTCAAAATAATCTTAAAAATCTAGCACAAGAAACAACAGCTCTTCTTTCCCTGTGCTTAGGTAATTTGACAATTTTAGGGAGAGCTGGGGGGGCAAAATATTCCTTGGCCATTCAGGGGGGGTGAAGAACTGCACTCAGTCTACTGATCATTAAATCCATGGCCTGCAGTTTGGAAGTTTTATCAGCGTTCAGGCTATGTGATGGGCTGTAGTCCAAAAATACAGAAATGCAAGCAGTGTCCCCAAACAGTGGTGAGTAAAACGGAGATGCTGCTCCCTGAGCCCTCAGTTAAATATACAGTGGTTGTTCATGACAGCAGGGAGTGCAACAGGAAGGCTGCCCTGAATTAATTTCTCCTGCCTGCTATTCCCTGCTTGCTCTCGGGCAAGGCATTTATTTTCTCCTCACTGCATTTATTCCCCTTTTGCAGAATGAGATGAACAAGACTCCTAATTGGACCAGGACATTGTGGGAACAGACAGGACCAGGTAGGACCTTTGGTTCTCCCTTTAGCTGCTCTCAGAGGAAATGTGAACGCAGCTACATTATTGGTTTCATACTTATTTACACTTTAACACCACGTAACACTCCTCATGGGCTGAATGGAATCGATTCTTTGCTGCTACTGTACAACCTAGAGAACAACAGCAACAGCAGTAACACCTGTGGGTTAGCAAAATGTTTTATTACAGTAAAACATACCACACACAGAGGAGAACCAATGGTTATATTTTATCTGTCCCATCAAAGCAAAATACCTTTATAATATTTTCCATTGGCTTGAAAAGGAAATGCTAACAGAAATAATTTCATTATTAAAAGTATATCATGCTTTCTATTTATTTTGTTCTATATTAGACAGGCAAATACTGGGATGATGATATGGCTTAAATATATTAAAATTTTCCCTCTGGGGAGCTTGTCTTCATCTCTGGCTAGACCACACATGGAATAAGTTCTGGAATCTCTTTCTGCATGACAGCAGGTATCAACCCACATTAAGGTGTAAATTCAGTATCTTCAACCAGAGTGCTTGAGTTGGGCAAAAAGAGGGAAAATCTTGGATGCCTATTCTATCATGTTTTTCTTTTCCTGCACATTAAAATTTCTCCAGTATATTTTTTTCCTTTTTTTTTTTTCCCTCTAGATAGTGCCAAGTTTGTTCTTCCTTGTTTTAGCCATTGCATGGTAAAGAACAGACCACTGTGTTATCACACAAACTCATTTTAGCTTAGTGGAACTAATCACGATGGCTGGTTCTTAAAATTCTTAGAGAAGTGAAGGAATAGGAGACAAAGAGTGACTCCAGAGAGCAATTCAGAGTTCCTCCATTAACATACCTGCACTGAATCACCTCCTGAAGAAATCTCTCTCTACTAATTACAGTGGAAAACCAGGAAGACTTGGCTGGAAAAAATTAGCCCTTGAGAATCTGGGGTTCACAGGAGTCCTACAGCATCCAAAGCTCCTATGCACTGCAACCTCCATCTATGTCTGGAGGGTGTTCTCAGCCACCCTCAGTCATCTGCTGTTCTCCCCAGGAGTCAGAGATGCATAGTGCGGTCTTTGCAGGCCTAAAGTTCTCTTACAAGTTGGCATTTGTGCAATTGAGGCATAGCAATTAAGGCAGCAGACTGTCAGGCTTAGCTGGGATTTCAATGTTCCACTGAAAGACAGAGGAACTGTTAAACTATATTTAACAGTTCCTGTTAAAAATTACTGAAATACAAGTCAGGGAGGAAAAGGCTGCTACAAAAACGCACTGGATGAAAGGAAAATGGCCTTTCCAGTGAGCTAAAATACACTGTCTAAAAATGACAGGAACAGCATCCTATCCTGCCTCAGACCATTTGTTGGCCATTATTCACAGTTGCCATGTGCACAACATCCTCACCATTTTCAATCAATGGGCCAAAACTAAAATAGCAGTAGACAATCTGTAGTGCTACATCCTTGTCCACATTCCCTGTAAAACCCTGAAAATCTAAGGCAACGTTATATCACAGCTGCAGTTTTGAAAACCTCAAACAGAGGTTCTGCTACTCAAACTTGCTGCTCTCTCTATCCTGGTACACAAATAAGCACTGTGACAGTAGGAACACCTGGTCAGTCCTTGCTGCTGTCACTTGAGCTCACTGGGAGTTGGGGCCAAGAAGGCATCATCGTATTTTAAAAATACATATGTTCAAAAAAGACTGGTGTCCTGGTTGTTGATAGATTCATTTTCCTGGATATACTGGAGAATGTCCACTTCATTCATCGTCTGAATCCTGCTTTCCTTTTGCTTTGCCAGTGAAGGTGAATTAGTGCTCCTGGAAGCAACTGCTGGCTTCTGAGGCAGTGGTGGTTTTGGTGGGACCTTAGGTTTTGGTTTGGAGGTAACCTCTAAGAGTTTCTCAAAATCATCTTCAACTCTGGAATGAAAAGAAAACACCAGTAACATCGTGGGAATTTCTGAATTGCTTTTTGTTTTGAAAGAAAATGCAATCTTTCAAAATAAAACTTTCTGTAGGAAAGGATCTACTCTGATAAATTTCTCTCTCCATGGAAGTTTCTGTAAGAGCCATCTTTTTTATAACGTGGCTTTTCAGTTCACTATACAAGTAATTTTACAGCATGTTTTCAAATGTCTAAATTAAAGCCAATTTGCGATTACTAAAACCACCAAACTTTATATTAGTTTGGGAAACAAATGTTTTTTGATTTGTGACAGGATGGTGTGCTTCCTCATAAATTTTCATGGGAAAGTAAAATTTTCCACATTCAGCTCTGTTTCCTCTTCATCCCCATCATCCAAAACTGAGACTGAGCATCCCCATGCTCAATCATGAGCAACTGGAAACACTAATGGATTCAAAAATTCTGTGTTCATATTTGGTTCTGGGAAACGGAAGTTTTGCAATCTGTGACCATATACAACAACTCTTTTTGGTGATAATTTCCCTCTGATTCCTACCGAAAAAACCCAGAATACCTCAAACAGTTCAGAGTATTTTCTACCTGCATTGTTTGACCTTATCAGAGATGCAGCAGGCTGTGTGTGCCCAACTTCGTTCCCACATGAGCTGTTAAAAGATTTTAAGAGAGCCCTTATCATAGATTATCTTGTGACTCCAAGAACTGTGTGCCTTTGGGAAGTCAAAATGTGGAGGAAAGAAAAAGAAGGATGCTTCCCAGTGGCTCCACTCACTGGAACAGGATAAGGTACAGGAGGCCAAGGGAGATGCCTTTTTAGTTCCTTCTTCTCCATGACCTGTAGGCAGGCAGTCCCTGGAGCATGAATGAATCATTTCATGTCATGTATCTTTTGGTTCTTGCACTCATTTGCCTTTTGTAGTTTAGAATCATGGCATCACAGAATATCCTGAGCTGGAAGGGACCCATCATCAAGTCCAACTCCTGGCCCTGTACAGGACATCCCAAGAGTCACACCATGTGACTGAGAGCATTGTCCAAAAGCTCCTTGAGCTCTGTCAGGCTGGTGCTGTGACCACTGCCCTGGGGAGCCTGTTCCAGTGCCCAGCCACCCTCTGGGAGAAAAACCTTTTCCTAATATCCAGTTTATAACTTCCTCACTGTCAGGCAATGAGGCATCTTGGGGGGTTATCCAGACCCCTGTGAAACCACTGGGATAATTTCTGTTTCCTAAATGGGACAGTGATTCCTCCCTTTCTCTCTTTGTTCACCAGTAGCCTTAGGAGAGAGACTGTAAATGCCTCTACCACACAGCAGTATAACTGGTGGGGCTTTCTGCAGATAATTAAAAGTAAAGCTGAGCTTTTCTATAATTAGGGAAGCAACTGATAAGGCAACTGTCCAGGACCACAGGGAACATGATCAATCGAAGAACTAACCTCTCTGAGACACTTTATTCCTCCATCCATAGTGAATGTTGTTTGAATGTTAATACCATAGGTACTTCAAGAGATACAGCCCCCTCAAACTGAGGATCCCACTCTTACTAAGATAAACTGCATGATTTCAAGGGTTTCTTTTTTGTGTTCACCCTCATTAAAAGCTGTGAGGAACTCACAACTGTCCTGCCCAGGCTGAGACAAACTACACCCACCACGAACCGGCCATGAAGTCAGTAAGGATTAGCCTAAATTTTCTGATGTACAGACAGTTGGAACCCTTTAATGTAAAACCATTCCTGAATTCAGACAGATCATCTTGTGACTCCCAAAAGGAATCTAAAAAGAATCACTTTTAACCAAGGCTACTCTTGTAAAATCAATAGCATGAACACTGACATCTGAAACTAGGGAACACATGAACAGACCACCTCATGGACAGAGCCGTTCACTGCCCCAGAGTTCTGCACCTTGAACTCTACCTGCGGTATTCCAGCAGGCAGCGCCTCAAATTTCATCCTCTAAGTAACTCTGGAGATTATATTCTCTTTTATTTAGATAAGATTTCTGATGTCTTTTATTTTCCATGATTCCTTGTGGGTGTCATATCCTACTTAACTTACAAAACACACTCAATGTATTTCTGAATTCCTCATCTACAAAGAAATTAATTTCATTTAAGTCCAGGCCTTTCTGTTTGTTGTGAACTCTGATATCCAAGAGTTATCACACCTGTGATCACACTGCCAAGACATGTTCTTGTTCTCTTTGCTGTGTAATAAACAAAACTTGTTAGGGCTGGTATTTCTGAAGCCTCCCTTCTTGGCATAAACAAAGAATGAATAAATCAGTGTCCACGTCATAAAGTTTTGGTCTTAAATAACAGAAAACATAACAACCAGAGGAACAATACACAATATACATGGAGACCATATAGGGGACGCAGGCTTTTGAACTAGATGCACTACCCAGAAAGGGCAGCAGGAAATCCAGCTCACTAACCTGGTATGATGGTACAGCTTCCTGAATTCTCTACTCCAGCTTCTGTGCTAATCACAGCAACAAAACCACTCAGCACAGCCAAAAAAAATACCCCTAAAAGATCCAGTCCAGTAGATTGTGGGGGTCTTTAGGGGGTGGGGGTTTGGTATTCTGCTTTTAAGCCAAAGATTCTGCAGGAGAAAGTCTGGAAGCTGATGATGTAATTTCCTTTTTCTGTCCTGGATTTTTTCAAGACCTTGGTTAGACAGAAGTCTCTTAGAGAGAACACAGCAGATAATATGTGGCTTTGTCTCAAAACCTGCTTTTCAGCGCTGCAGTGCTAGGCAAGCTGTTTGATCCACTGCTGTTTGATCATGTGAGACACAACTGTCTTCGCAAAACTAAAGAGGCAAAATGCAAAATGCCTCAGGCAGAGATAGAAACAAGGACTTCTATTTCTTGAAAGCAAATGAATTGTTACAGTGCATAACTACCACCATATTTAACTCCAGGCCAGGAGAAGAAAGAAAAAAATCAAGCAACTATTCTGAAACAAGATTAAAGGAAGAACCTTCCCACCCCATCTTTTTATAGACAATCAGGCACAGAATCCATGTAATTAATCATTCTTTAATGAGTCTCTTTCTTTTTCTATAAAAGAAAAGCAGCGCCACATTGTTTAAAATTCCTGCCATATTGTTGTGCTGATTCACACACTATTGGTGGAAATTCTCTCTGACACAGAAAGCAATCAAAGCCCTTACTGAAGAAAGGCTGTCACAAAGCCCTTCATGACTGCTGACATGTGGACTTCCAGACAGTAAACGAGTTCTGACTTGGAGACAGATGCAGCTGCCACAAGAACATCAACATTTTAGATGCCACTTCTCTAACTTTGTCCCATCTCTCTGGACCAGATCTTTGGGACAGGAATGACTGTCTGTATGTACAACGTGATGGGGACAGTGACCTCTGCTTGCTGGGAATGCTTTAGTGATGAGAATCTGTAAGGAAAGCAAGAGACAAAGACTCCCATAATTTGCTGAAGTATCCAAAAGGCTCATGCTTGAAGCTCAGTTGTGCAACTAACTGCAGTTCTTGCAGAACAGACTTTCATCTTTCCCTATCTTATTATCTTTATTTTGTCTGGTGTTAATTCCAAGTACGAGAGATACCTTAGTGAAGCCGTGGGGAGTGCTGTAATATCACAGCTACAATTTGGGAAAAGACTTGTGCCCAAAAATAGGCAGGAGACTTCTAAGTATCTGTTGTTGCTCATCATGTCTGCTGTGGTCAGGAGAGACAGGGTGATGTCCAGCAAGGCCCAGGGACACATACAGGCTGGAGTTAACCCCAGGAATGCCAAGCACTGGGGGCTGTGAAGGAGGTATCTCTCCCACTGCTTCAGCATTCCCCTACAATCCATTACAGGTAAATTCACAGTGGTATTTCAACCAGGGCCAGGAAATATTTCTGGACACTGGAATGTGACAGTCTCTACTGGAACCACTGGCATGGTTTTGGTCTGGGAGAGATTAGCCCTCCTCCAAAAAACTCTCCAGCACAACCCGAAGCTGATGTGGGACAGGGACCATTCCCCAGAGGCAGCTGCTCACAGCCCCCTTGTTCTGCAGCTGCAGAGTCCAACAGCACGGGTGCAGCCCGGCCGAGTGCCAGAGGACAGGCTCATTAGTGCAGGTCAGTCCCACAAGAAGCCCTCTGAGGAAATCAGCCTGCTGGTTACATCATTCACCTGGGAAATGAGACAAGTCAATGTTTCCAGTCTGAAAAAGTTCAAACCTCTCTCTCCTGCCTCTCTAGAAAGTTCCCCAATCCTCAGCCAAAGGCACGGCTGGGGCAGGGGAGAGCAGGCAGCTTTTGGCCCTTGAGCTGATGATGTCTGTCAAAAATACAAACAACCTGGGGCAAGATGGTTGCAATCTGGTGGGTCTCAAGCCCAGCAAAAGCATCTCTTGCTACAGTAGGACTCCGCGTCACCTCTCTACATTATTCTATACAACCTGTACATGTTCCTGGGGGTGGGGCAAGGATTAATGCTTCCGGTCTAGCAAAAAACTTTCTGTTTTGTTGGCAAGTTTACTTTATAGCTTTTCTAATGCTTTTAAGTAGCATCCCAATATATCACAGGAATGAAAAAAATAAATGCTAGAAAACCGTCACAGAAGAATTTGTTTTTCTATAACCTACTGCAGCCAAATGAAGGACCTTTCCCCACAGTTGGGTCACAGCAAGCTAGAGAAACTGCCCTGGAGTGGTCAGGAAATTTCTGACTCAATTATTGCAACCTTCTCTTCCACCTGTACATTGCCCAAATAACCCTCTCCCGAAAGGATCTACGTTTAAACCATCTGGAGTTTCTCAAAGCTTTTTTCCCAACTATAGTGTTGTTCTCATACCCTCAGGACAGTGAGCATTGGTGCTGGAATGCTGCCCCACATGACTCCTGGATAGGTTGAAGATGTGTTACTCCCTGAATTCAGCATCTGCTAATGCCTGCTGAAAGAAGAACACAAACTTTTTGTGCTTCAAGGGTGGCAGCAGTTCCCTGGCAAACCAGAAACTGACAAACCTGCTCAAGAAGCTCTAAGGACTGAATGGTGTTTGGGGCACAGTTTCACAAACAGCCTCAGTCTTAAAAAATATAATGCTCCTGAAAGGGTTATCAGTGTAATCCTAAGAAGGAACACACCAAATCTGCCACCACAGGGCAGCAGAACTGGGATCCTGCTGCTGACACTTTTTTTCAGCACTGGAAAAAGACAAATGTTGTGCTGACAGCTGCTTCCTTCCATCTCAGCTCCCTATTCATTATCAAAGGTGAAACTAATTAAATCTCTCCTAAAAGGCTGCTCAGACAGCTGTGATAATTATTTCAGGCTAGGATGTGTGATAATTTATGTAATTCTGTAGGCCCACATAGCTGCTGCAACATTCACAAGATCAATTCCAGCACTGGTTTTCCACAAAAACCTGATCCATCACACCAGGCAGGCATGATTGAGATTAATGAGGCAGAAGAGCGCATGCCTGCAGGGCTATGATCTCATTGGCATCATGGAGACATTGTGTGATGGCTCCTGGGACTGGAGTGTTGGAATAGAAGGATACAGGACAGGCAGGGAACGTGAGGAGGGACTGTCACCCTCTATGCCAATGACCAGCTGGAGTGCACAGAGCTCAGCCATGAGCCTTAGATGAGGAGCCATCCAAGAACTCAGGGGTCAGGATTAAAGGGGAGGCAGGGACAGGTGACATTGTAATGGGGGTCTGCTACAGGCCACCTGATCAGGAAGAGTGAGTGGATAAGGTACTCTACAGACAGGAGCAGCTTCACATTCACAAACCTTGGTCCTCAAGGAGGACTTCAACCGCCCCAATATCTGTTGGAAGGACAACCAGCAGGGCTTAAGCAATCCAGGAGGTTCCTGGAATGCATTGAGGCCAATTTACTTCTCCAAGTGACAAAGGAGCCAGCAAGGAGAGGTGCTGTGCTGGACCTCATTCTCACCAACAAGGAGGGGAATGTGAAGCTCAAGAGCAGCTGGGCTGCAGTGACCATGAAATGGTGGAGTTTGAGTCTCTCAGGACAGTGAAGTGGGTGCTCAGCAAAGTCACTACCCTGGATTTCAGGGGATCAGACTTCGGCCTCTTCAGGGATCTGCTTTGTAGAGTCCCATGGGATAAAACCTATGGAATCTCCCATTGCACTTACAAAGCAATTGGTTCTTCTCAACGCTCAACACTTGTTAATGTAAAGTTGGTGATTCTATTTAAAACAATAATTCTCATTTCGTATGAGCAGGTATCCACAGAGAGCACAGTCTTCAGTTTGCAATGAGAACGTTTATCAGATTCTCTTCTCCCTCATGTTGTGACAAGCACAGCCCATGCACATTTTGCAGGCTCATTTATCTCCTTAACAGCCTCTGCCTCATGAGTTACAGTCACTGCTGAGGATTCACTGCTGTGCTGACACTGCTGTGGTGCTACTGCTGCTACAACCACTCAGGTACCATAAAGATCACAAAGGATTCGATTTCTCCTGTGTTCTGCTCTGAACATTATCTTCCTCCCATCCCCCTTTGGAAGAATGTTCTGCCCTCTTCTGCCTTAGGCAGCTCTCTCCTATTCTGTCCATGATTCACAGTGAGTCAGACACTTCTCAGATCTACCATACACGTACGAGCAGACCCTGAGGTATATGTGAATGTTCACTACACCAGTGAAGGGCTCCCACATCTGCATTATTCAGCTGCTCCATTGGAGTGCAGTGAACCATGTCCAGGTTCCTGGACCTACAACAGACCTGCTGGTGCATCATACCTCAGGACAGTCCTAGATCTTAACAAAATGTGCCCAGGTAAACTTTTGGTATGACATAATCAGTATGACTATGTCCAAGAGACTAAGATGTTTCCATTTCCCTCTCGTAGCATATCCAGCTCTAGCCCACTAAAGGAACAGGTTGCCACAGTTCCAATAAGCTCAAGCTCCCATGCCAGGGAGATTGCAGAGTTCAGCTTATGTTGAACATTTTCTCCCCACAAAGGGTCACTGCCTGGAAAAGAGACTGTGGCACTGCCCTGCAAGAACATTCAACACCAGTTTGGTGGTAAGGGAAGGTGGGAGATGATGATTCAAATGCTGCCTCTATATTTATGACACCTGATTGTTCGGCTGAGGCTTACAGCTGCTCAGAAAATGAAGTGCATTTTGCACAACCACTGGAGAAAGTTCCGCTGTGGGATTTCAGGTGACTGCAGTGAATTTGCATAGAGGGGAGGTGAAGTGTTGCATTAGGTTAAAACAGCACTGCCACTCCTCCTCCCCTCTTTGACAGCAGCTTCTCCTTTATCCTCAACTGCCTTGCATTGAGCTCACCAGCCCTCTATGATGTGCAGATAACACCGTGAACTGGGTTTACCAGGGGAATTTCAGACGGTGTTAGGCACCTGAACAAGTCAACAGATCCTGACCTATCTGCCTATACCTCTTGCACAGCCAGGATTTGCCTCTGGATTCCCATCACAACTTTCCCATTGGACTACTGGCAGGATTTTCTGCTTCATTACATGTATTCATTTCCAATTGGATCTTGATGACTTAGCTTTTGAAAGCACTGGGACAAATCAGGAATAAATAAAAACTACTGGAATTTAAAAGAAATGAAATCTTTTCCCATGGGTTCCCACACCATCTGGGTGTGCTGCTGTTGTTGATGATCTCAAACTGATCTGAAAGCAATGTCTGCTGGTCTCAGAGCAGACTTCAGAGACCTCTTTCTGAACATATATAATCCAAAAGACATTAACATGACAAGATGGAGAAGTTCTCTCTAGTGGATAAAAATGCAAGGACTGCACAGGAACAGGCCCTTCTCCTGTAGTCATATGAACACTCGGGATGAAGTGCTGTATGCTGAGATCACTAGCAGAAAAGAAAATATTGCAAGCACACGTGTGCTTGCTCCTAATATACCACAGCATAAAATCAGGCCATGTCCTGCCCTGTCAGCTTCTATAAACATCAGGTGGGCTGTCAGGATGTAATGCAAGATGGCACCCAGCCCAATTTAACCTTTGTTTAAAGTAAGTCAGGTATTACTGCTCAGATAGCCAGCACTTTTCCATGCGTAGAAAGCAACAACTGCAAAATTACCTGCTTCAGGAGAGGTTTGAAACCACACACAGAGTCTCTCTCCTGGGTTTAGTAGCTACTGTGGAAATCATACATCCTAACAGGAGCTGGTTGACACAAATTAGCACTGGAAGCAGGCTGGCCTCATCATTCAGATGCCAGCTTGAGACCCAGAAGGAATGAATTTGACTCATTACTGCAGCACATATACCCTGTGTCTCTCCAAGCATTGGTTCCCTGCTTGATCTCTTCAGGATTATCAGTGCAGGTGAACCAGCCCTGTGAGAGAGATGTCAGGGATAAATGCATTATGTGCTGATGTGTTCCAGTGCTACACTATCAAGGGAGAAGCAATAAATTATATCCTCCTGCAACTCTGAGCTCCAGCCCTCCTTTCCACTAGATTAAAAATTAAATGCAGGGTGATAAAGAGATCTTTACTGCTGTGGAGGTATGCACAGGATCCCTCCTGGAAGCATGCATAGAAGTCTGAGCCATCAGCACGAAAATCACTCCTCTTGTGGCAAGAGCCCCTGATTTCAGGTCCCTGAAGCTGAACTGCTCTTTATCTCTGGGCTTTGTTCCTCACTTTTCACAATGGAGGTCAGGTTCCCTATGGATAGTTTGCAGAAAGCAGAAGTGTCATGTTAGAAAACAAGAGCAAGATAGCACACCTTGGGCCTTCAAGACCCTTCCTTTGGAGTCACAGAATAATACCTTGCACCCTACCTTTCCCAAAGGGTCTTCCCAATTTCCTTTTTAATGTGTTTATCTCCAAGCTCCATGGCACATATCCTACATTTTACTTGTCAATACAGGTATTGATTCACAGTTTGCATTCTGAGTATTTAAGCTTTGCCCCCAAATTCATCTCTTTCAAGATCTAAATAACATCTCAGATCACCTTCATTCCATATGACAGATATGAGATGAGTACCTCAGCAGTTCCTCAGTGTCCTCCTCAGGAGCCCTGCTCAGCACAGAATTGCTGTGCTCACAGGCAGCTGGCAGCAGGAGTGAGTCACCCAGTCTCACCACCCCACCGAGGTCCAGCTCTTCAAATAACTTCAGATCTAGAAGGGGAATCAGAAACTGCTGTAGTTAAATCATGCTATGTAACACAATGCCTGCACTAACACTGACTAGTGAATCTGGCTAGTTGGGTTGAAAAAACAGATCATGTACACAGTTCTTTTTTTTCCAAAGAGTTCCAGCCCACAAAGTGCAGTGATACTCTACACTCAAGGGACTTGGTAAATCTGCTTTTTCCTTGCATTCAAAAGTAGGTCACATTACTCTTGCTAGTGTGGCATGAGTGACTGTGGGACAGCCAGGTCCCACAGACCTTAATATCCCAGTTCAAAATGTTTTCAGAGAACAGCTATGGGACCTACAGGTTTCATTAGTTCTTTCTGAATGATTCTGCATGATTCTGCTCAGCTGAAGATTGGCCTTAACATTTCCAAGTCATTATTTAGCCTGTATACCATGCATCACTGTAATTTAAAGGCTCAGTTATACACATAATTTGGATAAAACAATCCGTGTATATACAAATATAGAACAGATTTACTCTCTTTCATCTTTCTTCTGGGACCAACTGATGAGAAATCTTTTTCTGGGCCAAAGAGTTCTTCATCTGGATCCACCTCCTCTTCAAAAATGGTTAATTTGGGCTTCTCTTCCTTGGCTGGAGGAGCAGGAGCCATCTTTGTTTTTTTAGTTCTAAAACAGAAGAGAAAAGAAAGTCAGCTGCAACTCTTCATTTAACAAGCAAGATTTATGGCTAGAAAATCTCATGAGCTGAAAATAGATAGTGGGAGGCTAGGAAAGGTTTACACAGAGGTATACAGGCATCTGTTAATTGCTGGCAGGAATGGGATACTGAGCTGGAGGGACTGTTGGTCTGACATTCTCTACCTGTAGCCATGTTGTATATTCCTAGTATCTGTCAAGGAGCCCAATGGGAATGGGAAAAGCAGAGCTAACAATGCTGTACCGTGCAAACTACCACTCAGAAACATTTAAGCAGTTTTACTCCTCCCACACAGAAAGCTTGAAATAAGAAAGAAGATCAGTTCCAGCAACACTGTTCAAGACAGACAGACAGAAAGGGATGGCTTGAAATACAAAGTGCAAGTTGGTCCATTGCACTGATCCCTTTGGACAGGTTTTAAAAAAATCCCTTTGGCTCCATTTCTTTGCCAGTTCCTGCTGCTGTTTATGATTGCTGCATACTCCTTTCATGAAGGTATTAGACACTCCTCTCATCTGCACATGGCTTAAACAAGGAGAGTTGACTCCCCTTCCAAGAGCAGAATGAAAAGCACCTGCCTCTTGCTCTCATACCCAGGACTCACATTTCACCAGCTACAAGGCAGCTCTCACAAAAAGGCAACTTGAGTTATGAAGCAAACCAGATGACACAGAAAATTTAGAGGACAAAAACCTCTGGCTGAAAAGTCCAATTCAAACCAGGCTAAAAGAGAAGCACTCCCTAGGACAGCATACCCTTCTTAAGTAGTTGCCATATTTCAGAGATCTTTACTCTCAGCAGCCCTGGCCCTGCAATTTCTAAGGTAGCCCCTTTGAGTGCCTCTTCCAGTAGAAGATCTGATCTTCTTCTTTGCAGAGAGCAGGTCAGGTTTCAGCCTAGAGCAAACCCAATTATCAGCACTTAACATGCCACAGTCATCAAAAACTAAGAACAAGGTCAAAAGATTACAGTAACACATTCCAACTACACTAAAGAATCTTGTAAAATCCTCTTCCAATTACACCTGCACACAGAAGTGGAGTCCAGTTACTTCCAGTTATTTTCACAAGTTTATTATCAACAAACTGGAACCCATGGATGGTATTACCTTGCTACCACCACTTTGCAGCAAATGCAGCCTTAGAGCAAGCCCCATACAGAACTTAAATATTGCTTTATTTGGAAATATACCCTCTCTGATACCCTAAAGGTATATGTAGGTGTCAGCAACTAATTTGCCAAACTATTTATGACAAAAACCTTCATTTTAAACCAGAAGAAACTTCAATGAATTTCTTTTTTGTTTTGCATTCATATTCATTAGGGATATGACTTGAGTAACTTCTGAATTTGAGCTACTTATGAAAGCTCAGCTGCAAGGAACTGCTTCAAACTGAAATATTTGTGAAAGACCCTTCTTCCAAAACCTGTCAAAATCTAATGTTAAAATATGTACGGGCAGCTTTCACCCGGGATTTCTACACGAACTCCAATTCATTGCTTTATTAACTGTAGTAAGGGATCTATCACTCAAATAACCTAAGTATTAAAGGAAAAGGTAAATCATACAACAACAAAACCAGAAGAACAGTAGGACTGAGTCTTTCAGAGCAGACAAACTGCTTTAAAAAATAGTAAACACAAATAAATCTGATCTACTAGGGAAGAAGCAACCTTTATTTGCATAATTCATGCCTCACAAAGTATTCTTTGAGAGGTGAATAACAATATAGGTGAGGATCTGCCAACCTACAGAATGCCAAAGTCTTCGACAACACCCCTTGTCCATTCAGAGAGTTACAACAGCTCTCCTGATGCATTAGAGCCCATCATGGCACAGGTAACTATATACATGAGCCAGTACATTGCCAAGCAACAGGTCTCCACCCAATGAAGTTAGCAAGGAGTTCACTATTAGTTAGCTCAAGTATTTGCATTAAACAATACCAGAATGGTGGGAAGTACCAAAGAAAGGGAAGAGAATCATAAAGTGCATCATAAAGAACAGCATGTAAAACAAAAACAATGAAACTGAAAGGTCCTGGTAAAAACCCTCTGTGTAGTCTGGTCACCAAACCAGCCCACTGACATGGGCTCACTTTCTGTTTGGCCAGGGGACTCCACTGGCAGCTACAGGGCACAGGGCCAGACTTGCTGGGCTTGACTGGTACCAGTAGGAACAGGAGGAAGTTGCTTTTCTGCCTTCAAGTTATTTCCCCTCACTACCCTTCTAAGGAAGCCACTGTTGGACTGCCAAGTAATTCCAGTATATCCATACAGGGACTCTGTTGAGGTCAGTGCCTAAGCGGGAAACAGGATTCCCACGGTTCTGTATTTAGCTGTGCCAGTCCCGACTGTGCTGCTGGGCAGAGGTTAATGGATGACAAGGGGGGTGTGAGAAGTTTCAGAGCCTGTCTGAGGTTCTGCAGCTGGCCTGAGTGTGCATCTCCCTGCCCCCCCATGCCCTCTCTGTATATTGGTGCTACCTCCCTGTAAGCAGGGCCTAGGGATTCAGTTGGAGCCAAGCTGATCGTGAAGTCCCAAGCTGGCAGCCAGGCATAGGAGAAGCTGTGAGGACAGCTAATTCAATGATAATGATGTACCAGGGTGCAGGAAACTTGTGTAGGAATGCAGAGTCCTTGGGGAAAACAGAAATGAAGGAACATTGAGTCTTTCAAAGTATTACTATACTCAAACCCTGCACTTCATTAGCACCTTCTTCATACACCATGCTCACAACTTTGGCATCTGACGTTTTGACACTATCAGCATCCAGCTGGCAGAAGATGACCCGTGTTATTGCTATTTCTTCATTTATGAAACAAGTGAACTTTGGGAACATCACTCTAGTGACTTTTAAAACCTTAACAAAAACCGAAGCAGCCCTGAAGATGACGTATCCTTTGTTCAGCATAAACTTTATCCAGATGAGCCTTACTGACGTCTATACAGGAAGCACTGTGAGAATATCTCAAACAACACTCCTGTCTCCTGCTCTGACTAAAAAGGAGCCAAACTGCCTCCTAAGTAACTGTACATGAAGACTGGCCTCCTAACTGACATGGACCAAAACTGGATGATCAAAAATTAGAGTATATGAATCTGCCTAGTCAGGCTGCTGGAACACTTGAAAGTCCAGCTGAGACTCCTGGCTCCCAAATGATCCTCAAATCACCCATGAAGATGTCAACAAAACCCTGTATGCAGACAGTTTCAAACCTCACTCACTTTGTGAGCACAGTTCTCCTGTTACTGTTTACTGACACAATGTAGGTCACTCATTTGGCAGCCTCCAGGTCTCACTGGCACAGCCACAATGCACAAAAGCTTTCTGGTCAGCTGTGGAAAACAGCATCAAGGATGACTAAGACACTCCAAAGTCAGAAGATTTCCAGACCTGTGTGTGTGATAGCTGTTTGTGAAACAGTGGAACTCCAAATCGAATGCTGGGTGACACTGGTTTAAATCACAGAGAGTGACTACTGTGCTCCATACAGAGAGGGGTCCCTGCCCCATGCTCACTGCTGGGTTAAAACAGTGAGTGCTGCTACCAAGAGCATGTGTAATCTCAGCACACAGGCAGAAGTTTTCAGATGTTATTATTCTGAAAATATGATCATCTCTTTTTTATAGAAATAAGGGTATACTCCGGAAAAGGAGTGTATGACTCACTCAGAATATACATACTCATATATGAGGTATCCATGGAATTTTACAAGGGAAGAGCACACTAATATAAATGGACATCCCAACTCCCACAAATCTATGTTCAGGCTTGAACAAAAGAACTACAGCTAAAATAGCAGCAATATTAGCACATCTTGAAAACCATGGCTGAAAAACAAAGATCCTACACACTAGTTTGTGCAGAAAACAAAATGTCATCTGCTGCTTTCTTTTGACTCAACAGTGCTCATTTTCCAGAGCTGCCTGATAACAACAGATAGGACAAAAGGGGTCATTCTCATCTGCCTTGGCCAAGGGATGCCCAATAGAAATTCAAAGCCCATCAGCTCACACAGCCTCACTCCTAAGCATTAAACCACCATGACAAGTGCTGGCTGCAGGGATACTTTACCTCACAGATAAATCTTTTTCTTGTGGACAACACGCTAATTTACAGTATTTTAAATGGCTTTGGCATGTCCCAAAATAAAATAATGTGTAATTGATGGAATAAATCTCCAATTAGAAATCATTTGTAACAAGAGCATTCGGTTGCAAAGTTTGTCTGCTGCAGCTCCCAGATTAGGTCAGCCTTGGATTATTGTTCCAGCAGAGCAACAGATGGAAAGAAAGCCTGAAGGAAGAGATTTTCAAGAGTTCAGCTCCCATCCAGGGACCTGCTTTTGTGGAGAGATTTTTCTGAAGGGTTCAGAACTCGAGAATACCTGTTTTTCCTAAACAAAGGCAAGCTGTGTTAATAATCTGTCCCCAAGTTTTCTGGTTATATCCTTTTCCAATGTAATTTGAAAGCAGATGAGAAGACCACAGATGGACAACTTTTGTTTAATACACAGCTCATTAGCAATAATCATAATACAGAAACATGTCCTAAAATGTTTTCAACTAAATAACTAATAAAGCACTCAGTCACTCATAAGCCTGGCAAGGGAATTAGGGTTACAGAATAGATTGCAAAGAAAGAAAATTAACATAAAGGAGATTTCTTTATCGTTTTCCTCTGATTTTCTAGACTAAACCAGAGTATAAGACTTCCTGAGGGAGAAAAGTTTGGACTTAACAAATTCTGCAAGACATTATTCCTTGGTTTATTTCCTTTAAAGTCACTACTCAAGCTAAAGGAATCACTTTCAGGAATAGTTACATTTCAGGAGTTACTTCTCAGGAAACTTTTTTTTAACCCTATAAAAATTACACTCTAAGAAAAAAAATAATTCTCTTACATTAATTAATGATTGTTACAGGTCTGTAGCTCCAAAACTAACAAATTCTTGAGTGAGTACTGTGTTGCATGCCTGTAAAGTGATGTCTATATGCAGTATAAATCAGCAATAAAATGTGCCACAGGAATTTAAATTTGACCACTGTAATGAAATCAACCTGCCAGCATCATCCCTTTATGAGACATTCACAAAACATCCTGAGCAGCCTCACAATCCAAGTCACCCAAGCTGAAACTGTGTGAAAAAAACTTGCTAGTGAGCATGTTTTCTGCCACACTCTCAACACATTTGGGAGCAAACACTTAAAAAGAAGGCCTCACAAAGAGGGAGTTAAAGGTACTGAACATATGCAACGTCATGCTGAGAATTCTTACAAGTAGCAATTAAAAGTGACGAATGCAAACAGCAACCATTTTGGAGAAGTGACTGGTTTCTCCAATGCTGAAATGGTGAAAGCCCCTCCCCTCCCCACTAGAACACACTACTGTAGCTTCTTGTTATAACTATTTTCTGAAAAAGAACTGAGCATGTGAGTAGTTGATACCTCATTTTCAGATGTGTTGGGCACTCACACCTCATGGAACAGTAGAGTCAGAAAATGGTTTGGGTTGGAAGGGACATTAAAGATCACCTATTCCAACCCCCCTTGCTGTGGGACACCTGTCATTAGGTTGCTCAGAGCCCTGTCCAACCTAGCCTTGAACGCTTCCAGGGGTGGGGCATCCACTGCTCCTCTTGGCCAGTGTCTCACCACCTTTATTGTACTTGAATCTCATCTAAACCTATTCTTTTCCAGCTTAAAAATACAAGTTTTAAAGTGTCATCTCACTACAGGCCTTGGCAAGGTCAAATCAGCAGGACCTGCAATTGTTTGGTGCCTCCTTCCAAGGACAGGCAGCCTGACTGTTTGTAACTGCTACCTCTACTCAATAAAGTTTTAATTTTAGGTTATTTAATCTTTAACTCCTCACAACAGAATGCCGTCCAGCCCCCTGGCCTCGCACTGTGCTCCTCAGGAGGAGACCATTTCTACTTTGCTGCTGCCTCACCTGAATTCCCTCCTCACCACATCCTAAAGCAAAATGGGTACAAGAGCCCAGACTGCAGACACAACTCTATTTTTTTCTCTGTCTGTGAACAGAAAAGCTTCAAGTAGGATAGAAGATGTTTGCATAAAAAAGGTCTGGCCTGTCTAATCCCTGACACTCCATGTAAAACTCAGTCTGAAGGATACCTTTCCTTCTCTTTGCCTGGTACCTGCACAGACCAACCCCCAGACTACAGAAAACCTCTAGCAACCTGCACGTGATGTTCCAGTCTAAAATTTTGTCTGACATACCTGTCACACCACACCTAAAGAGCTTATAAAAAAGCTCAAGAAGGGCCAGTTACCACAGCAGTGAGCAGATTCCAGCAGTAGCCAAGCAGGATTTGCATCGACTCAAGGAGGGATGACGGGGCTGGGCCTGGTTCCCCACTGCCTTCCCTGCCCCCCATCTTGCTGTTCAGAGAGATCACTTTTTCCTCTTGGCTGTGCCATGGGTAAAACAGACCTCTCACCAAAACTCACGAGATGGCTCCACAGGAACTACAAGAGAGGAGAACACAGTGAGACATTGTCAGAGCTAAATGACACTGCTGTTGCAGACACAGCGTCGTGCTCCGGCTGCTGCCTCTCCTGCTGATCATGAGATCAAAACATCTTCCATAAAAAGAGAACACAGCTTTCCTGCCTACAGGTTTCTTGTGATGATTTTTTTTTAACTGAGGTAAGACAAAATTGCTCTGGGTGAAATATTCCCTAGGCCATGGATATACCTATTGCATAAAGCAATTCCACTTGTGATGTTACAGACACTGCTGGAGGTCAGACTGTAGGAACAGTCACCCCAGGGAGCACCCTGGACACAAACTCTCCCTCCTAGGCAAGACACTGAGGCTCTGCTGTGGTGGCTGCCTAGGGGCTGCTGTCTGCTCTAAGCAGAAAAACGCCTGACATAATTCTGCATTTTTTAAATCGGATTCCTATTTATGATTGTATCGCTAACTAGCCTGATTTCTCAGCAGAGAAGCTTTTGCAAGGTCAGTAATTCCAGGGGCTGGGCACTGAGCTCAGTGTGCCAGCACCTGGCTGTCAGGCTGGAGGGGGGTCCAGTGGGAAAGCACCACAAGCCCCTCAGGGAGCATGGCGGGGCTGGGCACTGAATCACTGGAAGCTGCTAAGTGCCAGCAAGCCACAACACGTGACTGAAAGAAGAAGAAATGAGTAGTCTTCACAAGTGTTCTGGCTTATACACGTGAGCTGGTGTTACTTGGCAGCCATGATACTCCAAAACCATAACAAAATTCACTCCCCTCCTACTGGCAAAAAATCTCTGAGCTCAGCCCAGCCACAGCGACACACTATTCCCACAGCACTCTTCAGAGCTGGCAGATAGATGATCTCAGGCCTCCAGCTAGCATCTCTGAGGAGTATGACTTGACACAAGCAACACGAGCCTGTAGATCCACACAACTGACTCCTTTCAGACCCCACTCCTTGCTCTCCTGCTCAGCCACCTGATGATCTGCTCCTGCCCGCCAGCCCCTTGGGATGGCTGCATTAAACACTGAAGATTCCTGTGCTGCAAGGGGTGCTGCAAGGAAAATATATCAGGGAACACAGACTGTGGGTAGAAATGCTGGTAAACATCTAAGGCTCTCATACCCAGAGATGATGTGAGACCTCAGGCTTGTGTGGGGACAAAAAACAACAAATGTAGTGCTCCATCAGCCAAGGGAAGCCCTTTCCAGGCTTAGCTACTGGTCACTCACAGTGTGAGCCTGATCCTTAGGGTCAGTTTGCTGACTCACAAATCCTAAATGCATTCAAAGAACATTAAAGCTCTACACTGTGAAGAATCTTGTACCATCTAGTAAGTTGGAGACATGAGAAATTACCTGAGGTTTGGTAAGTAGAATCTTTGGTTGAATACACAGAGGGAACAGAAATGGTATCACTGATCTGTGTCATTAAGAGGGACTAGTGGAAAAGTGCTGAAATTATGCTGATGAAAGCAGGGGAGCAGCAATTACAAATAACTTGCACAATGTTTCAAGCTTTTACTCCCCGGTGTTACAGTGGCTATGGCAATGTTGGAGGAAGAATGATGATTTCAGACAGAAAACACAGACCCAGGGCATTTCAGGATTTGGATCCATAGGCAGAAATACTACAGCACACCTTTCGCATGCCACACAGCCAGGACAGAGAACAAACACCACAGGGTCATTGTGGTTGTAAACATACAGTACATCAAACATGGTCAAAATACTCATTCACAGGACTGACTTGTTCCTGTAGCCAGGCCCCTTCATGCTGCCCACCCAGCTTCTAGCCTCACTCCTGTCTCTCTTCATCTTCCTTTGCTCTTCCAAGGGGGGACACTGGTACCTGCTGTACTGGGTTTGCATGGCAAGGTTTTGGTAGCGGGCAGGGGCTACAGGGGTGGTTTCTCTGATAAACTGCTGGAAGCTTCCCTTGTCCAGCAGTCAATGCCAGCCAGCTCCAAGAGGGACTCCTCACTGGCCAAGGCTGAGCCCACCAGCCACAGTGGTAGTACCTCTGTGATAGCATAGGTAAGGGCAAAAAACTATTCTGTAACTGCAGCCAGGAGAGAATGAGAATGTGAGAGAAACAGTCCTGCAGATGCTCAGGGCAGTGAAGAAGGCAGAGAAGATACTCCAGGTGCCAGAGTAGAGAGTCCCCTGCAGCCCCTTCTGCAGCCCATGGTGGGGCAGCTGTGCCCCTGCAGCCCCTGGAGGCCCATGGAGGAGAGAGATCCACCTGCAGCCTGTGGAGGATCCCAGTCTGGAGCAGGTGGATGCCTGAAGGAGGCTGTGACCCTGTGGAGATCCCACACTGGAGCAGGCTCCTGGCATGACCTGTGGCCCATGAAGAGATGAGCCCATACTGAACCAGGTTTGCTGGCAGGACTTATGACCCCACAGGGAAAGACTGTGAGGAGTCCTCCCCCTGAGGAGAAGGAACAGCAGAGACAATGTGTGATGAAGTGACCCCAGCCCCCATTCCCCATCCCCCTGCACTGCTGGAGGTGAGGGAGAGAAAATCAGGAGTGAAGTTGAGTGCNGTGTTGATGGCAGTCCGGATGAAGTGGTCCTGCTGAAGCAGTGATCCTGTAGAAAAAGAGTCTGGTCTTTGCCTGAAGGTCCAGTGGTGTAGCTCTTGTTCTCCGGGAGTCCCGCAGGTAAGGGCTGCCCCTGCTGTTCCAGACCTCTGATTATATACAGATGGGAACTCTCAGTTCCTCCTCCTAGGTGGAGCGTCTCACAATGGGATGGTGAGTCATGAGGCAAGGCATTGATGGGCCCATTAACAGGAGATAGCCCAGAGCGAGTTATCTATGAGTCATGTGGCAGAGTCCTTCATTGCCCATTAACAGAGATAGCTCCTGGAGGGAGTTATCAAGGATGAGTCATGGTAGCAGATAACGAACACTGCCCCACCTGCTCCAACAGCCCATGAAGATGGTAATAGAATACATGCCCTTGGTCACATTTTACACTGTAACCTAGGACAGCAGGGCAGTGACAGAGTGGCTTTGGTGGGCACCTGGTGTCCAGCCAGGGTCAACCTGCTACACCTGCCAGTGGTCTCTTGGAGGAAGGGAAAGGTTTTGAGGCTGCCTGCCTTCCCACAACTGTCAGAATTCCATGGAAGAGGTGCCATGAGCACATGAGGCAGCACACACACCTACCCTGCTGAACAAGGGAGTTGGTGTAGGGCTGTATCCATCCTTTAAAACACTTGGCCTTGGTCTTCCCTTGTTCTGTGTGGCATTCTGGAATTAATGTTTATTCTGCATCTGTTTTTAAGTTCAAAGTGCTTGAAATGACATCACGGTTGTGCTAGAGTTCTGCAAAGTCACAGCCTGAACTGGTGCTAATGACATGCTTTGGGCACAGAACAAAGGCATGAGGGGGTGTTTCAGGGAGCAAAGGCTGGTGTGATGCTACCAGAGGACTGTATAAGGAGGGAAACTCCACATCCACGTCACCTTCTAGAAAGGGTCGTTGAGAGGGGTCCTGGGTACCAGCCCCTTCCAGAAAGAAGTGATAAGTAGAGAGCAGAAAGGAGACTGTTGTCCTTTGCCATTTGGCTGCAGGGTTTAAGGACACCTTGGCCTCTTTCATAATATCCACCAGCAGCACACAATGGCATCCCTCCTGTGAGCAATGGTGCTGTGCTGCCAACACCTGGAAAAGGACTGGCAGACCAGTTCCTCCATGAGAATAAGGGATACAACAGGATGGTGCTGGGTGACATCTCCAGCACCATCTCCAACTAAACCAATGCTTACTGTCAACAAACCACAATGTTTGGATAGCCCCAAAACACCTCACAAACTTTCAGAATTCACTCTCACTGCACCTCTGCACGTCAGGGCATGCCAGCACTGTTCCTTTACAGGTCAGGAACGAAATGTGGTCCTGAAAACCAGAAGTGAGCTATCTGCAGCCTAAACAGGATGTCTTTGAAATACAGAATTGGAACTAATTCTCCCAAGACTTTGGCACACAGTTCTGGACCATGTGTTTCTCCTTCCCGTTCCAACATCCTGCCTTGTGTGGCACTGCCCTTGCCTCTTGGCAGCACCACTGAACAAATAAAAACAACTCCAGTGAGGTCAGGGTTTGGTGTAACAGCCCCTGAGGGAGGAAGTCAGGAGCCTCTTGAGAACACATTTGCTGTTTTTCATATTACAGGAACAGTTGGGGCCATGGTTCTGTCACTCATATCCAAGAAGAGTAAGATGGATGATTCAGGAACAAGTTTCCAGGACAAGACTGTTACACACAACAACAGCCTATGCTGGCAGGTAAGCCATCACACAGATGAAAAATGAGATGTCTGTTGCAAACGGGTCTAGATAATGTTATCAGATGGTTTTGAGGGCATGACACAATGTTTTGTGTTTAATGATGCCGTCAAGTATGCCTCAGATGCTATTACAGACAAAAACCAATAAAGCAAGGAAGAGAGAAGCTTAGAAGTCTTCCATTCATGCCACTCCAATCCATTTGTGTATCGTGACAAATATAAAGCAGTTATTACAGAAAATCATGGTTGAGAGAGACCTCAGAAAATAATCTGTACTAGTGAAAATCAAAGTCAAGACCTTTTCCAAGCCACCAGGTACACCACAGCTCACAGCCACAGGGCTGAACTCTGTTACAGCGCAAAAGAGGCAGGCTGCACCTCTCCAGCTCCGGGGTTGCTCCTGAGCTGTGCCACCACTCAACAGAGTGCCAGCTGAGAGGAGCCACAGCAGCCAGACCATCCTTGCTGCAAAATGCCCCTGGAGGTTTATGGCCATGGGGCATCCTCAGGCATACACTCAGCACTGCCTGCACCTTGTTACAGGGCCCCAATAGCTCTGATCCTGACTCCTAAAAATGCACCTTTCTCGGGTTGCCCTGAGACCAAAAGGCCAACAACAGCAAATAAATGTGTGAGTGCTTGGGCTGGGATAATGGGGCACAGTAACTGCCTTGTGAGTTTTTAGCATGCTCTCCGGTATGAATTAGGCCCAGGCTAATTACTGCTTTCCCAAATGATGCCTGGACAAAGTTTAGGGATCAGTACAAGCTTAGGGCCCTTCCTGTTTTGGACATGGCCAGCTTGCTCTGGGGAGCGGAAGGATTTAGCTGTTGGACAGAAGATACTTTATTCTAGTTGGCAAAAGCAACTACAGTTCCTGTCTGCTTTTATTTACTAGTTTAGCAACAGTCAAACCACCTACCACAGCTGTGTATTTCACTGTTGTAATAAATCTTACTCCCCCTATGATCTGGACATGACTGGGCATCTCGGGCAATATGGAAAGAAAGGGTTTGACTCTTACCCAAAATGTACAGAAGGTACTGAAAAGCATTTCTTTTGCTCCAATGACAATGGTCATTAACAACTATCTGAATGCCACATTTCTGTGCAAAAGGAAACTTTTTGCCAGGCAGATCTATAAAATCAGTTTTATTCCTTTTACTAAAGGGATAATGGAGAAATCTAACTTTTAAGTAGTGTGATATGACCCAAGAAATTCAAGGGCAGAATGAAGAGCTGCTGAGTCCCAGATGTGTCTGTCCTTAGGGCTATTCCTTTTTAATTGACACTTCAGATAATTCCAGACCTGGCCAAATGCTGCAAGGGGCAAGCAGTAAGAGATGTGATCCCCAGGTGTGTTAATTAGTACCAGCCTATAGTTATATAGCTAAATCATGCATTTTTGGCAAAGTTTTACAGATTGCTTTCAAAAATGTTTTTCCAAAGGCTGATTCTTTGATCCTTTGAAATGAAGACAGAATTGTCTGCAGCAGGTCCATGGGGAAAATGGAACAATGGTTTTATTAAGTCTGCTGAATTAGGAAACTGACAGCATTAGATGAAAGGAAAAGCACGTCTCCCATCTCAACTTAAACTGAGCACACATTCGCCCCACAGCTTCTTCTACGGCCAACAACTCTATTTTACTCGGAACAGTAAAGCAATAGGGCAGCTCTGAATCCACCCCTCATTAGCAGTCTGTCTCATCTATGAGCAGTTCCCTGCATCTGTCGATTAAAGATTTTCCCTGCCTTGGTGAAAGGAGCAGGCTCATCGATGAGGTAATGCTTTTTTATTCTAATTAAGGACTTGAGTCATCCTATTATTGTAAAGTCCATGAAACAAAACATGTTTAAATCTGCCCAATTACATCATGTTCAATCCTCTTCCAAAGGAGAAGTAAAAAAAAAGTCATAATTTATCCTGTAGCCTCTCTAAAGGATCACCTCCCTCCTACTCCTCCTGTCTCAGTTAAGTAAGGACTTGCTGGATATGCCTGCAGAGTGGCTCACAGCAGCTCCTGCACACCTTCAGTGCTGCCCAGCTCTCCTGCAAATGCCTGCACGTCACTGCCAAACAGGAGGGGGAAACCAAAAGCCAAGAGTTTACTCAGAGGACTATGGGAATTATTTGAAAGCTGGTGCCAGCTAGTGGCAATGGCATTTCATTCCAGTTCCCTGATATTACTTGGCTCTACAGTTCTTCTGTATACAGAAAAGTGCATGGTAAGTTTCATCCCTTTAGTACATGTAAACAATGAAGCAGGTCTGTTAAAAATCCTGTGAAATCCTTCTTAAAAGCAGACAATCTACTTTAGCAATCTGGTCAAATTCCAAGGTGGGTATTTGCATTTACATGGGTGAAATTCCCTCTGCATTTCCAGCTGAATTAAGTGTTCTTCACTTATGGTCCGATGCTGCAATGAAGTGTTGCATGAAGCAATTAAGTCCTTGCTGCATTCTGCCCCAGGTGTAGTTACATTTGTGTTCTGCTTGAAAACACCACCGGATGGTACACACAGCTGTAACACTGCACAGACTAGAGAGCTATTTTCAGCCCTTTGGGCTTAAGATGATGGCATAAACACAAATTAACTATTTATAAAACCCACTAAAGTATATTCAGTGTTCTAATCAGAAAGAAAATGAAGCACATTAAAATAATTACTTAAACTCTTTCCCAAAGGATCCTCATGTTCCATCTGTGTATGCACTGGAATCACTCAAGCCAGTCATGACAGAAACTCACCACTGAACTTTAAGCCAGGCAATTGCTTAAAAACCTGGGGAAATAATGACTGCATAATCTCATGGTACCAAAAATCCAACACTAGACAGGAAAATATGAATGCAGATAAGGACAATGCTGGCACAGGGAGGACTCTCACAAGTTTTCCTTAGGTCAGGGAAATGACTATTTCCAAAATAACAGAAAACACAGAGCAGCCACTTTAGAGCTGTGAGTTGTGTACCCACTCCAAACCTCTCCAACAGCGCGAGTTCCCTAGCCCTGATCCCAAGGTACAGTTCTTTCTGATTGCCAGGAGCAGATATAGCAGCTATCAGCTGTGCAATACATTCTCCTGAAGGAGTGCTTATGCATAGAATATATGTCAACTACAAGTCCAGGAGTACCCCAAAATCTCAGTTTTCCTGAGCATAATTCTATTCAGTCTGCCCTCCCAAAGAAAAGTCCTCCACACATCCAACTCAACTTCCCTGGCTGGAAAGTACAGCTAGGAAAGGGTCTCAGTTCCATGACTTGGCACCACACAAGCCTTGGTAGAGTTATCCCAAGAGAACAGGCTTCTGACACTCAGAAGATATAACACAGAAGGAATATGGATGATTCTGTGAGATCCAGCAGCTAAACATGGTTTCATTTTCCATCATTTTCTTTCAATCACCCTCAAGCTTCCACTTGAGGGGGCACAGCAAGATTTGCAGTAAGGAAACACATTGGAAGCTGTTCTCAGGAAATGGGATTGGTGGCAGAAGAGAAAGGAAAGCCCACTGCATGGGAAAATACCACTCACAAAGCACCTATAAAAACAAAAAGCTTCAGGAGAAACAAACTGAAGGGACTGAATTCCTGCCAACGTGCTTTACTCCTTAGCCACTCAGTTAAAAACAACCCCAAAGAGAGGCTACAAGGTTGCCCCTAAAAACGCTTCAGACCAGACAATTTATGAAAAGTAAGTGAGGCTTTTCCTTTAATTGGGTAGGTATTACAGAATTTTTGCTCCCTTTTCTTCTTTCTCCTCTCTTAGATGGCGAAGAACCCTATACCAGGCTATTATGCTTGGTTTTCAGAAAAATTTCATCTGTCAGTAGATCAATGGAGCTGTTTACTGGGATGTTGCAAATTGCCAATCTGACAGCAGCTGGATTGGAATTGCGACAAATACTTGTGTCACTTGGCAAAGTGATGGTCAAACATGCCTTGCAACCTAAGCTTGTGACTCAACAACTGACAGAAAATAAAGATTTGCCTGTTTAAATCTCTGAAGGCTTCACAGCTGTGAGCACAGATACACACACTGCTAGGAAAACAAAGCTCTATTTTCTCATTCATTATTTTGACTATCTGGATTTTATTAAAGAAAAAATAACCTGTATCTTTTCTCTTCTTTGATGTTTTGACACCTTCACTCTCTCTTAGCTGACCAGGACAAACAGACAAGTTGTTTTTATGCTGTGTATAAATCCTACTGGATTCAGAGGGGAAGGCAAACATGTACCTGGCTGGACCAAAAGGCAGCTGTCAATTTGTGAGTGGCTGAGGAGTAGGATGCCTGAGGAGTGGCAGGAATACAACCCTGCCAGCCAAGGACCAGAAGGCAAAGCAGCTGAACACACACTTTGACAAGTTTGCTCCAGACCATCTGTCCAGCAGACAGCAGCTGTGCTACACCACCACTCCAGCCTGCAGAAATTTTCCTCCTTGGAGGGGAAAATCCATAAGCAAGTACACTGCCCTCGCCTATTACAGCTCTGTGCACTCCATCAATAAAACCACTTGGAAAGATGCTAAATGCAGGATTCCCCTTAAGCTGATTTCTGTCTCTTAATCAGCCACTCTCAGCTGCCCAAGGTTTCTGGCGGCAGAGGAAGCAAGATCAAATGTTGCCACTCATTTTTTCCCCAAAGACAAAAGGCTGAAGGCATTCTAGACTCTTCTGCCACAACAGCAAAGAGGAAAGAAAAGGGAGCACTGAGATCAACAACTCAGGAGTCAAACTCTAGCCTGGCTGCCATTAAGGGGCTGGGAAACACGAAGGTGTAGGATGCAACCCAGAAACAACTGCTGGCTTGTGTGCCAACTTACCTCCTCCTGCAGCCTGCCTGGCTCTGCAGGCTCTGGCAAGGCCGGGGCTGGCTCCTGGCTGCTCATTCCCTGCCAATCTGCTGCTCCAAGACATCACCCATTTCATCTGCAGCCAGGAAAAGCACCAAGTGCTTTAACAATCTCCTTACCAACTAAACCCAGCAACAGCAAACCTCTAGCACTGGAGGTGCTTGAGCTTGACCCCAGCAAAAAACAGCTACACAGATTAAAAAAACCTCTGGCAGAAGACACCCAAAAGGTCAGCCCTCACCAGCCCCATCCCTTCCTAACTATTGTCAGGACTTAGCTGTATCTGTGTTTAAATACAACAGATGCAAAGCTTCCACCTACCCATGTGTCTGTTCCTCAGGAGAGGCACAAACTTGGATGAGGAGAAGCCACCAGGGGAAATCCTCTGAAACAATAGTAAAGGCACAGAGTTGAGACAGAAACTCTCCAGGACTCACGAGGAAATAGATGAACTCTTGCCTAGGAAATACTCACCTCTGTGCAGTTTGCCAGGAAAAAACTATGCCTGAGGAAATACATGCTGTCACTGAAAGATTTAGGGAGGCCAAGGAAAAAGGACGGAAGGGAGGAACTGTGTGTGGAGGAGAGGCTCCTGTGAGGGCTGCAGAGAAGTTGATGAAGACAGGAAAGAAAGCTCAGGAAAAGGTGGGTTCTCTATAAGTGGTGAACAAATATTACCTCAGAAGTTAATTGCAGCTGAAGAAATGCATGCACCGAAAGGGCTGCTGCAAGTTTTAACCCACGAGGCAGCCACACTCCTTTTGCAGAATTGCTGCTGCTTTGTTCAGAGGAGCTGGTTTGCAGTCATTTTAATCAGCTGCTGTCTGATGTTTTTTGGAATTAGCTGAATACAAGTACTAAATTCAGTTGTTGTAACTCCAAAGTGGGAGGAGAGAGATGCTAAAGCTCTTGGCTTCAACATACAAACAGTAAAACTCTATATTTCACCCACAGAGGAAGAAGACAAAACCCAATTGAGTTACTGTGATGTGTTTTTTAACTTGCTTTAAGATTAAGACCTAGAAATGTGAACTTGAGCTTGCTTGGACTAAGTAAAAAAATCCACAACTGGGTGCCTGAATTCCCTACAGAAAGACAAGCCCTAGGGAGCCTTGAGGGCAGAGTGGAGCAAAGATGGCAGCAGGCAGAAAGCTCTGTGGGTAGAGGAACATAGGGCCATAATGGTTTTTTTAGTAATTCCTTCACAGCCTGGGCCTGAGCACAGGAGCTCAGTTCAACAATTCAAGCTGTTAGAACAGTCCATGGTACTTCCCTGGCATGCGACAACCTGCCTTCTCCCAAACCATCCCAATCACAGTCCAGGAGGCAGCACAAGCCAGCAGCCACTTCCAGTGGGCATTCTGGACACAGCCAACCTCACTGAGAGGACAGGAGAATGTCATGGTACAGCCACGGCCAGACACTGCTCACTCAGCCCTGGCCAAGGCACCCTGGCACGGCCGAGCTGGCTGAGCGCTGCTGCTGCTCTGGATCCCTCCTTCCCACAGCTCCCCTCACTCCATGCCAACCTCTCTCAAACCACCAGCAAATCACACCTTTTTCCATTGCAGAATTTTCAACAGCACCATCAAGTTCAGGTGAATAGCTCATCCAACTTGTGTCTCTCTTCTATGCCTTGCCCTTCAGAGGATTAGCCTCTTTCAGATCCATTGCTCGTTCCTTTCATTCTTAAAGGCATTCCAGTTGCAGAACTCCCTGCAATTGAGACTAGCCACACAGTACTATTTTGCAATTTATGAGGAAAATCCTTTAGAACACTGTTAAAAGATACTGCACCTCTAAAAACCCAGATACCAAAGCACCATGGTAGCCTACTAAGGTTTTAAAAATATATGTCTGCAAATGTTGAGCTCTAGGGATTTAAAGATGAGTGATAAAGAGCGGTGAAAAAGCTAAGTCAATATACCTAATATTGTCCCTACAATGGGGAGTTAAATAGGTATCTAATTTCCTACTTATAAGGGAACTAAAACATTTTAACAAAGGAATATTATAATGATTGTGGCTCAAAAGAAAAAAAAAAAAAAAAAAGCTAATTATCTAAAAGATGCTAACTTTAAAAAAATGCTATGAAAGCCTTACAGTGACTTACAAGTCACAGTATACTTACAGTGCTAAGAAAGAAAAGTGAAATAGAGCTAAAAGTGTGCCACTGCTACAGAAGTGAGTATACTGTAATTCATTCCCTTATGCACAGCTGATATCAAAGGATCATCTTACTCTGCATTAGGAGTGATTTTTCTTACAGGACCTGTAGTTTCTACCCAAAGCTGAAAACATTTCTACAAATGTCCAGGAAAACTTGCAGAATAATTGGTGACAATACACTGGAATATCAATATTCCAAACTATCAAGAAAGGCAGAGGGTGAAGAGAAGAAAACATATTTCAGTGAATTTCAACACTGCATCCCACAAATGAAATTTAATTTTGAGTACCTTTTATCCTAGGAAGAACCAGGCTTCTGGGGTAAAAAAAGGAGGAAGGGTGTTAAAAGATGAAAATTTAATCAGAAATATGTATTGTTTTTGACATGTTCCTGACTTGGACAGCAAAAATCCCTGTCTTTCTGTGGTTAAGAATCCCAGAACCACCCTGCTGACACAGACAGAAAGCTTTGAGGCATAAGAACCATACAACAGAGAAACACAAAGCTTGTAGATCATCATTAATACCCACAAAAGATGAAGAGCTGAATGGCAAGTGAGTTTGCCCACCTGTCATCAAAGAGCAACTCAGACACATCCTTGAATGCGAGGCAGAGAATCAGCACCACTGGGATGTCTCTTCCAGGCAAAAGGAACCAGGCCACTATGAGCTTCCACCTGGATGATCACCAGCAATACAAAACCAAACCAGAAAAAGAAGGCCCTAGTTTAGTATTTTACCCCTAAGGCCAGATATTTAACTGGATATTGGGTGGTTCAGCAGCGCAGCAGCAGTGCTGGGCCAAATCCAATTCACAGCCTTCTGGCCCAGGAGGAGAAGTTGTTACCAAATGAAGCGTGCTGACAGCATATGGAGGCCTGTGCTACTGGAGCAGTTTCATCCTCATCCAGAAAGCAAAAAACCTGTAAGATTATGCCAAACACATGATTCAATTTAGGTTGGAGCTCTGCTGCTCAAAGCACTCTGGCCACCACTACTGTATGAAATGGATTGGCTTGTTTCAGTGCTGACTCTACATCTTTTCAAAGGTTTTTCAGAGAGGAAAGGAACACGGATTTTTTTTTCATTTTTAACCTGAATTTACTAGGCACTAGGGGACAATTTACTACTAAACACATTTATCTGTCTGCATCATCTCCTGTTTATTCATTCCCATGCCAAAGTAACTTCAAGCACATCTGAAGCACTAAAGCTGTGAGGCTGCAGCTACCTCTTTAAAGCATGTAAGCACCAAACATTTTAACAGGCACAGAAGACACCCTAAAATGGTTCTTCGAGAGCTGCCCATCCACTGACCACTAAGCTCCTGCCTTTGGCCTCTCACCCAGACACTTCTTACTAGATGGCATAGAGCTGGGACACAGGGCTGATGTCCAATCTGTTCTTCATTGATGTGAGCTGAAAATACCTTCCATGGAAGCAGGACGAGTTACAGGAGAACAGAAACAATATAAAATCCAACCCAGGATTCTCGTTTCCACTTTCATGTTTCTGCCCCAACACTGTACCATGTGAGAGTCACAAAAAATAACAATAAATAGATATGGAAATTTCTTTTATAGATAGCCAGCCACTGCTTTAGAGTGAAAAACATCTGACTGCATAACATGTCATGCTGCAGCTCTGTCCCAGTGAAGACCATACTTGTTATATAAATGAAGTTATTTTAATTCAATAAGAATTCTGTACTTGAAAGGAATGGAAGCAATAAACTAAATGAGGATTAAATACCAGATCTTGTCATTCTTCAGTGCATTAGAAGACCAAAATAATCAAGATTTTCAAATACTATGTTGAACTGTGCAGAGCAGAAAAGCAAACTTCTTGCTTGTTTTGGCATAGCAAACTCTTTACAGCTTCTATTTGTTGTAAGTTGGAAAATATAGCATTGCATTTGCTAACCCAATAGATCATTTTCCTATCCAAAAAAGGACAGCTGCTTTTGTAAACATACAAACTAAGGACCATTTTGTGGGAAGTATTGCTTTATCTAACTTCTCATTGTAAATAGTTATTTAAATTTTTAAACTCTCCTTTAACATAAGAATAATTTTGATGCTGAGTAATTCAGCATGTTTTGTCAAAAGAGTAATATTCAATGTTTTCTGGTGGTATTTAAAGGATTAAGTATTTCAAGTAAAAAGGGACAATATCTGGACATCTACAATTAAATATTATTATAATAGCAGGAGCAAAGTCCAAACAGTGCTTCCAGTATTAATCATCCTATTTGACCAAACTTAGTGTAGGAGACTCCAGCTTAGAGCCAAGAGTGAATGATCCCCTGGAAATGATTTAATGCCATTGGGAAGCACCAAAAGAGGGGTCTGGCTTGTTACTATCAGTTACTGCCTATTGCTGTGCAGAAGCATTTTGAAAGCACAGTCTAGAGCCAAGACAAAGAACATTCAGTAGAGGCTGGTGACTCTGGGTGGCTGAAACAATCCAGTTGGGTCAGTCAGTGCTTGCTGAAGATCAAGAACAGCTACACCTTCTCTACTTGGATATCTAAAGCCTGAGACACCCTAAAAAGTGAAGAAAACTGTCTGAAAATTACTGGACAGCTAAACAAACCCAGATACTGATATCAAGATGCTTTGATTCAATTACTGTTTCTCAAGCTGTTACTGCTTATGCCTTACTGGCATTTAGCATGTGACACCTTCAGACAAAGGAAAAAGGAAAGAAAAGCTGTAAGTGAGCTCAAAAGCAGTTCCAGACAGCACAAACAGAGTGTCCAGTGTACTCCAGAACAGCACATCCAGTGGATGCTGGAGGGTTGATGCTCTGTGGTAGAACCCTACAGTGCCCAGCAAAGAACCTTCTGTAGCTGGGACTGTTACCAAGGCATTCACGATGTCCCTGTCACTTGGATGTCCTGAGGAGTGCACTGAAAAGGCACTACAATGTTTCTTCCCTCTACCAAGGCACCTCATTCATGAAATGCAGAGACCCCTCCTCCTCTGTGAAATTTAGCTGAAAGTGGTCAATGTAATAAAAGGCTGGGATGAGGGAACAGTGACATACAACAGCCTTATTAGAAAGGCTAAAATCTAAGTACCTGATTTATAGGATTTTAGCCATACCTGATTACACCAAGAGGGTCTAAAATTTCCTCTTCTTCCTCACCTCCCTCTTCTTTTTTCTCCTCTTTTTTGACATTTTCCACTGATAAAAGCTGTGAGATTAAGTCAGGTGACTTCTCCTCTTTGAAAAAATCCAATGCCTCATTTTCTTCATCTTCTCTCTCCCTGTCATCAGGCATGTTTTTACCCTTGAAGTCAACGGCACTGGAAGATTTTGTTCCTGCAAAACACAGTAATGGAGGCAAAACTGAGTACACGGGATAGCAACTACAGGTTTTTTTATACCTTGCACCTGTTCCTGATGGCTTTGTTTAGAGGAATGAAGGACATGATGAGCTTCTGTGAAACTCTTTCAAAACACTCCCACTGTTCCCTATATTCACTATGTGTCATTATGTATCTGATCTGTTTACTGGTTTAAAGCAGTTAAGTAGAAAAAGATAAAGGAAATGAACTTCATCTGAAACACAGCAGCACATGTCAAATCAGCATTTTATGTTCCTTCTACAGTCAACAGAAACAATAGAATTTCCACATGGTGATTCATCCCATCCAAATAAAGTCGTGTGATAAGTTTCTCCCTGAAGTGCCTTTTTCTCTCCACTGGCTACAGAGAGACTAAAAACTCTGCTTAGATGTACATAGCTAACTTGCACATAGCTAGTTGAGATAAAATCCACTTTTTGATACTATTTAATTAACTTGGGCTAAAATTAGAGCACTGGACAGTATGCTTCTAGAACAGCCCTTCAGTTTACACTGAAAAATGAAGCCTGATGTTCTAACACCCTTCAGTATGCAAGATGCATCCAACTCAGCAACTTTAGCCAACTGAAACATAAAACAAAGTCTTCACACCATACTTGTTACATGCAAAGGCCAGCAGAATGAGGAGAAAATGGTTCCTTGCTGTCCAGTTTCTGGATGTCCAGGGAAGCAATTTAAAATAATGAGACTAGCAAAAAAAAAAAGGCTACTGAAAACTGTCATGGATAAAATTTATGGTTACACCATTTTGACTATTGAAGAAACACGGCATGGGAGACTCATCTCACCCAGCTTTTCATGTCTGCATCTGCCAAATCAGGGCAAGACTTATAATATTCTAGGGCAAATTTTGATGAATAGGTCACATTACTTGCACCCAATCTGCCCACAGAATGCAGTCCAGCCTAGTTTAGCTGCAATCGTGCACCATGGTTAGGTTAACCAGCAGTCAAAGATCAATCAACATGAATTCTGAATTCTTGGTGCAAGGAGTCTGCTTTCAAGAGAACACTGCCAGGGTAAAAAACCCCAAACTGAAAACCAAACAAAAACCACTTGAAAACCTTACTACCTGGATCTTGCCAGGCATTAAGCAGCTTTGCCCCCTTCGACTTCAGGACGCTGCCAATTTCACAGAACTAATCTGGCCACACTTGATGCTTCTGCAAAATGGGCTGTTCACACTTGTTAGCATCTTGCAACTTCACTTACCTAAACTAACCCTCCAGTAAGAATCCTGCACAGCACCAGGCTGGAGTATTCCCTGCTCAGCAGCTCTCAGCTGAATTAAAAGAAGAGAACTGATATGTTCCATTCATTCAGTAACTCCCTGCTATGCCCAAGGGACATTAGAAAGGAACTATACAAATCACTAGAAAAGACAACAAAAGCTGGACATAAGGCTAAGGGAAACTAGGAAAAAATTAAAATAAATTATAAAGAAAAAAGCTAGCCAGAGAATTTAACTAATTTAGAATCTGTCTTCTATTTAAATCTTTCTCAGAGTCAGTAATTTGCAGGAAAACCAGACAAAACATGGAAGAGTTGCTCAGTAAGGGAGACCCTGCGCTGTCCCTTTAGGGTCCATCTCTCCGCTGACAACATATGATTATTTAGCCTTCTAAACTTACATGTTCTGAAGCACAACAGGACATAAGAGACAGGATAGCACAATGCTTGCTTTGACGGTGTCTATCAACAGCTCTGAATGTGGCATGTGTCCACTGAGAGAAGGGAAAAACACTAGCAAACATGACTGTGCAGCACTGTAAATGCACATGAGGATATTTTCAGTGACAGCCTTTATTCTGGCATTCTATAGTTTTTGGCTACCTGAGTCAAGAACTTAAGACTTCCATAAAGCACATTCATGGGGGAGGGGACACTCACATCTTGTAGTTACCTAAAAATTCCAGTAACTCAGGACTTGTTGCTAGATCCTCATCCTTGGAGATGAATTTCATGATATCATTGAACATAGCTCTTCGTTCAGAGATGTCAGACTCCCCCACAAAGAGAACTTTTCTAGGCAGGAGGGGAAGAGAAACCTGTGGATACCGTGCTGCCAGTCTCTGGTAGAGCTCTTCGATCTCACTGTACTTCTTGGAAACCTGCAATGAAAATGTGTTGCCTGGGTTAATTTCTTTACAGGAGAGCCAGGAGCAGCAAAGCAGCAGTTTAAGTGCTGTGAAACATTAACTGTGGAAATGGAAGTGGAAAACCATGTATTAGCAAGGAGCTTTACATATGGCCTAGCAAAAGCCTGTTATACACCAGTGAATCCTCAAGCATTGTTGCTGGTCTTCTAATTCTGTTATTAAAATCCACTGCCTAATGGAATTAAAGTTCATTGCCAGAATCTATTTGTCTGACTCATCAGCTAATGAAATACTGGGAAGGTCACTGCTCCAGATACTTTTCTGACAGCAGGAATCCTTGTCCACTAAAAGTGATGCCCAGTCCTGAGACAGGAGAGAAGACAAGCCCTGCCTGGTAGGTATATGGTGGAGAAAGCCGCCTATGTCTTTGCACCATTGTCCCATTCCTCACTCCTGGTGGCTTCACTGCCCTTTGGCTGCTTAGGCCTAAAAACCTGTCATGTTTGCTGCCCTGCAGTGCACATAACACAAAAACCTAAGGGCAAAGACCTCAGCTGACCCCTGACTATTCAAGTTCATCCATGAGAAAATAAAAATCAACAACTTGGCCATGGCCTAAAAGGTTCTCATACACGGAGAAGATGCCAACAGCGAATGGAGTCATTCCTTCTGTGGACAAAGACAGGAAGCCTGAGGAGAAATAAGGCACAAGATATTATAAGAAAAGCAACAGCTATGGCAATGTTGGTTAGAAAAGGTGTGGCTTCTATGCCACATTAAGTACTGAATTCAGTACTTTAAACCAATACACAAAACCCACACCCAAACAAAACACTAAGTGATATTACAGATGCAATGAGGGTGACTGTCATGTTCTGCAGTATTATACAGACAATATATTTGTCAAGGCCCTCCGTGGCCTCATAATCTACTAATGTGTTTCAATTAATACAGAGATGAAAAAAACAACCCAAAAAATAGTGCTAGAGAAGTGCATAGGACAGATACTCTTTTAGGGTCCAGCTCCTATCCTCCTGTAATACATGTTGCTGAACTCTAGTGGAGCAAATCCTGATTATCAGTGCAATATGTGCGGTATTGCACATACTGAGATGGATGTAAAAGATGGAGAGACTCAAGCACCACATCTTGGAATGGAGAAATGCAGAGTTTTCCCATCAACGCAGTGAAAAATGAAGGTCAACCTAACAAAAAGCACAGAAGGGAAATGAGTTATAGACTAAAGCAGAATCCCTACACTGCATCTATACAAGCAAACTAAACAGCATCAGGCACATTCCCAGGCACTGGAACCTGAGAGCATCTACTAGAAACCTCATTTATAGTGTCTACTGGAACCTGACAATGTCTGGCACAGTTCCTACACTCTGGGCAGCTATCACGCCCCCAGGTAACTCTTCAGCCCAAGATCTGGCCCAGTGGAGAGACCTCTCAGCAGCCAATTTGGGTACTGATGCACACTGCAGATGGTAAGAAAGTTTAATCCTGCGCATGCAGCCAGACTGTGTGAGCTGCCCTCCAGGTCAGGGAACGGGCTCTGACAATAACAGGCACACCTTGAGCAGTTCACTGATTCAGATGTGGGCACAAAGAGCAATAACCACCTTAGCTTTCACGCTTCCCTGCCTTTCGCAGTAATTATCAACCTAGCCAGATGAGTTGGAAAAGCATTTGCATTTCCACTTGCATTGTACAATGTTCACCACTGTGGGTTCAGTGTCCAGTCACAAAAGGCAAGCAGCTCTGTAACAAACATCTGAAACACAGCACCCAACCTGAGTCGACAGGGGAGTGAAAACCAAGAATTTTAGACTCGTGAAAGCAACGAAGGTTAAGTGTGAGTAACACAGTGCTCCACATGCAGGATCTGAAATGTCATTCAGCAACCAAGTACTAAAGTAAGAGATGTTCCAGAATATCCTAATCTTCCCATTGAAAGATACCCAAAAAAAGAGGGGAAAGCAATTACAGAGTTTCTGAATTGCTGTACATTTCTAGTTTGCTAGGTCCCAGTAGCACTCTGAACAGGGTATGATGCCTGAGCCCCTCCCAACAATACTGTGTAAGCTCAAATGTAAGGGCAGTAAGGAATTCACTGGTGCTCTTTCAAAAGAATAAACACCACTACCCTTCACCCAGGGGAAAAAAAATTAAGTCTGATTTGTGAAAAACATTTAACATCTAATTAATTTCAATAATAACTACCAAATTAATTTCTGAAAGCATTACAAGACAGCAGCCAATCAAGATTATGCCTAAACAGTTTTTTAAAATACTCTAACACTAAACTGAGATACACAAACTTATTTCTTTCCCCACTTAATTTTCATTCCTCCTCTATCAAAGTCTGTAAATTATTCATAAATCTCAATTTATGTCTAATTACACCACTGAACCTACAGCAAACGCACACCCTCGCATCCCATCACTAATTGCGCCTTTGTGGATCTGCGTGGGCTTTGAACAACGCCGGGAACGCACACGCGACACGGAATACCAAGTGTGACAGCACTGTCTCCAAAGCATACTAATGTGCTTCCCAAAGCCTGCAGCACACCACGCAGGCCAATATCCAGCAGTGCCGGGATGCCCTCTGCTGGAACACCCCGCTGTACCACTGAGGTGTCAGACCTACAGCCAAAACCATTCCCCCCTTACCTAAGCTCAGTGGGGGCCTCTGCCACCTGGGGCTCCTCACTCACTGTCCCTGTGCCTCAAGCCCAGGCAGCCACGGGCTCCTCAACGCCCTTGCTCAGCTCTGCTGCCAGATACACCTTGGGTCTGGTGCTGGGAATGCTGTGGTAAGGCCGGCTGAGTCCAACAGCCCCAGACTGGTGCACTGAGAATCACAGAATGGTTTGGGTTGGAAGGAACCTTAAAAGTCATTCAGTTCAATATGGGAAGGACACTTTCCACTAGACCTGGCTGCCAAAAGCCCCATCCAACTTGGCCCTGAATACTTCCAGGGATGGGGCAGCCACAGCTTCTCTGGGCAATCTGTTCCCATGCCTCACCACCCTCACAGGAAAGAATTTTTTCCTTATATCTAATCTAAATCTTCCCTTCTTCAGCTTAAGGTCATTCCCCTTTGTCAATTCCAGGCCCTTGTAACCAGTCCCTCTCCTTCTTTCTTACAGCCCCTTTAGGTACTGGAAGGGGCTTTAAGGTCAGCCTGGAGCCTTCTCTTCTNCTGGTGCTGGGAATGCTGTGGTAAGGCCGGCTGAGTCCAACAGCCCCAGACTGGTGCACTGAGAATCACAGAATGGTTTGGGTTGGAAGGAACCTTAAAAGTCATTCAGTTCAATATGGGAAGGACACTTTCCACTAGACCTGGCTGCCCAAAGCCCCATCCAACTTGGCCCTGAATACTTCCAGGGATGGGGCAGCCACAGCTTCTCTGGGCAATCTGTTCCCATGCCTCACCACCCTCACAGGAAAGAATTTTTTCCTTATATCTAATCTAAATCTTCCCTTCTTCAGCTTAAGGTCATTCCCCTTTGTCAATTCCAGGCCCTTGTAACCAGTCCCTCTCCTTCTTTCTTACAGCCCCTTTAGGTACTGGAAGGGGCTTTAAGGTCAGCCTGGAGCCTTCTCTTCTCCAGGCTGCACAGCCCCAGCTCTTTCAGTCTCCTCACAGGAGAGGTGTCCCAGCTCTATGACTACTTTCACACCCTTCCTCTGGATCTGCTCCAATAGGTCCATGTCTTTCCTGTGCTTGGGACCGCAGAGCTGGATGCAGCAGCACAGAGGCCTTACACAAGTGCCAGCCAGGTTCCACAGAGTGTATTTTCTCAGGTTGAATCCCAGACATCACACACAGCATTCTCACACCTTTCCAGTCAGAAAGCACTGCTCTGCTGTGACAATTCTGAACCCTTTCAATTTGACATCCTCTGTCAATTTTCCAGGAGAAAGGTGNCCCCCCTTACCTAAGCTCAGTGGGGGCCTCTGCCACCTGGGGCTCCTCACTCACTGTCCCTGTGCCTCAAGCCCAGGCAGCCACGGGCTCCTCAACGCCCTTGCTCAGCTCTGCTGCCAGATACACCTTGGGTCTGGTGCTGGGAATGCTGTGGTAAGGCCGGCTGAGTCCAACAGCCCCAGACTGGTGCACTGAGAATCACAGAATGGTTTGGGTTGGAAGGAACCTTAAAAGTCATTCAGTTCAATATGGGAAGGACACTTTCCACTAGACCTGGCTGCCCAAAGCCCCATCCAACTTGGCCCTGAATACTTCCAGGGATGGGGCAGCCACAGCTTCTCTGGGCAATCTGTTCCCATGCCTCACCACCCTCACAGGAAAGAATTTTTTCCTTATATCTAATCTAAATCTTCCCTTCTTCAGCTTAAGGTCATTCCCCTTTGTCAATTCCAGGCCCTTGTAACCAGTCCCTCTCCTTCTTTCTTACAGCCCCTTTAGGTACTGGAAGGGGCTTTAAGGTCAGCCTGGAGCCTTCTCTTCTCCAGGCTGCACAGCCCCAGCTCTTTCAGTCTCCTCACAGGAGAGGTGTCCCAGCTCTATGACTACTTTCACACCCTTCCTCTGGATCTGCTCCAATAGGTCCATGTCTTTCCTGTGCTTGGGACCGCAGAGCTGGATGCAGCAGCACAGAGGCCTTACACAAGTGCCAGCCAGGTTCCACAGAGTGTATTTTCTCAGGTTGAATCCCAGACATCACACACAGCATTCTCACACCTTTCCAGTCAGAAAGCACTGCTCTGCTGTGACAATTCTGAACCCTTTCAATTTGACATCCTCTGTCAATTTTCCAGGAGAAAGGTGTATCAGCATGTAACAAAATTAAATCTTGCTTTTCCTGGTTATCACTGAAAGCCCTTTGAAAATCCCTGATGGATCCTACAGCCCAAAATGTCAGGATAAAAAATAAGCACTGCTCTAAACCCTGTTTTCTCAATCCTGTTAAGTAAACAAAGTTCCATTTGATTAATATTCAAATATTTTTCTTCTGCCTGTAATTCCTCCAGGTCTTGATCCTGCAGCTATCCTCTCCCCCTCCATGCCTCTAACTGAACTCTATGAACACTGTGGAGCTAAAACCCCACCACCTGTAGGTCAGCCTGAGTGCACACACTTCAAGGAGTTCTGTCAAGTCACAGTATCAAAGGCTCAATCTACTTCACTTCAAAAGAGTTAATCATGCAAATACAGCAAAGCATGTGCACATTTGCCAGGTCAAGACCCTATTTGCCTGTAACAATTAACATCCAGCACAGAACTTAAAAGAGAGACAGGGATGGGTTGAATATTTTTTTTTTCCACTGGGAACAAATAAGTAAGTTGAATGTGATCAAGTATAGCTAGAAGGTTAAGGAAACCACCGGGAAGTTCAAAGTGAAAATCTGAAGTTTGCTGCTAATCCCTCAAATCTCATGCATGTGCCTTGCCCCCCCTCTTCCCAAGGACCTCACGCATGAAAGTACACACCAGAACACTGTAGGATACGAGCCTGGGACTCGTGGTTGTGCACAGAATTTGATCCCACTCAGTATTAATGTTATTTAATGCCTCCTTTCCCTTTAAAGCTCCTTTTACTGCCCCATTTCTGACCTCAAACTTGTCTTCATATGCTTTATATCTGCAAGGATTTCAGCAAAATGGAGGTCTTAGAGCTAACTAGAGCCTTTTGCCAGCCAGTGCATGCCAGCAAAGAGCACGCTTGATTTTAGAGTATTTCATGAAAAACAGGGCTACTGTGACTTTCTTCTTACAAAGCCCACTTCTTAACACTGTCAGAAAATGGAGATCCAGCAGCTCTGTCCTTTAAAAGAGCTAGCTTTGGGTACAGGAATCAAAAGCATCCCTTCTCCCAGACAGCACAACCCAAGCTTTCAGTTGGAAACTCTCAATTTAAGCCATACCAGAATTAATGTTGCTCGGTGACCCTGTGGGTATGCATTATGGTAGATTTTAATTACATGACCACACGCTGTTCTCCCCATCTGTTTTGCCCAGCAGAAGAGCAAGAACTCTAATATTTCTTTTTAATCAACATGAATCCTTAGTAGCTCCTGAACCTATTGCTACACTGAGCAAGGATTTTCCCCCGCCCCCCTCACATCACAGAAGTCATCAGGTGGAGGAATTTATCTTCACAACACACCTGTATGCTCAGGAAAAAGCAACTCCAATGCACAGATTGAGGGCCAAAAAGAGAAGGCCAACATATGCAAAAAGGCAATGATGAAAACATAAATGAATACACAATCACGTACTCATATACATCCCCACATTTTATGAGAGGAAGACAGTTCTCTAGTAAATGCCTCCCTCAATTGTGCTATGCTTGTCAAACACCAGTAGTTATGTGTTCAGCTCTGAAAAAACTTGACTAACAAACAACTTGTACAAAAGAATCAAACTGGATGCAGATACAAAGAGAAGGCACTAAAGGCTGGGTTGATTTTTAATAAGGCTGGGAAGGGAGAAGTTAATTGCTGAAAAAGCTAAGGTGTGGCTAGAACAAATGCCTTTCAGAAAAGCAAAGCCTTTTCTTTTTATCACAGAAAATGGCAAATCTACAGGCAGTAATTAAGTATCACCTTGGCAGCAGTACCAAACAGAAAACCAATTTCCCTCTTTTGATAGTACAAGAGTATTCTGACCTTTGAAAGAAATGCAGCTGACTTTTCCTTTAATTACCAAATATAACCTTAAGGTTAAGCAGTTCTACAACCCTATTTTAAATTTAGCATTTTTTAAAATTAAAAAATCCCTCCAGTTCCTAAGAATTTAGATCTGAATGTCATCACATAAGTGAATTTCTTCTTCTGTTAATGTCTCACAAACATTTTAATTAGAGATGCTGTGATGCTGATTTTGCATAGTCCTATTAAGGCTGGGGAATAGGGCACTCTGGATTGTTTAGACCCACAGTAAAGGCTCCCCAGGTCAGATCTGGAATCTCTTTGAAGTTCATCTGTTTTTTGACAAAGGGCTTTAACACATCTCTCAGTCTTGACAGGACGGGAGGACAGAGCCTCAAGCTGTACCAGGGGAGGTTCAGGTTGGACATCAGAAGGAATTTCTTGGAACAGGTTGTTAAACATTGGAATGGACTACCCAGGGAGGTGGTGGAGTCAGGACATGGCATTTGGTGCCTGGCTTAGTTGACAAGATGGTGATCGGTCAAAGGCTGGATCAATGATCTTACAGGCCGTTTCCCACCCAAATGATCCCATTATTCGACCCAATGTGGTCTAAATCGTATCCCAGAGATCACAGCTAGCTTAGAGGACGCTTCTGCCTCGCTCACCAGCATTTTCCAGGGAAAAGAAGAGCCGCTGCCGCCCAGCGCCCGCCGCGCGCGGTGCAGGCCCTGAAGGCAGGGCGGGAGCGGCGGCGCCTCTGAGGCCTCAGGGACAGCGACCGGGCAAGGAGGAGCCACAAAACACGGACCTGGGTCCTCCCCAGGTGGCCAAAACAGAGACAATCCGAAAATCCGTACCCAGAGACAATGAAAACCCTACCATGCCTGCCTGCCTTCTCTGACCTACCTGCCACCTCAGCGCTGTGACACTGGCTCCTTCAACTTGGAAGTTTCCACAAAAGCAAAAAAAGATGTCCCCTCTCCCATTCTGCTCCAGAACAGGCACACAATAGTTTCTTCTTCGTCCTTCAGATGTCTCATCTCACTCTGCTTTGTGATACAAATCTGATGTGTTAGATCTGCTGCCCAGTGTAACCTCGTTCCTCTCTGCTGTCCCCCAGGTACGCAGTTCTCTTACACTTCACCTGCAAACCGGGGAAGGGTCACAGCTCTTGTTTGTGCTGGTCCAGCATCCAGCAGACACTCCAGGGGCACCCCACCTTCCCTGGCAGCCACAGGACTGGGACTTCTCTCCAGGTTAAGCCAACTGTCTCAGCTCCCATGACTGTCAGAGTCTTTTGGTAAAACATGATTGAAGCTCACCTGAACACAGGCAGCCAGTGGTACCTTGGATGCTGCACTGTATTCTCCTCACTGTTTCAGGGCAGTGCCAATGCCTTCATGTCCTCTGTCACACCTGCCAGCCCTGTGCACACACCTACTGTAATTTAGGGTTTCTCAAATGGTACCAGACATTTATGCTATGCAAAGTGAGTTCCCCCACCCCACAGATGCTCAGCTACATCCTTTCAAACAGCACTGCACCGACTGGGATGGGAGTTCAGAAAAGCAAATGCAGACATCTAATCATAGAAAGCAGATTGTTCTGCCCAGAAACAGGCATCCCATGCCATCTGAGAGGCTTTGGGGTATCCAAGGAGCTTGTGTGGGGCAGGCAAATACCACACAAAATCTATGGGAGACCCACAACCTTCTGAAGGCCAAGTGGAAAATCCCAGGGCACTGCCAAGTGCACACAGTGACTTGTGTGCAACTCTACTGACCCTCAAGCATTTTAGCCTGGATTTGAAGCCCCCCACCGCAGCTGTCTAAAATGCAGATGCTTTCCCTTTATGGTCAAAGAAGACAGACATTTCCAGAGGATGAGTCACATCATTCCCCTTCTCCCCACTGACCATACAAGCAGGGACAGACTCAGATTAAAATATCTAACTTAGAGAGAGAGAAGTTAGGACAGGTGAATCCCTCTGTTCCTTCCAGTAATACATACAGACAAGACTCATCGGAATGGATCGATGGAAAGCATCCATCCTCAACCTCCCAGCTTACAGTTTTAAATTACTCTCACACAACAAACTATATAATATATCATATTTAGTCAGCTGAAAAAGATGTAACTGATGAGACAAATGTTATTCTCGTCAGGCTCCACCAGTTTTCTTCTTCATGAAGAATGAAACGTCAGGAGGCCTCACCAGAGGAGAAATCAGGAAGGTTCATTTCACTTGAGAAGAGCAACTGAGTGCTTAAAATCCTCTCAGAGACAGCAAACAAGGAAACACACAACCCCAGCAAGCAGGGGGGCCTCAGTATGAAATCTGTTTCTCCTCTTTATAGACAAGCTGATTTTATCAACTTATTCTTAAAGGATACAAAATGAAGTTAGATGACAACAGCCCAGTTTAACACCTCAGGTGTAGTCAGATTCTTTCTTCCACATAGCTGTGTGGAAATATTACATAATATAAGCAGGCATTGTTGCATGAGAAAAAACAACTGCACATCCCCTTTTCTTATCTGCCCATGTCTGGCCCTTCCCTGTCCTAAAACAAACTTTAATGAGGCTGTGCAACTCACAGGCTCAAGGAACAGGTGTAAATCAGTACTAAATAACAACCCCCAAAATACCCATTTTTAGCCAGGAGCAGTTCCTCAGCTGACGTTATGAAATAGCCACATGACACTGGCACACAAAAGGAAACACTGCGGGAGCGAGAAAAAGCAGCCAGGGATGAGGAAGGAGACTCCTATGCCAGTATTGCTGCTTTCACCATAGTTACATATAGCATAAGGTGTGGAATAAATGCAGGAGATCTCATCAAGCATCTCTTTACAACACTGACAAATGTTTATCTGCAAATCAGACTGTTTAAATAGGCTTTTATCAATTATCTTCCATGGAGTGTGAGTTACACTACAGGTCATGGTCTACCAGGTAACCACACACTCACATCACTCAGACATTACAGTTAAGCCAAAACATCTGAAAAGAGCAGATGTTCACAGCATGCAACAGGGTGTGTCCTTTTACAGTCAGTGGACAGAGAAATGCACTTCTTGGGAGTGGTTCAGCAGGCAGCTAAAAGAAGATCAAATAAAACACCCTAAAAGCACCTTTTCCCATCAGCTTGATAGACAGTCCCAGGTGAAACAGCTTAAGTGGATGTGCACATGCCATAGATGAGATTCATTTCACCTGTTTTAAGTCATGTGCTGCATTTTCAAACCTTTACTACTCTGCAGGTATAATGAAAAAGACAATCCAGATCAATAATGTTTTATATGGCCACTTCCTTGTAAAACTCTCTTACTAAGGATTTTAAAAGCTGCATCAAGGTAACAGGTCCATTCAAATAAGCTGTTATATATTTATTTCATGCTTATGGACCAAGTCTAGTACTGAGACATATACTGGAGAAACTAATTTGTAGCAGTACTTACAAAAAGCTTCATTGGTTTCTATTTGTCAATCCATACTGAAAAATGCCTTAAAGGCAACAGCAGTCATTGTCACTTTTAGCTCCTGGAATAAAAAGTTCAATTACTGTATGTATAATGGAATATACGTAATGGAATAGGAATTGCAGAAATGGTACAGACTGTGTTGCCCTACCAAGGACCTTGACCTGGAGAGGCTGTGATTGATGACGAAGCATCTGCTACATCACGACAGAAATAATCAAAGCTGATTAAGAAAGTGATCACTAACACAGCTCTGATTCAATATTTACCATAAATTGAACCACATCTTCAGGCTTGTGCTTTGCTGATTTGAAGGCAGCCAGTTGGGTAACAACGACAATGTGGTACTCGACGTGGCCAGACATCATCTTCCCACGGATTTCCTGGTATTCCAGCACTGATAAATCCAGTCCTGTGTGTGTATTCTGAATTTGCCTAGGGAAGAAAATACACAGAGTTCAGGCATTGGCACAAAGACTTTTAACTGTCCCTTTCCCAGGATCCAGTTAAAAGCCCAAGAAAATCAGTGCAAAGGCTCTCATTGGAACAGCACAGCAGATAGACCCTGCCCCAATACTGTTCCTACTCTGCAACAAGACAAATTTGGACATGGCCTGTATTCCATGACAAAGCACCTGCCACAAGCCACTCTAGGCAACATGCCAGCAACACAGCATTTCCCTGAAGAGCTGTGGATTCATTCAGAACAGGACTTTATTTGCAAGAGTTGAAAGTGCTCTTACCCAGCATGGCAGGGAGGAGAAGATCCCATGATCTCTCATCCAGTTTATTTTGAGACAAAGGTCTGTTCATTATGACTCATGCCAAGCCCTATCCACCTCTCCTTTATCTAAGGACATTCCCAGGAATGACAGAGACAAGAGCTGAAAGAAGCAGTGAAAGGAAGAAGAAACTCCCTGGAACACAGGGACAACCTGAGGTCAATGTCTTTGTGAAGAACCAACCAGGGAACTGGATTAAAGCCTGAAATGCAAAGGAAGCTACTGGAGCAGTCTGATGGGCCAACCAGTTTCCATCTGCGAAGGTCTTTGAGGAAAATTAGACAAACCCCTATCTGGACTGAGCAGGTTGAAGGAGGACATGATCCCTCAGAGCTGCCTTCTGGTTTTGACTGTCTGATATCCAGTCTTGTTGTCAAACAGCGTAAAGGGCACACTAGCCAAAACATCTTGGCTTTCCCACAGAAAATCCTACTGGAAACAGAACTACCTGTCCTTTCATACCCAGTTAAAAGAAGACAATCACAGCATGAACCTCTGAGAGTTGCCAGCAGTCAGAACCACCCACAGCTCCTCTTGAAGGAAAATGAAACAGGGGAGTTGCTGCTGCAGTTTACTCAGTGCATTTTTTTTCCTCCTGCCAGCTTCAGATCCACAGAACTGTGGTGTCACCTTGCCCCTGGATTACCACCCAAGGAAATATTTATGACATTTTTGCAAGAGGAATGCCAGGATCATATTAGAGTGCTCACACATCAAGAGGAGGACCAAGCAGCTGCTGTTGGAGCATTAAACAGTACGTTTAATGAAATAAACAGTCTGTTTCAATAGCCTGAAAACCAAAACTGATTAGAGATCCATCCCTTCCCCAAAGTTACCCTATGCCAAGCCACAGCACACTCACTATCACTGAAAAGAAGTATTCTGCCAGAATCAGAAGTTTATCATCCAGAGGACTGAATACCCTCTGAAGAAATCTCTGAATACATCCTTCCTATGTGCAAGTGAATGTTTTTAGTGAAATCAGAAGGGACTGATTAAAAGAAAACCAAACTAGGATCACTAAACATTTTCTTCTACCTTTTTAAACCTTAACCATGAGGATTATCAAGTCCTATCTACCCTGGACTTCCTGTGAACTGCAGAGGTGTCTTGTGGAATTCTTACCTCTTCCTTTAGGAAGTTTAGATTCATTAACACAGGTGCCTTCTTACCTCAGGATACATGATGCGTAGAACTTAATATACACTTTCAAGAGGCTCAAACAATCTAGTTTCAAACGAAGTTTCAAAAAACTCCTTTCATCATGTCAAAACTTGATCAGTTCTTATGAAACTTGAGCTTCCCCAAGAAGGCAACCTCTGAATCTCTAATGCAAAGCTTGAATAAAAAGCCTTTTAAAGAGAGTATCTTGGGAGTTCTTGATAAATAGGATAACAATAGACAAGGGCAACGACCCAGTTTTGTACCCAATCCTCTTTGCAAGCCATGTTTAAAACATTAGGGCTTTAACAACAGCTCTACCGTCTCCAGTATTTTGATGATGCTACTCTGTCTAATGCCATTCTGTTGTCATGTTCTGCCAGTCAAGAACTTGACTTTACACATCCAGACAAAATTTTGTTCTCAGTTGCACATGGTTGGCTCTAACACAGGACCAACAGTGCCTATATGTGAATACACAGGTACCTGGCTTTCACACAGCAGCCTGTGGTACCTGCAACTCCAATCATCTGGAGCGCTGCCTCCTTCAGTGGCAGCCAAAATGCTGACTCAAAGAGCACCTGCCAGTAAAATCAGCTGGATCTGGAGTTTTTTAGAATGTACCTGCAGCAGAGGATATGCTCTTATAAGAGACTTACAGATCAAAATTACCTTAAACACTCTTAAGATCACCAAAGGACTTTGCCCACTGTGGCAGACTGCATAAAGAAGCAACCCCCCCATCTGCGACCACCAACAACCCCACCCCAAATTTGCCTCTGTGAATTCCTGGAAATATGGACAGGAAATTAAGCCACCTGATGGGGAATTGAGATAAGACAAAGGTGGTACTATTGTCCAAATTATCTCAAGCCTAAGGAGAGGTAAACAAGGGGAGAAGAGTGTATCACAGCAAGTAGTCCACGGGGAAGGCCAGCTCAGCAACTGTGCTGAAGGTCAGCTCTGACTGGAGGAGACCATAGTCCACTGACTCAAAAGAAGAGACACACTGAGCATAGGACATTCACACTCACATGTAGGCATGAGGGTATTTATCCCTTCTGATGGGGCATAACAGGCTCAACTAGAGGTGGCTGTCATGTCTTACAAGGTCATAAACCATCAAAGACACCCAAAGCACATCAGACTTACTTCTGGGGCCTTCCACCAGAGGATTGTACATGATTCACAGTGTAGCAAAAGACAGTGCAACCTTCCCTCTGCAGGGGAGGTGCTTGGGCATTCCCACATAATCCTGTATGTATATTAACCCATTAAACTCTCTGTTTTGTGGGACCCCTACCACCAGAAAGGGTGAAGAAGGACCAACAGAACACTGCTAGATCCACAAGGTTAGTAACTATTTTTCTACTTAATTGTTGTCTCTCTGCCTCTCCCCCCACCTTCTTTTCTGTCTTTGTCTCTCTCTCTTACACATTTTACTGTTAAATAAAATCCGTATTACTGACTTTAGCATATGGTCTCATTTGCATGTTAATTCGGGTAGAAGCATCTCTGTCTAATAATCACAATAATCTGATCTTAACAGCTCTCCAGATGCGCAGTCACTCAAAAGTTGTGACTGAAGCTATAGCAGCAAAAAGGTCTGTCACTTGTACTCAGGAATGACTTATTAAACCAGGGAAGTGTGTGAGTTACCAGTCCTCGAAAGGATATGTAGATCTGGCACCTGGGAACAGGGTTAGTGGTGGATGTGGCAGTGCTGGGTTAATGCTTGGACTTGATGATCTTAAGGGTCTTTTCCATCTCAAATAAGTCTGTCATTCTACTTCTGTTAACATAGAGTATAAATGACAAATTAACCTGCTTTTCATCTCTAATATGAATAAAAGGAGTAATGACCAGTGAACCATCCTCAAGTGGCCTTGTTTAGCTGAAAAGACCAACCACATACAGATGTTCTCAGATGACAGAATGACAACTTCACTGTTAAGAGCTGCTGCATTAGAGAGTTCTAAAAATGCCATGAAGTTAGTAAGTACCTTATCTGTACCCAGGGGTTTTCTTTTAAAGTTGTTAGAAGTCTGTGCTGAAACATCTTGGAAAACGATTAGAGGGAGGGGGAATAGCTACATTTTTGTTTGTTTGCTTTAGGCCTTATGATCACTTTCATTATTATCTCCTGCAGGAAACCCACTGCTATTATCTCTTCCATAGCAACAGGATTTCTTTTTAAATGTAAAACTGATTCTAAACGAACAGAAATCAGCAGGGAGGCTGAGACAGAGCGTACTATCCAAAGTGCTCCCTAGCTCTTGTAATGCCTTCAAAATAAGCAGCCTTAGTGTTTTAATTAATTAAATACTGTTACTGTTATTCAAACAGAACCAGCACCTGCAAATCCCAAGACAGAGTATAGTTTCACTGCATTTTTCACATCAAACACAATTATTTTTACACTTGTAGCTTTAAAAAAGCGCAGGAGAAGGAGAAAACTAGTTGTTTAAATTGGACACACAGGTTTATTGCTCCTACTCTTTATTTGAATCTAGCTTATCTCCAGTTTACACTTTTTCTGTTTACATACAGACAGTTCACCAGAGACCTGGGCACATGGTTATTACTTCACCAAATACAAGACCATTCACACCAGTAACACTGGTGTGAATCAGATCATTGCACAATCAGATCATGCAGGATTGGCCCGGGACAGAGGAAGTGAAGACTATAAAGGTCAGCTGAACAGAGCAGCTTCCACAGTTCACGGAAGAGCCAGTTTTTCATTCCTGTTTTTTGATTTGCATATAATAATTAAATTGTATTTTAATTAATC